>CP136055.1:286301758-286759258 GCA_032464435.1 Aegilops umbellulata | reverse complement strand
TCAAAATGGAACACCTCAATTAATTGGGAGAGCTCCAAAATTAAGAGCATAGTGTATTAAATAATATCTGTCCATGGCAACACAGGAGCAATTACCTAGTCAAAAGAAGAAGAAAAAGCCACTGCATATGCTCTCAAAATGCCGTAATAGAGATTCTAAAAAAAAGTTGTAATCGAATGTTTGCAAAAGAAAAAAAGGAGCGAGTGTATGTGTACTATGTGGCAATGCAATTTCAAGTGCTCATATTGAATTATATGCTGACACTCTCATCCATGATATCCTACCGGTGAAGACTGGCGCCGAGAGGATAAGGGCGACGCTACGCGTCCGCCGGCGGATAGTATAAAAAGATCCGCCGCCTGCCTGACCATTGGATGGAGCTGCGGATGGCGTCCGATCTACCTACATGATAAGTCATCTTTGCAACAAGTGTGTTGTTGCGGTATTTTCTGCAGATGAGATTTTGTTATAGATTTTTTTTGCAACAGAGGTCTTGTTGCAGAATTTTTTCGCAACAAAGGTCTTGTTGCAGAATCATTTTTATGAGTTTTTCTGCAACAGACGTCTCATTGTAGAAATTTTTCGCAACAAAGATTTTGTTATAGAATCATTTTAATGAGTTTTTCCTGCAACAGAGGGCTCGTTGTAATAGATAATGTTGCAGAAATCTTTGCGATAGAGGATATGTTGTAGATATTTTTTGCAACAAAGACCATGTTGCGGATATATTTTTTGCAACAAAGACCATGTTACAGATTTTTTTTTGCAACAAGGACCATGTTGCGGGAATGTATATAGAATTTATTGGAGCAAAGGTCATGTTGCAGATTTTTTTTACCAAAAATCGTGTTGCAGGATCTGTTGTTGCGTCTCCGCTCGGGGAGGCGGCAAACCATGGACAACGGCAGGCGCGGCTTCAGCGTCGGCGTGCCTCACATATGCGAGCGGTGCAGCCGGCAGCTTAGAGCGCACGCGCGGCCGATTTCACATCACCGCATGGAGCGGCTTCCAGCATCTACGCCTACTCGCAGGCCGCTGCACCGGCCATCGGCCATGGTGCGCTCGTCATCACGGACGAGATTAATGTTTGGATGAAGAGACAAATATGTATAGAATGCAAGCTAGGTGTGTAGAAGATGAATGAGTAAGAAAGGAATGAGTGGCTCTCCCTCGTTAGCTGTGGAGATAAGGAAAAGGATGAGCGGTGATAGACAGCCTACTGAGACACGTGGCGCGCGTATGAGGTGACGGACGGGTGAGCTATAATCGGCCGGGTGACGGGGATCTTTTCCCAGAGGATAAAGATGAGAATTTGAACGTAAGTAAACATGAGACATATCGTGGCGCGCGGTGTGGGCATCCGGACGTGACGATAATTTTGCATCTTTGCGCGTACTCACATCACATGGTGGCGTTGAAAAGGCGGCAGGAAAAAGCCGCGGGCCACATCCGAGGGCTTGCCCCCCACCTATCTGGGGACTCTGGAATTTCCATCCTCCGGTATGCTGACGACACGATCATCATGGTCGAAGGCTCCGAGATGGACATCTTCAACCTCAAGTTCCTCCTTCTTTGCTTCCAACAGATGTCGGGCCTCAAGATCAACTTCGACAAAAGCGATGTTATGGTGATGGGATATTCCACCTCTGAGTCTATGGCCATTGCCAACAGACTCGACTGCCGCCTCGGCTCTTTCCCCTCTACCTACCTTGGGACGCCCATTAGTGACTCGCGCCTTTCTGTCGCTGACCTTCGGCCCTCCGTGACCAAGCTCCAGTCCATATGCGAGCCCTGGCAGGGCAGGTGGCTCTCCAAGGCGGCCCGAACTATCCTTATCAACTCCTCCCTCTATAGCCTCCTCTTGTTTCTTATGAGTTTCTACAGCCTCCATGAATCTCTCCATAAGGAGATCGCCAAAATCCAGTCCCGATTCTACTGGGCTGGCAAACATGGCAAGCAGAAATATCACATGGTCAGCTGGCCTGACATATGCAAGCCCAGGGAGCAGGGGGGTTTGGGCATCATGTGCTCTAAACGGATGAATATTGCCCTTCTATCCCGGTGGCTCTGGCGTATCACGCAGGGCCACGGTGGCCTTTGGCTGGACATTATCCGGAACAAGTACCTGCGGGGTCAACCCCTTGTCTTCTGCCAGAAATCGGGAGGCTCTCAGTTCTGGCAGTCCCTCGTCCAGCTTCTTCCGGTTCTCCGCATCGGTACCTCTATCTCGGTGGGGTCCGGCCGCTCGACGCTCTTCTGGTTTGATCGCTGGGCCGGAGACTCTCCCTTTGCGGCCCGCTTCCCCTCCCTCGTCTCTATCTCTGTCGACCCTATGATCTCTGTCGATAGGGCCCTTCTAGACTTAGGGCGCCTTGCTTTCCGTCGGCCCTTTGGGCCGGCGGAATCCTCCACCTGGCGTGAGTTGCTCGACTGCGTGGCGCTGCACGAGCCGTTGGTGGATGGGGATCGGGACCTGGTACGCTGGCGCCTGGAGCCGTCGGGCCAGTTCTCTACCAAATCGCTATACCTGGCCATTGCCCCCTCCTCCGCTCCCCTTCCCCTTCCGATGGTGTGGTCCATCCGCGTCCCCCTGAAGATTCGCATCTTCATGTGGCAGTGGATCCGGGGACGGGTCCCGTCCGGTGTGGAGGTCCGCAAGCGTAATGGCCCGGGCACTGGTCTCTGCCACCTCTGTGATGTTCCCGAGGACTCCAACCACATCTTCTTCACCTGCATCTCCGCCCGGTTCCTCTGGAGCTGCTTTCGTGAGATTGTGGGTGGGAGTTGGTGCCACACCAATTTCCCGGACTTATTTGCTGAACTCCAATTATCCCCTTCGTCCTCTCGCCACATTAGGTGGCTGGAGGTTGGGGTCCTGGCCTGGACACTTTGGACCGTTCGCAATAAGCTCGTCATCCAGCGTACTCCTCTTCGTCGCGCTACTGATGCTCTCTACAAATTCTCGGGTTTCTTGCAGCTTTGGCGGCCGCTTAGCCGTCCCCTGGATCGGGACGCCATCTCTGCATTCATCGTTGATCTACGCTCGATGGCCGTCCGCCTGTCGCCCCCACCCCCGCCGCCTCCGCCGGAGCCTGACTAGTTCACCTGCGCTGGGCAGGCTTTGTTTTCTCTTTTTCTTTCCTCTGGGCTTGTTGAGCTGTGCCCTCAGCAGAACCTTAATACTTTGTTGTGGTACTTGGGTGGCGTGTGTGTGTGGACCTGCTGTGGTTGTATGTCTTGTGGCGGTTTGCTTTATCTATAAAGCGGGGCGAAAGCCTTTTTCGGTAAAAGGCGGCAGGACTGCTGAAATGTGGGAGCTGGAGGTGTTGGGTGAATTCACAAGTCAGAGCTGCGAAGCCGAAACAAAACCTGAAATTATTGTTAGTGGCGTAGTGCTGTCCCAGTAGCGCCCTACGTAGGTAGAGGGAGCTGCTATCAGTTTCTTGAGATTGTTTCCGACACGTGTTTCTCCTAATTATTAGGCAGGCGCAAGGACAAGTGTAGACGAGCGGAGCCTCCTGCCATTTCTATTCTACTATCAGTGATCATGCATGCATCAAGGGACGCATGACGATAATCAGAGAAGGAAATGGAGTGATACGGGGATGATAAAAAAGGAAGCAAACAAAACTAAAAGCACACCAAATGTGCGTGTGGGGAGCATCACCTAACGCACACACAAAGGATCGGCACGGGCGCGCAACGCACGCAAGCAAGCATCGAGCCATACGAAATACGATTAAGAGCATCTACTATCGGACCTCTCAAACCCGTTTCATACGTCCGAGAGGGCCGCCCAATCACTGTTCGGTCACGATTCTTTGACCTAGACAGATTCGGGCCTCAAACATCCGGGCACGCCCGTCACGTCGAACCCGACAGCCCGACCCCATCCCAAGTTGCAACAAATCCATCAAATCCTTCCTCCTCCTTCCGCCGCCCCCCAACCATTCCCGCGCCCGGACCCTCGCCGGCCTCCACCCTTACTCCCAATCCTCACCTTCGGTCCCGATCCACCGCCGAAGATGTCGTCCAGCCAGACCCACACCGCCACGACGGAGACGCAGTCCGCCTCGCCCGTCGGCGGCGTGATTTCGTCTGCGCGACTTGCAAGGCGGAGAACGTCGCTCGCAAGTTGCGCCGACGCCGGCAGCAAGAGAGGGAGGTGGCGGCCGCAATCAAATGGGAGCTCAAGAAGGCCAAGACATTTGGCGACATATAGCTTGAGAAGGAGATGCAACAACTCGCTCGGGACGCGGAAGATGCGAGGATCATGTTGGCGGACGACACCCGCTATGATGAGCATGCGAAGAAGTGGCTTACGGACAAGAAGATGGAGATCAACGGCCGCAGGAAGTACGCAGCGGCGAGGGCGGCTGCGGCCTTGATGCAGGCGGAGGAGGCAACCCGTATGCAGGCAGAGCAGGACGAGCAGGACGCATTCCGTTCGGAGCAGGTGCCCAGCCAGTGATCCGAGGTCATCCGTCACGCTTGGACATTGATTTTATTTTACCATGTCCGATTTGTTGAACTACGATCTGCATGTCCAATTTGTTGAACTACGATCTGCTTTGTTTTGTTTCGAGCTTTGGCATTCAGACAGTTTGTACCGTATGATCGACGTGCATGGATTGCATGGATTCGAGGATCGAAATTTGCGATATGTAAATGTGCGGCATAACATTTGAGGGGTTGCCGGTCAGTGCCCCGGACGCGTCCGGCGTTTGAGGGGCCGGATTTGCCAAAGTCCGGCTGTAGATGCTCTAATTGGTTCAGAGTCGCCCATAGCAGTAGTATTTGGTAGTTAGTGCTCCTCCCAACTGGCATTCGTATGACTGCTGTATGGAGTAGGCGGCCGCCGGTTGTCAAATACCTATCAAACCCTTCTATACATGGCGGATGTGAGATAAAAGATCGGTCGGTTGATCAATAGCTTTTCCCTTGTTGCAAAGCCTCCATTGCGAATAGGACCCAACATCTACAGACTCTTCATTCCTGCAACAAGGTTGTGTCGTCCTTGTCACCCTCCCTCATGGTCGGTCTGCAACAGGCCGTTTGTTGCGGTATGCCTTTTCGAAACAAGTGTCCAGTTATAAGAACTGAAGTATCGGAGCGCGCATAGTGAAATGAGATCCAAAAAGCGAGATGAAGGAGAAAAGCGGTGTGCTGGCCAATACGTGTGTCAATAGTAGAACATGGTGGATGTGAGATAAAAGATCGGTCGGTTGATCAATAGCTTTTCCCTCTATACATGCATGCCAAATCAGCCGGCTCGTAAGTGGGCCCCCACGTCCAGTCCAGTACTCTCGGAGGGAAGCGCGATGCCAATGCCATCGCCATCCATCATCCCACCACGCCACGCGCACGCGCTACACACGGCGGCACGATCGCCCCCCTCCCCTACTTCCCTTCCTTCCTCCTCGCACGCGCACGCGGGAGCACTGGGACAGGACAACGCGTCCGTCCCTCCCGGAGCAACTTCCCCTGCCTCTCTCCCTCTTCTTCTTCCTCCCCTGCCTTCCAATGCTCAGTACAAAATCTCGACTACTTGCTTTTCTCTTTCGGGCGCGCCGTCAGAAACTGCCTCCGCAGGAGGGAAGGGAGGAGAGGACAGGACAGGAGGGGGTGTTGTGCCGTGGTCGATACTCTGAAGATTGATTCCGGTCCGCCGGCAACATGAGGTTCAGGATCCGGAAGAAGCCTGCGTCCGCCCCGCCGGACGCTTCTTCCACGGCCGCCGTGCCGGCCACTGCGGGCGGCGGCGGCCGGGCGACGATCGTCGCTAGCCCAGATCGCTACGGCACAGAGAATGGTACGTAGGTCATCTTCTGCGGAAACCGTTACTTTCTTGATTTCGTTATCGATTTCTTCCTGACTCAGACGGGGAGGAGTAACAATCCGATTTAAGGATTGATTCTTCTTCTTAGTGCTTCCCTTTTTTGTGTTTAACTAATCAATCTTGGACCGACCACGAAGATTTTAGGGGGACGGCTGGTTGCTCCCACGAAATTAACTAAGTTACCCTGCCACTCTCAGGGATTGGTTGGGATGAGAATCAGAATTGAATTATAATAACTGTATAGTCGGTTCTTGTCTCGTTTGGCGTTCGATTAGGATGATCAGGGAGATCAATGCAATCAGTACCTCCCATCAGATTTATTCATTCCTGCACCTGCTAGGTGCACCTACCATGCCATGTGGTAGCTAGGCAACATACCTCTGAATGCGATTGTGATGGGTCGGACTCACACAGTATCCGAGCTGCTGGCTTTCGGACGGACGAGTGCTGTCCTGCTGCCATTTTCATCTCATGTCCTACTCTTTTGCTCCATCAGGTACTATGCTACGTAAGGTTGGTTCAATTGGACAGATAATCCTATTTTTATTTTCCCTCGCTGCAAATTTCCTCTTAGGGCCAGTCTTGTATATCGGAAAGAAGACTTCAAGCTGCCTTCTTGTATAACATAACATCAAACTGATGTTACTTACCATCAATAGGCAACGCATGATATGGTCAAAGAAAGTTTCAACAGTAAGTCAAATAGAAGCTCCACAATCACAACTTTTCTCCATAAAAAATATTGTGAAGTTGATCATCAGGCCACTTTTTTATTCTATCTGAATACGAATAAAGCTTGCGCCTTTCACTTTTTCTGGCCAAACGTCCTAATCTGAAAAAGGCTAATTATTTGTCTTGTTAAATATCATCGATCAGTGTTATTGCCTATAGGCCACAACAGTGGTTTCTCGTGGTTTTATTTCGCGCTTCTTGTTCTTCCATGCCTCATCGTTGACTGAAGTTACAGTTAAAAGACACGACTACTACTGTAGTAGTTTGCTTCTACTGAAATTCTCCTTTGCTCTAGTAGCTTAATTGAATTAATGACAATTGGAAAAAAACTTGAGAAGATAATATTTTCAGTCCTAGGATCATAACATCAACCATTGATCCATTCACTACTGATTGTTACGCCAGGAGGAAGCAGAGATGAGTCGTTCTTCGAGGCAAGGCCGTGGTTAGACTCGGACAGTGAAGATGATTTCCAAAGCGTGAGAGGAGGTAAAACATCATATTTTCTTGTTTTTTTTAATGAATGGTATGATTGGTGTCAACTTCTCACATCCTAACATCTCTGTTCATCCGGATCCTCAAGACTTCACTCCTTCAAGAGGTAGCACACCAGATCACCAGATGCAAACATCATTCGCAGCGCGGATATCTGCGGACATTCCTTCGCTGACAGAGAAGAAGCAGAGGCTCCTTGAGCTGCTTCAGGAAAAGCAGCAGTACGATGACGAGCATGATGCCACTACCGATGCCGGTAGTGAGACAGGGAACAGCATTCATGCTGAAGAACATCTGAATCCTTCTGGGAAAGTAGAGAAAGCAAAGAAGCCAGCCAAGCCAGGTTGCTTCGCTTGCTCTGCTTGGAAGCTTAGCTTCAAGTGCTGCCGGAAGAAGAAGAAAGAGCAGAAGGATTTGTGAGTTAGTTCTCAGGTGTTGGATTTTGGCTTCTTGAAAAATATTATCGCAAGAGAGCGGGTACATGTATATACCTTTTTTGGGGGGTGAATGAAATACCGCAACTAGAAGAAGTATAAGGAGTGTGTGCAGTGGCCTGTTCAATAGTGGCATGAATAGTGAAACAATTATGCAGGGTAAAATATATAGCATACATGATTTCTTCCTGTTTTGTCATTAGTGATTTCGTCGGATCTTAATAATTCTTCTGGACCATCAACTTAGAATTTGTCAAGCAAGGTTTATGGACCCCTCTTTTCTCCATGATTTCTCAGGCCAGGTCACGTAATGTCCTTGTGATTTGTGGGCTAATTAGGTGGCATAATGTTGAGACAAACTGGGGACTGCACTCAAGTCCTTTCAACGAGTTTATGTGGCAGGTGATGTGTGTTCTCTAAAGTTTTGACAACACCTTTGATGGCCTTGACCTTTCAAACAAACTAGACTTACGAAAAAAACTTTTGCATTATAATTCCAGCGGACCTGACAATCAGTAATATTTCTGCATAGATGTCAGTGAGAAATTGGATCTTTTGCTCCACTTTACTTCTTCATAAGATTATTTGCCCCCCTAGAGGCTACCGGGTGGGGCCCGGGGCCACTGTCATTGAGACAATCACAGGGCAAATCATCCAACCCCTCGTAAAGTGGGGCAAATCATCCAATCCCCCGGATGTCAGTACGTTAAGAGATCAGTATATCTCTGGGTATTTTGGCCAAACCAAAAAGGGTTAATCAGATGCATAATTTGCCTGGATTTTAAGTTTTAATCAGGCAGAAGCACATGATTGTGTCTTGCAATAGACGGACGGTCAGTACAATCATTTCAGCAGAGAGAGTACCGCTCCATCATGGGGTTTATCGAAAAAGGGGTTTCCCCCCGCTTTGTATTCCAAAGCAACCAACACCGAGTACAAATAACGCTGTGGCGAGCAGCACAACACAACAAAAGAAAAAGAAGAAGAAACAAATGCCAACCACGGCAGCTTGGCAAAGCGCGGATGACCCGCCACCGCGACTCCCACCGAAAACAAAACACCACCAACCGAGGCTCCAATCCGCCGCGTACCAAGTAGCACCTCCAAGAAGGGATGCGACGCCGACGACACTGCTGCCCGGACAAGTCCTCAGGTTTCCCCGGGCACGCGGAGGGAGGTGGGGTGGATACCACCGACACCCTCCAGGGAGGAACGGTGGCACCCACAGGTGTCACCGCGTCGGGGCCGAAGCCGACAGGGATTTCTCCCGCATTCCAACCCCAACCGCCCAACCGAACGGAACCGACCCGCCAAAACCGTCGCCCATCACCATGCGCCAACGCAGTAGCGCTGCCACCCACACCGCCTCGCTACGAACACCACCACGAGGCCAAGAGGACCAGAGAGAAGCTCACCACGACGGGAGCAGCAACATCGACGCCGAGCGGGAGGGAACCACCTCCACCGCCGTCGTGCGGGAGGCCCGTGACTCCGGCACCGTCGCGGTAGCCGTCCGGACGCGACAGCGGGGCATGCCGGGCCACCCCTGGCCCAGCCAAGCCCGAAGCGGGCCCGTTAAGCCCCGCCGGCCGCGATGCAGCAGGTCGGCGTCGTTGCCGCCGTCACCCAGTCACGCGTCGCATCTCCCCCGCCTCCCAGAAGCCACACCGGAGCCATCCCCGCCGCCGGCCCGCCCAGGCCCAGATGGGGCCCGAAGGGCCCAGATCTGGGCCAAGCGGACGACGCCAGATCCCGCCGCCGCGCCGCCCCGCCGCCAACGGCGCCGCCGCCGCCCAGTTGCTCGCCTGCGTGCGCCACGGAGCCCCACCGCCACGCCAGACCGCCGCCGCCTAGATGCACCCCCAGAGCCGCTCCGCCCGCGTTGGAGAGCGACTGGGAGGGGAAGGGCCAGGAGGCCGCTGCCACCAGCAGCCCCAGGGCCAAGCCGACCGCGGGCGCCGGCGCCGGCGGCAAGGAGGAAGAAGGGAGGGGGAGCCTGGAGGGAGGAGGCCCGACGCGCGGCCGGTCGCCCGCGGGGGGGGGGGGGGGGGACGCGGTCGCGAGAGAGAAGGGGGGGCTTGCTATAGTTTTCTTCCATCATGGGGTTTTGTGATTCTTATGGGAATTTCTGAAAATCCCACTGCTCTTATTTCTCAATATAGCTATATGTAGACACATATGGGCTTGATGGGCCATATTTAACTCATTCACACGCACACACAAAACATTCAATACTCCCACTCAAGATGGGTGGTAGATATTTATAAACCTCATCTTTTTACATGCTGACTTGAACTTTTTTTTATGAAACAAAACTACTTTTATTAATTCAAAAGATAGTGACATTGTCTATTAGGAGAGATACAATTTTGCTCATGTGCTCCTCAAACCAACCACTGGTTTAGAAACTTATCTAGCAAGCTCAGGAACAACCTTATTAGCATCCAAGTTACAATGTTCAAAATTACTAAGAGAGAAATCACAAGCTATATAATAGCAATCGTCGAAAACTGCCGCCACTGCTCCCGTCGAGCGTCCTCCATTCTTCATAGTACCAATGACTTCCAAATTATCAAAAATAATAAATAGACGATTGTAACCCGCCCTTTACGCAAGAGAAAAACCAAATCTTAGCACTAAAGTTTTGGTAGTCAGGACATCAGCACACAATCAATATTTCAATACCCCCAACAATAAATTTCCCGCTAGTGCCTCTTAGGACTACACTAGCTGAGCCCCTAAGCAAGTCTTAATCAAAAGATGCATCATCGTTAAGTATTTATGCCCCCACCTATCCCATCAGTTCACTCGAACAAAACTCCAGCCCCATCATATGTTCTGAGAGAGAACTTCATCTCATTGTGTTGATTTCAAATAGATATCTAGTCCAACCATTCAAGCCAATCCTTTGAGATCTAATCCCCTCTTACTTTCCACTCCTACTTCTCTAATCCAATAGCCATACCTTGAGAGAATTTAAGTGTCGAGGAGATTATCTTTTGAAGCACAAGACTAAGGGACTCATCACCAATCAACCTCTATATTGTTACTTTCGAGGGTGTGCGCCTCCTCGAAGGGCTAGGTGCTTGGAAGTCTTCCAGTTTGTGAAGAACCCAAGAAATTTTTAAGGGCTTGGAGATCGTCTACTTTGTGAAAATCTACCCTAGTGAGGCTAGTCCTTCATGGGCATACGCCATGATGGAATAGGTTGGTTTCTCCTTCGTGGATCCTTCATAGGTGAGTGTACTCCGTGGACCGTTCCTTTGAGGAATCTCACAACCAAGATCCTTGTGACCTTAGACCCTTTGTGAATCAAAGCCTGCATCAACATGGATATGTAAGATAGCGACCACTATCCAAACCATGGGAAAAAACTTCACTAAGACCATTTGTGTTCGTGTATCTCTATCTCTATTTCACTTGCATGTCTTTACTTTCCGCTGCCTCTACTCTTACAGACTTGCATGTGTAGGGTGCTTGATAAATTGTGAGAAGAGATTAAAATTGCCAAGGAAATAAAATTTGGAAAAAGATTCCATCTTTTGACTTAGTAGTCTATCCACCTCCTCTCTATACATACTTATTGATCCTACAAAATCCAACAATCTCCAAAATTCCTTGCTTTTTTGCATTTGAACAAAAGGTGCTTAGTGTCCTCCGGTCCATTAAAAGAATAAGGTAAATGAGGCGGCACTTTCAAATGTCTATTTGCAAGTGTAGACAGGGAAGAGTGCCATGCAACATGGCCAATTTTTTTACATTTGCCGAGTAAGATAATTTCCAAATATCACACCAAATAGGATTGACAATGATTTATCCCATCACATAAGTTCGTCTGAGCTTTCTCCTATGTTGGTGATCTCATTCCATGAAATAAGCTAAACGAACATTGAATGTCTCATTCTTTGTGATACTCCACACAATAACATCCGATATATCAAGAAACAGAAGAGGAATTGCGAGAATACATTGTGCATCAATTTGCCACAACGTTGTCTGGCCAAGTCTTTGTCCCAACTATTAGTGTTGGGGTCAACAAAATTAGAGATCTTAGACAAGATATGTCCCCCTTTAAGAGTGACAACTCTTTTATCAACAAAATTTGGGATCCACACATCTTCCCAAATATCAATCTTGTGCCCATTACCAACTCTTCATACATAACCATGCTTCTAAGAATTTACTCCCAACATTACAACCATGCTTACTTTGAACACTTAAGCTCCTAAATCTCGCAATTTATTATCAAGATATGAAATGACTTAACCTTAATGTCCCCTTGTCAAGCCGCTCTCTGATTTAGTGATATATCTCCATGTGCTTTATACGGCCGTGTTGAATGGGGTTGTTTGCTATGTTAATTGCAGACTTGTTGTCACACCAAAGGTTCAATGGACCTATCTATAGTGGCCCTAATCTGATAGGAGGCCTTTTATCCATATATAACATCTCACACAAACTGACAAACACACATATATTGCTCTATTTCTGCTTACGTGGTTGATCCAGATAAAATCAACTGCTTCTTGCTCCTCCAAGATCCCAATTTTCCTCCAAAAAAGACACAAAAGATTGATGTTGACCATCTGCCATCAAGGAAGATAGCCCAAACAACATCACAATAGCCCTCTATGTTCAAGTGCCCATTGGCCTCGAAACATAGACTTCCAAGACTCCCTTTTATATATCACAAAATTTGGTGTGTTGACTCTAAATGTCCACTTCTTGAGTCATGCATGTAGCGGTTGACCACAGTCTCCGCATATGATATGTGACATGTCTTCTGTGGTACAAAATGAGTTGACCTACAAAGCTAGTGTATCTTTCTATATATTGTATCTCCATATCGCGCACACAATTGATGATTTTTCTCATGAGTTGAAGCGGTCGACACCGGAGCATTCTAGCATCACTAAGGAGGTCCAAGACATACTCGTGCTGTGAGAGAACTATTGGTTTGGGGGCCTCGCAGTCTCGGTGCCAAGAAAGTACCTCAACTAACCAAGACTCTTAACCTCAAACTCATTAATTAGCTTCTTATCTAGTTGTGACATCTCAACTATAATCCTCTATAATAATGATGTCATCTATGTGTACTACAAGAGTCGTGATGTGCCTCCTGTAGTGGCAGTATAACATGTGGCCCGCATTGTTTTGTGTGTATCCCATGCCACATATAAAAAGATAAAATCGATAAAACCATGCCTCATGAAGATTCTTTAATCCCATATAGTGACATCCTCAACCTAAGGACCTTCCCTCTATGTTTGGGATGTACCAAAGCCAGGTGGAATTTCCCTATACACTTCCTCCCAAAGATCATCGTAGAGGAATGCATTTTTCACATCCGATTGGTAAATAGACAATCAAAACTTGATGCACGTTATAAAAATGATATCTATGACAAAATGCAATCATGCATAAGTGTTTTTTCTTACAAATGAACATACTTGATTGATTTATGATGAACATGTAGTACAGGTGCTTTTGTGACAAAAGTCTGGTTTTCTTCGTAGATGTGTGCTTTCTATGACGAAAACCACTTCAAGGATACATCGCACTTCTACGACACATATTTTTTTCATAAATAAGCCATAATATTTGTCTTTTTTTTTATGAAACAGATTCTAATTTAGAGTATTTTTATCAAATTCCAAAAAAAAGAGAACAGTTGTAGCTAGCATGTATCCGGCACTTCCGTATGCACACTAGTTGCCGGGCGAAGCCTCGACGTGGGTTGGCAGTGAAGGAAATATGCCCTAGAGGCAATAATAAAGTTGTTATTTTATATTTTCTTATTCATGATAAAGGTTTATTATTCATGCTAGAATTGTATTGATCGGAAACCTAAATACATGTGTGAATACATAAACAAATACCGTGTCCCTAGTAAGCCTCTACTAGACTAGCTCGTTGATCAAAGATGGTTAAGGTTTCATAACCATAGACATATGTTGTCATTTGATAACGGTATCATATCATTAGGAGAATGATGTGATGGACAAGACCCATCCGTTAGCTTAGCATAATGATCGTTCAGTTTTATTGCTATTGATTTCTTCATGTCAATACACATTCCTTCGACTATGAGATTATGCAACTCCCGGATACCGGAGGAATACCTTGTGTGCTATCAAACGTCACAACGTAATTGGGTGATCGTAAAGATGCTCTACAGGTATCTCCGAAGGTGTTTGTTGAGATATCATATATCGAGATAGGATTTGTCCCTCCGAGTATCGGAGAGGTATCTCTGGGCCCTCTCGGTAATACACATCATAAGCTTGCAAGCAAATGACTAAGGAGTTAGCCACGAGGTGATGTATTATGGAACGAGTAAAGAGACTTTCCAGTAACAGGATTGAACTAGGTATGAAGATACCAACGATCGAATCTCGGGCAAGTAACATATCGATGGACAAAGGTAATTACGTATGTTGTCATAACGGTTCGATCGATAAAGATCTTCGTAGGATAAGTATGAGCCAATATGGGTATCTAGGTTACGCTATTGGTTATTGACCGGACAGGTGTCTCGGTCATGTCTACATAGTTCTCAAACCCGTAGGGTTCGCATGCTTAACGTTCGTTGACGATATAGTGTTATATGAGTTATATGTTTTGGTGACCAAATGTTGTTCGGAGTCCCTGATACGTCTCCAACGTATCTATAATTTATGAAGTATTCATGCCATGTTTACAATAGTTTTATATGATTTTGGTATGATTTGATTATAACTAATCCCGACTGACGCTGTTTTCAGCAGAACTACCGTGGTGTTGTTTTTGAGCAGAAATAAAAGTTCTCGGAATGCGATGAAAATCAACGGAGAATTTTTCTGGAAAATATAAAAAATACTAGAACGAAGAGTTACCGGAGGGGAGGCTCGTGGGCTTCACGAGGGTGGAGGGCGCGCCCACCCCCCTAGGGCGCGCCCTGTGCCTCGTGGACTTCCTGTGGGGCCCCTGACTTGTTCTCGACGCCAATCTCTCCTATAAATACCCAAACCTCCAGAAAATAACCTAGATCGGAAGTTCCGCTACCGCAAGCCTCTGTAGCCACGAGAAATCAATCTAGGCCCTCTTTGGCACCCTGCCGGAGGGGTCCATCATCACCGGAGGCCATGGAGGAGGATCTTGGAGGGGCCATAATCGCCATGAAGGACGAGGACCAGAGGGAGAACCTCTCCCCATCCAGGGGAGGCCATGAAGGAGGAAGCACAAGGGGGAGAACCTCTCCTCCTCTCTCTCGGTGGCGCTGGAGTGCCATCGGGAGGGGAATCATCGCCGCGGTAATCGTCTTCATCAACATCACCATCATCATCACCATCCTCATCTCTTTTACGCGGTCCACTCTCCCGCACCCCGCTGTAATCCCTACTTGAACATGGTGCTTTATGCCACATATTATGATCCAATGATTTGTTGCCATCCTATGATATTTTGAATAGATATCCTTTGTCTTTGGGTTGATTGATGATCTAGATTGGTATGAGTTGTATGTTTTATTTTGGTGTTGTCCTATTGTGCCCTCCGTGTCGTGCAAGCATGAGGGATTCCTACTGTAGGGTGTTGCAATACGTTGATGATTCGCTTATAGTGGGTTGCTTGAGTGACAGAAGCATAAACCCGAGTAAGGGAGTTGATGCGTATGGGATAAAGGGGACTTGATATGTTAATGCTATGGTTGGGTTTTACCTTAATGATCTTTAGTAGTTGCGGATGCTTGCTAGAGTTCCAATCATAAGTGCATATGATCCAAGAAGAGAAAGTATGTTAGCTTATGCCTCTCCCTCATATGAAATTGTAATGACGACTACCAGTCTTGTTAACGATTGCCTAGGATAATTCCGCACACCGACCCATCATTATTCCACACTCTCTATTTATAATATTTAGTAATATATTCTAACTTTATGATAACAGCACCTACTTTTATATTTTAGCTCTCTGATACCATGCAAAGTTATCCTTTTCATACCCACAACGTAGTTTTATTTCTTGTTTCTAGTTGGAAGCAAACGTTCGGTGTACGTAGAGTCGTATCAGTGGCACATAGGACTTGAAAGAATATTGATCTTACCTTTAGCTCCTTGTGGGTTCGACACTCCATACTTATCACTTCCACCTTTGGGAATTGCTACGATGATTCCCTGCACTTGGGGATTATCAGTCCCAGATGAGATCATGGACATGACGAGGAGTCTCGAAAGGGTCGAGAGGTAAAGATTGATATATGTGACAATGGTATTTGGACCCCGGAAGTGTTTCGGGACGTACCAGGAAGTAATCGGGTCACCGGAAGGGGTTCCGGGCACCCCCCCGGCAAGTTATGGGCTTTATGGGCCAAAGGAGGGGACAAACCAGCCCTGGTGCGACCCCTCCCTTGTTTGGCCTGCCCTAGGGAAGGAAAAGTGGGAGGTCCAGCCCCTCCTGCCTTTCCCTCTCATGGGAGAAAGGAAGGGGGGCGCCACCCTCCCTGCCTTTCCCCCGCACTCCAAATAAGGAAACGGGGGCACGGCTTGGGAGTGGCCCCAAGTAGGATTCCTCCTACTTGGGTGCCTCCTTTGACTGCTCCTCCCTCCCTCCCACCTATATATATGTGGGAAGGGGGCGTCTAACACACAACAGATCAATTGTTAGCCATGTGCGGCGCCCCCCTCCACCGTTTACACCCCCGATCATATTTTCGTCGTGCTTAGGCGAATCCCTGCGGAGATCACTTCACCATCACCGTCACCACGCCGTCGTGCTGACGGAACTCATCTACTACCTCGCCGTCTCGATGGTTCAAGAAGGCGGAGGACGTCACCGAGCTGAACGTGTGCTGAACGCAGAGGTGTCGTACATTCAGTACTATATCGGTTGGATCACGAAGAAAGTTCGACTACATCAACCGCGTTGTCAAACGCTTCCGCTTACGGTCTACGAGGGTACGTAGACACACTCTCCCCCTCGTTGCTATGCATCTCCATGGATAGATCATTGCGTGTGCGTAGAAAAGAAATTTGTTTTCCATACAACGTTTCCCAACAGTGGCATCCGAGCCAGGTCTATGCGTAGATGATATGCATGAGTAGAACACAAAGAGTTGTGGGCGGCGATAGTCATACTGCTTACCACCAATGTCTTATTTTGATTCGGCGGTATTGTGGGATGAAGCGGCTCAGACCAACCTTACATGTCCAGGCACATGAGACCGGTTCCACCGACTGACATGCAACTAGTTTTGCATAAAGGTGGCTGGTGGGTGTCTGTTTCTCCTACTTTAGTTGAATCAAATTCGACCACGGCCAATCCTTGAAGAAGGTTTGAAAAACAAAAATTGATGAATCACCGTTATTGTTTTATGTGTAGGTAACAACGGTTCTTGCTAGAAGCCCGTAGCAGCCACGTAAAACTTGCAACAACATAGTAGATGATGTCTAACTTGTTTTTGCAGGACATGTTGTGATGTGATATGATCAAGATATGATGTGATATATGTTGATGTATGAGATGATCATGTTTTGTAAATTATCGGCAACCGGCAGGAGCCTTATGGTTGCCTCTTTATTGTATGAAATGCAAACGTCATGTAATTGCTTTACTTTATCGCTATGCGTTAGCAATAGTTGTAGAAGCAATAGTTGGCGAGACGACCACGACGCAACGTGGAGATCAAAGTGTCAAGCCGGTGACGATGGAGATCATGACAATGCTTTGGAGATGGAGATCAAAAGCACAAGAAGATGATGGTCATATCATGTCACATATTTTGATTGCATGTGATGTTTATCTTTTATGCATCTTATTTTGCTTAGAACGACAGTAGCATTATGAGAAAGTTCCCTATATAACACTATTTTAAATGTTGTTCCCTATTTAACACTGCAAAGAAGTTCTTCCTTATATAACACCAACCTTATTTTTTTTCCTTTCTAACACTTCCGGCAGTTTCGTTAGCCTACTGTTAAAATTGATTTTAACTGATGTCAGTTTTTTATAGTTGCACGAAATTTCCCTTCTCCATAAGCACGAGAAAATAGAAAAAATGAGGCCGAACCAGGGCTCTATATTCTCTCCTGACCCCGAGCTCTTCTCTTCCCCTTTCTCCCCAACCCTAGAGGCGACGGCGGCGGCAGCAAACCTCCCAGACCTAGTGGCAGTGTCGGCGACTTTGGGGTATGGATGGCGGCGGTGCTGCGGAGTGCGGAGGGAGATGGCGCCGCGGACATCGGCCAGGGCGCCGCTGCGGATGGCTCAGACCTTGACGCGACTGTGGATCCAGCGTTGACCGATGATGACGGCGGGGCTGCGGTGGGGTCGGGCCAGCGTCGCGCTGCGGTGCGGTCGACCAGCGCCCGACCAGGGCGGTGCCTCTGCTGCAGCAGCATCAGGCTAGGGCACTGCTGGAGGTTCCTGTCAGGGTGTCCCCGTGTTGGCATCGACAACAGCTTCAGGCCGGGCGCAACCACATGGGCTTGTTCAGATGGGTAAGTGGCACTCCTGGGAAAGCAATGTTAGTAGTAGCAATACATGGGCTCATTTGAACACAATGTCAGTAGTAGCTACAAACCATCTAGTTAATGATCAGTTAGTAATGATTAGATTTTCTAGCAATGTTATTAATGGAGGAGTTAGTTTGCTTGGTTGTGGTCACAACAGTATTAACGCTTTACTTTACTTCCTGTTATTGTTCAGATTGTCTAGCAATACTCATGCATACCAGCATATGTTTGATGCAAAGTTGTCTCTTTAATTCACATGATGCAAAGTTGTCTCTTTAATTCACAGGATGCATACCAGCATATGTTTGATGCAAATCTCTCCCTGTAAATGACAGAACACTCAGTGGAGATAAATGGCATCACTGATTGACAACTGTTGATGCTAGTGAACAGAGTGATTCCATACATGCACGCCAATATGGTGAAGAGACTTTACTTTGCTGGTCGTTTCTACCCTCAGACAAAACAAGCAAATTCAATCATATGCTTCCACCGTATTTGCATGAGTTAAGATACATGTATGTGAACCTAAAGTCACTTTTGTGCTTCTGGACTATGCATGCGAATCTGGTATGATAACAGTCTTTATGTTGCTCATATCATGTAGAGTATGATGTAAGTGTGGATTTGGACTCATATATGTGAACCTGGATATGTTGCAAGTGATATATGTGTACTTTGTTGTGAGCCTGGATGTTTATGTGTAATATTGCAAAATATGTACTCCCTCCATCCCAAAATAAGTGTCTCAACTTTGTACAATCTTTAGTACAAAATTGTACTAAGCTTGAGACATTTATTTTGGGACGGAGGGAGTATATGTGAATTGTGTGATCGGATATGCATCAGATTACAGAGGAGGTTGTGCCCAATTTTTGAACTAAATATCAAAATAATTTAAATCCAGATATGGAATTTTGCATGTTTACAGGGGAGGTTCTGCCTAATCTTGCATTTAACAACAGAAAAAAGGCATTGCTTTTTAGTATGCGAACAATTTTGGTCATAATTTGCACCAGGGGTAAAATCGTTTCCTCAGGTGTCATTTAACACTGTTAGTACTCAAAATGGACGGAAGTGTTAGAAAGGGAACAAATTTTAGAATTGGTGTTAGATAAGGAATACTTTTTTCACCAGTGTTAAATAAGGCACAAAATTTTAAGTTAGTGTTAAATAAGGAATTCTCTCTAGCATTATAAGATGATCCCTTCACTAAATTTCAAGGTAAGAGTGTTCTCCCTGAGTATGCACCGTTGCTACAGTTCGTCGTTTCGAGACACCACGTGATGATCGGGAGTGATAGACTCTATGTTCACATACAACGGCTGTAAGTCAGATTTACACAAGTTAGATTTACACACACGGAATACTTGGGTTAAACTTGATGAGCCTAGCATGTACAAACATGGCGTCAGAACACTGGAGACCGAAAGGTCGAACATGAGTCATATCGTAGATGTGATCAACATATAGATGTTCACCATTGATGACTACCCCATCTCACGTGATGATCGGACATGCGTTAGTTGATATGGATCATGTATCACTTAGACAACTTGAGGGATGTTAATTTTAGTGGGAGTTTATTAGTAATATGATTAATTGAACTTAATTTATCATGAACTTAGTCTTGACACTTTTGCATATATGTGTTGTAAATCAATAGCTCGCGATATAGCTCCTATATATTTTTGATATGTTCCTAGAGAAAACTAAGTTGAAAGATGATAGTAGAAATGACGCGGACTGGGTCCGTGATCTAAGGATTATCCTCATTGCTACACAGAAGAATTATGTCCTTGATGCACCGCTAGGTGACAGACCTACTGCAGGAGCAGATGCAGACGTTATGAACGTTTGGCAAGCTCGATATGATGACTATTGAATAGTTTAGTGTGCCATGCTTTACGGTTTAGAATCGGGACTTCACAAACGTTTTGAACGCCACAGAGCATATGAGATGTTCTAAGTGCTGAAATTGGTATTTCAGACTCATGCCCATTTCGAGAGGTATGAGACCTCTGACAAGTACTTTACCTACAATATGGAGGAGAATAGCTCAACCAGTGAGCATGAGCTCAGAATGTCTTGGTACTACAATCGCTTGAATCAAGTGTGAAAGTGCGTTATATCGACTAGAGGGGGGGCGAATAGGCGATTTTTACGAATTCTTCACTAAGAAATTTGTCGGTGAGGAAATTTCTTAGCAAAGAAATACTTGCAGCGGAATAAGTACTCAGAAGTAAACATAACAGAACACAAGCATGGTCATCATGATGAAATGAAGACAAGCACAGAGTACAGAAAGCGTAATCACAAGATAACACAGGATGAAGACAAACAGACTGAAGAAATTGAACTGGGGAAATTGAGAAAGTCTTCAGTCAAAGTTTTCAAGCAAAGATATGAACAAGTGCACAACACAGTTATGAGGAAATGAAAGAGTTGAGGAAATAGAACCAGTTGGCTTGGTGAAGACAATGATTTGGTAGACCAGTTCCAACTGTTGTCTCAGGTGTACATCTGGTTGGAGCGGCTAGGTATTTAAACCTGAGGACACACAGTCCTCACCGTATTCTCCTTGAACTAAGGTCACACAGACCCCGTCCAATCACTCGTGGTAAGTCTTCAGGTGACTTCCGAACCTTCACAAACTCGGTCACTCGGCGATCCACAATTCCTCTTGGATGCTCTAGACCATGACGCCTAACCGTCTGGAAGAAGCACGGTCTTCAAAGGTAACAAGCATCGGGATCCATGCAGGATCAATCTCTTCAGTGATGCTCAATCACTTTGGATTTGTAGGTGTCTGGGTTTGGGTTTTCCTGACTTGATGATTTTCGCTCAAAGTCCTCGGAGGATGGGATGCTCTCAAATGATTTTCGCTCAAAGTTTCTCTCAAAGCAGCCAACCAACTAGTGGTTGTAGGGGGCGGCTATTTATAGCCTAGGGAGCAGCCCGACATGATAATACATAAATGCCCTTCAATGATATGACCGTTAGGTGGATAAGATATTTTGGGACAGCTGGCGCGTAGCACAACAACGGTCGGAAATTTGAGGTTCAAATTCCTCAGGGCTATCATGTTCCTCACTGTGTAGGCAATCCGCACTGGCAAATTCCTAACTCCTCAGTCAGAACAAATTCCTCAGAGACCAGAAGAACTTCGTCTCTGTCACTGAAGAAATTGACTGAACTGTATGAGATTTCCAATGGCTTCACTCGAAGGGATTGGTAGGTGTAGGATTTTGAGTTGAGCATCACATGGAAATTTTTCCTTAGTATTTCCTCGACCCCCTTTAACAGTACGGTGTTTCCTATGACTCAAGAAAGAGAAAATGAAACTACGAAAACAAAAGTCTTCACGCTTCATGTTCCTCAAATGAATACCAAGCCTTCAAGATCACACCAATTTCTTCACTTTCAAAGTCTTCAGAAAGTCTTCAGAATCCAAAGTCTTTAGTCGAAGAACTTCATTTTTAGGGGTCGACTTTCTCTGTAAATATCAAACTCCTTATAGACTTATAGACCTGTGTACACTCATAAACACATTAGTCCCTTAACCTATAAGTCTTCAATACACCAAAATCACTAAGGGGCATTAGATGCACTTACAATCTCCCCCTTTTTGGTGATTGATGACAATATAGGTTAAGTTTTCAATGGGGATAAACATATGAAGTGTAACTAATGATATTGAGGAATTTGATTGCAAGATATAGAAGAACCCCCCCCCCCCCTGAAGATGTGCATAGTGAGGAATTTGCTTTTGAAGCAATGCACACTTGAAGAGTTGAATCATGGAGATCTCCCCCTATATCTTGTAATTCGTACACGCATTTGACATAAAATATATGAAGAATTTGAAATGCATGATGAAATATGGTACTGATGTAATTCAGCATGCGTGCATTAACATTATCGAGGAATAAGCATGCAGAAAGCTCAGCAAAAGTATTAGGTCACCATAGAGTTTAAGTTTACAACTCGATCGAGCAAAGTTTTAGAAGAACGAGAGTTGTAACTTAGCAAAAAAACGCCCATATAATAGACCCGCTTGAAGACTAACTCAAATTTCTAATTGAAACTGAGGACTAACGCCCCTGAAGACTATCAAGTTGATGAAGGAGCGCCAGCGTTGTTGGGGTCGTTTGTCGTAGTAGGGCCTGCCGCTGTGTGGTCCAAGTCTTCATGCTCATCGGTGTCGCGCGATGAAGAATAGGAGCTGGCCACAAAGGAAGGAACCTTGACCTTCTTGTATTTCTTCGGTGGAGGTGCGGACCAGTCAAAGTCTTCCTTGAGACCCATTTTCTTCAGATCTTCTTCGCTATAGACATGAGACAAAATAGCCCAGGTACGGTTGAAGGTTTCATGGAGGTAGTATTGGTTTTTCTTCACTACATTGTGGGTAGAGGTCATGTTGTGAAGAATTGAACCAAACTGACGCTTAACCCATTTATGATTGCGATCAACCTTCTGATGAAGACTTAGGAGAAGCTCACAATCAGTCATCACCCTAGGTGCTGTGCCTTGAGGATTTTGCTTGGTTGTGTTGGCGGCAGAGTCATGGGTGGCAGAGTCGTCATTGGTTGAGTAGGATGCAGCCTTGCGAAATTGACCATCCAATGGACGAATGCCTTCATCTATAATAGCTGGTGCCTTACCCTTTTCATCAGCTGAGGAATAGGTCCGCTTGAGGACTTCAATTGGGGCCAATTAGCTGCAATGATTCAGTGTATCAGCTTTATAGTTGAGTGAAGACCTTGTTCTGATGAATCTCATAATCCAAGGTGCATAAGGCTTTAGCTCAAATGGTGACATAGCGACATTGGCCAGAGTCCTCATGAAGAAATCATGGAAGTTGACGGGAACGCCATGAATGATATTGAAGAGCAGATTCTTCATGATGCCAACGACTTCTTCGTCATTCGAGTCGTGGCCCTTGATAGGACTCAATGCCTTCGTCAGAATGCGATAGACAGTCCGAGGCACATATAGTAATTCCTTCACGAGGAATTTGGTTTGTGGGGCCTGACCTGGCTTCAAAGGCATCATCAGAACTCGCATGTAGTGATTTGTAAGCTCAGGTTCACTGTACACACAACGAGCAGCTTCAAGGGGAGGACTGAGTGGTAAAGCACGAAGCAATTCAGTAGATGGTGTCGTGTAGTGAGTGTTTTCAGACATCTAGTCCAACACCCATGAATTCACATCTTCGGAATCTCCTGTGATGTGCACCATCGCATAGAATTGAAGAATAAGTTCTTCATTCCAATCACAGATGTCAGTGCAGTAATTTAACAGTCCAGCGTCGTGAAGAACACTGAGGACTGGCACGAAGCACGATAGAGATTCCATATCCACGTGAGGAATGTGCTCATGATCGAAGACTTTGTCTTTCTTGAACAACACTGAGGAATAGAAATTAGCCTGGCTGGTTGTCCAGAAACGCCTCTTCCTTATGCGAGTAGAGTCATAGGGGTTGTAGTCAGTGAAGAATACATGCTCGCCGAAGAAATCTTCAGCCTTGAATTTTTGCTTCCTAGAGAATGGATCTTTGGCTTGGGCAGAGGAGTGTTAGTGAGTTGCATCACCACCTCAGGAATCGCAATCTCAGGTTCTTCAGGCTGAGGAATTTTTTGTTCCTCTTCAGTGGCAGTCTGCGTCTTCAGATGTTCAGCAGCAGCAGTTTCTTCAGCACTAGTGGATGGAATTTCTTCACGTATAGATGAAGTGGGGTGAGTTTCTTCAGAGCCCAGTTGAACAGTTTGTGCAGGGGACCGAGGTATTTGTTGTAAAGGTGTGAACGGTGGAGAGTTTGGATGCTGACTTTCCCAAAAGTCATCATTCATCACTGGTGTGGTACGGCCAATGTCCACATCCTCATGTTCCATTTCTTCAACGCTGGCCTCTTCAGCTGTGAACTGAGGCATTGGCGAGGAAACAACTGGTGTTGAAGGGATTTGATCCGCTTCAATTTCTTCATCCATCTGCTCTGACGAAGCAGTAGAAGGATTTTCTTTATTAGATCCGCTAGGGATCGCATATTCTTCATCAAATGGGACGATTTCCTTTGATGGCATGGTTGAGATCGGAACAACATATATGGTATTTGCAAACAAACTTGTCATAGGCTTCATCTTCTTCGGAGCTGAAGAATCTGAAGTAGCTGATGCTTTCCTTTTCTTCACAGTTGCACGCTCTGCAGCCTTGGTCTTCTTCACATCTGATGCAGATGGAAGGATTGGAGTTGGGGTAGGCATAGGAGGAGCAGAGGAATCTGGTTGATTTTCTTCAGGCACAACTGATGCAGTTGCCCCGACCTCTTCATTTTCTTCAGGCGCACCACTAGTGGATGCCCTGGCAATTTCTTCAGCGGCTGGAATGAAGTCATCAGCCCTGGAACTCACATTTTCTTCAGCAGCCTGAAAATCATCAGTGGTGCTGGCATGTTCTTCAGTTGGCTGAGCAAAAGCTTCAGCCTAAGGAATTTCTTGTTGCGATGGGGCTGCAACATTTGAGGTGAACTTCTTAGTCAGTTTAACAAACCTGACCTTGGCTCCTTGCCAATCAGCATAGTAAGCATTGAAATCATCGCTAAGGACTTTGATTTCAGACTGAATCTTTATAAGTTCATCAGTTGTCATGGTGACAACGTTGTTCTTTAGAAATCTCTCCTTCTTATATTGTGCTTTCTTGATCTGTCCGACCTTCTCATATTTCCATTTTTCTTCTTGGATGAAATGAGTCAGCATGTGATTTTGATCAGGAGTGAACTTGAAATCAGGCATAGGAGTGTTTGGGTCCTTGTGCCAGAGATCAATGTAGTCGAGGATCAATCTTGGATCCAAAAGCAGTGGCACATTTGTGCCTTTGGCTCTAGAGGCCCTAACTTGCCTGTCTCTGATGATCTCAGCAAGTTCTTCATCATCAGCTTCGTCTTCTTCAAACGACACTTGAAAGACGACCTTCTTCTTCTTAGGACTAGGGCGAGGACCTCGTCCAGCAGTGGCCTTTGTCTTCAGCAGAGAGGATCCCGTTGAAGAATTGGGTGCGACTGAGGAACTAGCTGAAGCTCCTGAGGCAATAGAGATGCATGTAGTCCTTTGGCACGTGGCAAGATGCATAGGTGTTGAGGACTTTGTTGGAGCAGCTGAGGACTTGTGAGGAGCTGCTGAGGACTTTTGAGGAGCTGAGTGAAAGTGCGTTATATCGACTAGAGGGGGGTGAATAGGCGATTTTTATGAAATTCTTCACTGAGGAATTTGCTCGTGAGGAAATTCCTTAGCGAAGAAATACTAGCAGCGGAATAAGTACTTAGAAGTAAACATAACAGATTACATGCATGGTCATCATGATGAAATAAAGACAAACACAGAGTACAGAAAGCGTAGGCACAAGATAACTCTAGATGAAGACAAACAGACTGAAGAAATTGAACTGAGGAATTTGTGAAAGTCTTCAGTCAAAGTCTTCAAACACATATATGAACAAACAGACAACACAGTAATGAGGAAATGAAGGTGTTGAGGAAATGGAACCAGTAAGCTTGGTGAAGACAATGATTTGGTAGACCAGTTCCAACTGCTGTCTCAGTTGTACGTCTGGTTGGAGCGGCTGAGTATTTAAACTCAAGGACACACAGTCCCGGACACCCAGTCCTGAGCACGCAGCTCGGGACACCAAGTCCTCACCGTATTCTCCTTGAACTAAGGACACACAGTCCTCGTCCAATCACTCGTGGTAAGTCTTCAGGTGACTTCCAAACCTTCACAGACTTGGTCACTCGGCGATCCACAATTCCTCTTGGATGCTCTAGACCTTGACGCCTAACCGTCTGGAAGAAGCACAATCTTCAAAGGTAACAAGCGTCGGATCCACGCAGGATCAATTTCTTCAGTGATGCTCAATCACTTTGGGTTTGTAGGTGTTCTGGGTTTGGGTTTTGATTTTCCTCACTTGATGATTTTCGCTCAAAGTCCTCGGAGGATGGGTTGCTCTCAAATGACAAGTGTCAAGTTCACGCGGAACAGCCAACCAGCTAGTGGTTGTAGGGGGCGGCTATTTATAGCCTAGGGAGCAGCCCGACATGATAAGACATAAATGGCCTTCAATGATATGACCGTTAGGTGGACAAGATATTTTAGGACAGCTGGCGCGTGGCGCAGCAACGGTCGGAAATTTGGAGTACAAATTCCTCAGGGCTATCATGTTCCTCACTGTGTAGGCAATTCGCACTGGCGAATTCCTAACTCCTCAGTCAGAGCAAAGTCCTCAGTGACCAGAAGAACTGCGTCTCTGTCACTGAAGAAATTGACTGAACTGTATGAGATTTCCAATGGCTTCACTCGAAGGGATTGGTAGGTGTAGGATTTGAGTTGAGTATCACATGGAAATTTTCTCCTTAGTATTTCCTCGACCCCCTTTAACAGTACGGTGTTTCCTATGACTCAAGAAAGAGAAAAATGAAACTACGAAAACAAGTCTTCACGCTTCACGTTCCTCGAACGAATACCATGTCTTCAAGGTCACACCAATTTCTTCACATTCAAAGTCTTCAGAAAGTCTTCAGAATATCAAAGTCTTCAGTCGAAGAACTTCATTTTTAGGGGTCGACTTTTACTGTAAATATCAAACTCCTCATAGACCTATAGACCTGTGTACACTCATAAACACATCAGATGCTTAACCTATAAGTCTTGAATACACCAAAATCACTAAGGGGCACTAGATGCACTTACAATCTCCCCCTTTTTGGTGATTGATGACAACATAGGTTAAGTTTTCAACGGGGATAAATATATGAAGTGTAGAAACTGATATTGAGGAATTTGATTGCATGATATAGAAGAACTCCCCCTGAAGTTGTGCATAGTGAGGAATTTTCTTTTGAGGCAATGCACACTTGAAGAGTTAAATCATGGAGATCTCCCCCTATATCTTGTAATTCATACACGCATTTGATATATGATATGAAGAATTTGAAATGCATGATGAAATATGGTGCCTGATGCAATTCAGCATGCGTGCGATAACATTAATGAGGAATTAAGCATACAGAATAGCGCATCAAAAGTATCAGAGCTCAAGCATGTATCGAAGTATCAGAGCACCGAGCACCATAGGGTTTAAGATTACAACTCGATCCAATAAAAGTTTCGGAAGAACGAGAGTTGCAACTTAAAAAAAATATGCCCTTATTATAGACCCACTTGAAGACTAACTCAGATTTCTCCCCCTTTGTCATCAAATGACCAAAAGGATCGAAACTGAGGACTAACGCCCCTGGAGATATTCAAGTTGATGGAGGAGCGCCAGTGTTGTTGGGGTTGGTTGTTGAAGTAGGGCCTGCTGCAGTGTCGTCCAAGTCTTCATTTTCATCAGTGTCGCGTGATGAAGAATATGAGCTGACCACCAGAGAAGGAACCTTGACCTTCTTGAATTTCTTCGGCGGAGGTGCCGACCAGGCAAATTCTTCTTTGAGGCCCATGTTCTCTAAATCTTCAGCACTATATACTTGAGACAGAACAGCCCAGGTGCGGTTGAAGGTTTCATGAAGGTAGTAATGGTTTTTCTTCACTGGATTATATGTGGCAATCATGTTGTGAAGAATTGAACCAAACTGACGCTTGACCCATTTGTGATTGAGATCAACCTTTTGATGAAGACTGAGGAGTAACTCACGATCAGTCATCACCCTGGGTGCTGTGGCTTGAGGATTTGTCTTGGCAGTATTAGCAGCAGAGTCATGTGTGGCAGAGTCATCATTGGTGGAATAAGAAGCAGCCTTGCGAAATTAACCATCCAATGGACGAATGCCTTCATCTATCACAGCAGTGGCCTTGCCCTTTTCATCAGCTGAGGAAAATGTCCTTTTGAGGACTTCAATAGGAGGTAAGTAGCTGCAGTAGTTGAGAGTTTCAGCCTTGTAGTTGAGTGAAGACCTTGTCTTGATGAATCTCATAATCCAAGGTGCATAAGGCTTCAGCTCAAATGGTGACATAGCAATGTTGGCTAGAGTCCTCATGAAGAAATCATGGAAGTTTATGGGAACGCCATGTATGATATTGAAAAGCATATTCTTCATGATGCCAACAATTTCTTCATCGGAAGAATCGTGTCCTTTGATGGGACATATTGTCTTCATCAGAATGCGATAGACAGTCCTAGGCACATACAGCAATTCCTTGACGAGGAATTTGGTACGAGGTGATTGCCCTGGCTTCAGAGGCTTCATGAGCACTTGCATATAGTGGTTTGACAGTTCAGGTTCATCATACACGCAACGCACATCTTCAGTGGGTGGACTAAGAGAAAGGCAGCGAAGCAATTCAGTTACTGGGGCCTTGTAATGTGTATTT
Source organism: Aegilops umbellulata (assembly GCA_032464435.1). Lineage (NCBI taxonomy): Eukaryota > Viridiplantae > Streptophyta > Magnoliopsida > Poales > Poaceae > Aegilops > Aegilops umbellulata. The sequence goes on along the minus strand of CP136055.1, from coordinate 286,730,907 downwards.
TAAGTCATCCAGTCCAGAACCCATGAATTGACATTTTCAGAGTTGCCAGTGATGTGCAATGTAGCATAGAACTGAAGAACAAGTTCTTCATTCCAATCGCATATATCTGTGCAGAAGTTGAGTAGCCCAGCGTCGTGAAGAACACTGAGGACTGGCGTAAAGCACGGCATTGATTCCATATCCACGTGAGGAATATGTGCATGGTCGAAGACTTTGTCTTTGTTGTAAAGCACTGAGGAATAGAAGTTTGCTTGGCTGGCAGTCCAGAAACGCCTCTTCCTTATGCGAGCAGAGTCATAAGGATTGTATTCAGTGAAGAATACGTGCTCGCCATAGAAGTCTTCAGCCTTGAATTTTTGTTTGCGTGAGAATGGATCCTTTGGCCTTGGCAGAGGAGTGTCAGTGAGTTGCATCACGACCTCAGGAATCACAAGCTCAGGTTCTTCAGGCTGAGGAATTTCAGGATTTTCCTCAGGTGCAGTCACCTTGTTTGTTTCAGCAGCAGTTTCTTCAGCACAAGTGGCTGGAATTTCTTCATTCACAGAAGCAGTGGGATGAGTTGCATCAGAGCCCAATTTTATGGTTGGTGAAGGAGAGTGAGGGATTTGCTGCAAGGGAGTGAAGAGTGGGGAATTGGGATGCTGACTTTTCCAAAAGTCGTCATTCATTACTGGAGTTGTGCTTCCAATATCCACATCTTCATCATCAATTTCTTCAACACCAGCCTCTTCAGCATCAAACTGAGGCATTGGTGATGAGACTATTGGGGTTGAAGGGATTGTATCCACTTCAATTTCTTCATCAATCTGCTCTGAGGAAGCAGCAGACTGAATTTCTACATCTGATCCACTTGGGATCTCATAATCTTCACCAAAAGGAACAAGGTCCTTTGATGGCATGGAGGAGATAGGGACAACATCAATTGGATTGGCAAATGAGGTGGTCATGGGCTTCATCTTCTTTGGGACTGAAGATTCTGAAGCACTTGATGCTTTCCTTTTCTTCACTGCAGCTCGCTCTGCAGCCTTGGTTTTCTTCACATCTAAAGCAGAGGGAAGAATTGGAGTTGGAGTTGGTGCAGGTGGAGCTGAGGAATCTGGTTCATTTTCTTCAGGCGCACCACTAGTGGATGCCCTGGCAATTTCATCAACGGCTGGAGCAGAGTCATCAGCCTTGGAACTAGCATTTTCTTCAGCAGCCTGAACTTCATCAGCGGTGCTGGCATGTTCTTCAGTTTGCTGAACAGATGCTTCAGCTTAAGGAATTTGTTGCTTTGAGGTAGTACCCTTGGTGAAGGTATCAGTCAGCCTCACAAATCTGACCTTGGCTCCTTGCCAATCAGCATAGTACGAGTCAAAGTTGTCGCTGAGGGCTTTGATCTCAGCCTGCATCTTGACAAGTTCCTCAGGCTTCATTTTGAGAACATTTTTCTTCAGCAGCTTCTCTTTGCGGTACAGGGATTTCTTGATCTCTCTGGCCCTATCATATTTCCACGTCTCCTCTTGGATGAAGTGAGTCAGCATGTGACTTTGGCCAGGTGTCAGCTTGAAATCAGGCATAGGAGTGTTGGGATCCTTGTGCCAGAGATCAATATAGTCTAGAATCGCCCTTGGATCCAAAAGCAGGGGCACAGGTGTGCCTTTGGCTTTAGCAGCCCTTTCTTGGCGGTCTCTGATGATTTCAGTGAGTTCTTCTTCATCAGCTTCATCATCATCAGATGGCATAGTGAAGACCACTTGCTTCTTTGGACTTGGGCGAGTGTCGCGTCCAGCGGTAGCCTTTTTCTTCAGTAACGAGGGTCCAGCTGAGGATTTTGGTGCAGCTGAGGAACTAGCTGAGACACCAGAGGCAATAGAGATGCCAGTTGTCCTTTGGCATGAGGCCAGATGCACAAGTGAAGACTTTGTAAAGTTTGAAGAATTAAAAAAAACTGAAGAATTTCAAAAGTTGAGGCAAACTCAAATTGAAGATTTTCAACTTTTGTGGTGGCGTGACCCACCGTATAAGAATGATGATTTCAGACACCGCGTACAATTGTCGTAGGGTTCTAAGAATCAAATTCTTCATTAATTTCTTCACACTTAGAGTGTTATTCTTCATTGATTGAATAAAAACGTTTCTTCATGTGTTGCACATCTAAGTCATCAATTATGCATAGGTGTTAGGATGAGTGCATTTTCAAAGTACATTCGAAGATTTTAAGATATTTAGCTCACACCGCAACTTGCTAAATCTCTTCTCATCCAAGGGCTTAGTGAAGATATCGGCTAGCTGTTCTTCAGTCTTCACATGCTCAATAGAAATGTCGCCCTTCAACACATGATCACGAAGAAAATGATGACGAATCTGAATGTGCTTTGTCTTCGAGTGCTGAACTGGGTTGTGAGCAATCTTGATGGCACTCTCATTGTCACAGAGGAGAGGCACATTCTTCATGTTGACTCCATAGTCCTTGAGTGTTTGCTTCATCCATCGTAGTTGAGCACAGCAAGAACCAGCAGCAATGTACTCAGCTTCAGCAGTAGACAGTGATACGCAGTTCTGTTTCTTCGAGGACCAACAGACCAAGGATCGTCCGAGGAAATGACAAGTACCAGATGTTGACTTGCGATCCACACGGTCACCAACATAGTCAGAATCAGAATATCCAATGAGGTCAAAGTCTGAGCCCTTGGGGTACCATAATCCTAGTGTTGGTGTGTGAGCTAGATATCGAAGAATATGCTTCACAGCCGTATGGTGTGATTCCTTCAGTGCAGCTTGAAATCGTGCACACATGCAAACACTAAGCATTATATCTGGCCTAGATGCACATAAGTACAATAAAGAGCCAATCATGGAGCGGTATACCTTGTGATCGAAGTCAGTACCATTTTCATCAGTGCATAGATGACCATTTGTGGGCATAGGAATTTTGAGACCTTTGCAATCTTGCATGCCGAATTTCTTCAGGACATCCTTGAGGTATTTCTCCTGAGATATGAATATCCCATTGTGCTGTTGACGAATTTGTAGACCTAAGAAGAATTTCAATTCTCCCATCATAGACATTTGATATTCTTCACTCATCATATAGGCAAATTCATCACTATAACGTTGGTCAGTACAGCCAAAGATGATATCATCAACATATATTTGGCACACAAACAGTTCACCATCATATGATTTAGTAAAAAGAGTGGGGTCGAGTGAACCGGGTGTGAAGCCTTTCTTCATGAAGAATTCCTTCAATGTGTCATACCACGCCCGTGGGGCCTGCTTGAGGCCATAGAGGGCCTTGTTAAGTCTGAAGACTTTGTCAGGATGTTTTGGATCTTCAAAACCTGGTGGTTGAGCAACATATACTTCTTCCTTAATCTTACCATTGAGGAATGCACTTTTCACATCCATTTGGTATAAGATGATATCATGATGGTTAGCATAAGCAATTAATATGCGAATAGCTTCAAGTCTAGCAACAGGTGCAAAAGTTTCATCGAAATCAATTCCTTCAACCTGTGTGTAGCCTTGAGCTACTAGTCGTGCCTTATTCCTCACCACAACACCATTTTCATCTTGCTTGTTGCGGTAGATCCACTTTGTACCAATGATGTTATGCTTGCGAGGATCGGGACGATTGACCAGTTCCCATACGTTGTTGAGCTTGAACTGATGTAATTCTTCTTGCATGGCCTGATTCCACTCAGGCTCCAGAAATGCTTCATCTACCTTAGTGGGCTCTGTGATAGAGACAAAAGCAAAGTGCCCACAAAAGTTAGATAGATGTGAAGCTTTTGAGCGTGTGAGAGGACCTGGTTCTCTAATGTCATCGATGATCTTCTCCACTTGCACTTCTTTTGCAATGCGAGGGTGAGTTGGTTGCCGTTGAGGAATTTGATCAGCATTTTCTTCAGCATCAATTTCCTCAGCATTTTTTTTAGGTGCATCAGTTCGACGTTCTTCATGTTCTGGAACGAATTCTTCAGCAAATTCTTCAGTAGGAATGATATCTTCAGTAGCCTTGTGCTTGATCGATTCCTCAGGTGTTGGTTCATCCAACACAGAAGGTAGGTGCTCTCTTTGCGAGCCATTAGTTTCATCGAACCGCACATCTACAGTTTCAACAATCTTGTGAACATTGTTGAAGACTCTGTAGGTGTGCGAGTCCTTTCCGTAACCAAGCATGAAACCTTCATGTGCTTTCGGTGCAAATTACGAACCTCATATACTTCAGTAGTGAAGAATATGACATCACAATTCATCAGATCAATTTCATCAAGCAGTAGAACCGATAAAACAGAGGGAGGACGTGTGAAATGAAAGTTCATTTCATCATGCTTAGCCTGCGTCCTTTCAGGCATTTTTGTCAGGTCCCCAGCAAAATTTTCAGACGTTACAGCACGTCTGGAGACCTGACCCTGCAGAAGAGATTAGTTATTTTTCTTCACCACCCACATCTGAAGGGGTGGCAAAGAGTTCATCACTCTGCGAGCTCCATATGAGAATGGTGGCAAAGGAGCCAAACCATTTCATTTCACATAAGAGGGGTTAGGGTAAGCATATGAATAAGCAGAGAAATTCTTTGAGGACTTATGAACATAATAATTTGAAGAATCATGCTCATTTTCATAGCCCTTGGCTCTTCCCTGCGAAACAGAGTTGTTAGCACGATGATGTTCATATGAGGACTTTGATCCATGTGAGGAATTTGATCCTCTTGAGGAATTTGGTCTGTATGAGGACTTGGATCCATATGAAGAATTTGGTCCATATGAAGAATTAGATCTGGGGTTCCTTTTCTACACAGGTGGTGTCATGAGGACATTCACCTGAAGACTTTCAAGGCAGCTTTTGGGAATCCAGATTTTCTTCATAGGGGAACCGTTCCTGCAGTTAGTGCCAACATATCTAGCAAATACTTCACCATTATGATTTTTGAACAGTTTATAGTTGGAGTCAAATGACTCATCAGAAGAATGAGAAGATTCACATGTATAGCCAGATAAATCAGATGGATCAACTGGAGGTCCCTTTGCAGCAACCCATGAGGTTTTGGGGTACTGCTCAGGCTTCCAATAAGTACCATCCGCATTGAGTTTCCTCTCAAAGGCAATACCCTCTTTCCTAGGGTTCCTATTGAGGATCTGCTTTTTAAGCACATCACAAAGAGCCTGATGCCCTTTGAGGCTTTTGTACATGCCTGTCATGTACAATTCCTTCAGCCCTGCATCGTTAGTGATACTAGCAATGTCCTCAGATGAGGAATTAGTGATAGCAGAGACAGGTGAAGAATTTGTAACATTTGAAGCATTTGAACATTCAGGTGAAGAATTAGCAGATTCTCGTTCAATGCATTTTAAACATGGAGGAATAAATTCTTCCTGAGTAGCGCTGATTTGTTGAGCAAGTAATGAATCGCGCTCCTTCTGAAGATCTTCATAACTCACTCTTATCTTCTCAAAGTCAGACAAGAGAGAGTTATGCTGATCTTGAAGGGAGTCATACTTAGAATGCAGTCTCTGAAGACTTTCAGCCAAGGCTTGTGACTGATCCATTTCTTCACCCAACATATCATTGCTCTTACTAAGCATATCATTAGCATTTTTCAAAGCTCTTTGTTGTTTAGCAGCAAGGGAAGCAAGTTTGACATAAATGGGTCCAAATTCATCACCAGATTCTTCATCACTAGACTCAGATAGGTAGCATTCAGTTACCTCAGCACTTTTTGCCATAAGGCATGAAGTAGAGGATGATGATTCTGGTTCGAATGTCATCGATTTGAGCGATTCCTTGAAATCCTCAAACAAAGGATCATGACGGGTTCGATGGCCTTCATAGACATCAAAGAGACGGTCCCAGACAAGCTTTGCCTGATCGAGATGCATGATGTTTCTGAACTGGTTTCGAGACAGACTGGAGCAGATGACGGCCTTCGCTGTGAGGTTGAGTTGAGTGTACTTGCGAATGTCATCAGCTTCCGCCATCTTGCACAGATCGGTCAGACCAATCTCAGTGACGGTGCATAGCTCGCTGTCCATCACCATGAGACGCTTCTTCATCATAGCCTTCCATTTGGGATACTCGTGACCGTCAAAGATGGGGCACGGTACTTTCTTCATATCTGCGGTCGACATAACTAAAACTCCAGGCGGTTAAACCAAAATCACACAGAACAAGGGAGTACCTTGCTCTGATACCAATTGAAAGTGCGTTATATCGACTAGAGGGGGGTGAATAGGCGATTTTTATGAAATTCTTCACTAAGGAATTTGCTCGTGAGGAAATTCCTTAGCGAAGAAATACTAGCAGCGGAATAAGTACTCAGAAGTAAGCATAACAGATTACATGCATGGTCATCATGATGAAATGAAGACAAACACAGAGTACAGAAAGCGTATGCACAGGATAACTCTAGATGAAGACAAATAGACTGAAGAAATTGAACTGAGGAATTTGTGAAAGTCTTCAGTCAAAGTCTTCAAACACAGATATGAACAAACAGACAACACAGTAATGAGGAAATGAAGGTGTTGAGGAAATGGAACCAGTAAGCTTGGTGAAGACAATGATTTGGTAGACCAGTTCCAACTGCTGTCTCAGTTGTACGTCTGGTTGGAGTGGCTGAGTATTTAAACTCGAGGACACACAGTCCCGGACACCCAGTCCTGAGCACGCAGCTCGGGACACCAAGTCCTCACCGTATTCTCCTTGAACTAAGGACACACAGTCCTCGTCCAGTCACTCGTGGTAAGTCTTCAGGTGACTTCCAAACCTTCACAGACTTGGTCACTCGGCGATCCACAATTCCTCTTGGATGCTCTAGACCTTGACGCCTAACCGTCTGGAAGAAGCACAGTCTTCAAAGGTAACAAGCGTCGGATCCACGCAGGATCAATTTCTTCAGTGATGCTCAATCACTTTGGGTTTGTAGGTGTTCTGGGTTTGGGTTTGGATTTTCCTCACTTGATGATTTTCGCTCAAAGTCCTCGGAGGATGGGTTGCTCTCAAATGACAAGTGTCAAGTTCACGCGGAGCAGCCAACCAGCTAGTGGTTGTAGGGGGCGGCTATTTATAGCCTAGGGAGCAGCCCGACATGATAAGACATAAATGCCCTTCAATGATATGACCGTTAGGTGGACAAGATATTTCAGGACAGCTGGCACGTGGCGCAGCAACGGTTGGAAATTTGGAGTACAAATTCCTCAGGGATATCATGTTCCTCACTGTGTAGGCAATTCGCACTGGCGAATTCCTAACTCCTCAGTCAGAGCAAAGTCCTCAGTGACCAGAAGAACTGCGTCTCTGTCACTGAAGAAATTGACTGAACTGTATGAGATTTCCAATGGCTTCACTCGAAGGGATTGGTAGGTGTAGGATTTGAGTTGAGCATCACATGGAAATTTTCTCCTTAGTATTTCCTCGACCCCCTTTAACAGTACGGTGTTTCCTATGACTCAAGAAAGAGAAAAATGAAACTACGAAAACAAGTCTTCACGCTTCACGTTCCTCGAACGAATACCATGTCTTCAAGGTCACACCAATTTCTTCACATTCAAAGTCTTCAGAAAGTCTTCAGAATATCAAAGTCTTCAGTCGAAGAACTTCATTTTTAGGGGTCGACTTTTACTGTAAATATCAAACTCCTCATAGACCTATAGACCTGTGTACACTCATAAACACATCAGATGCTTAACCTATAAGTCTTCAATACACCAAAATCACTAAGGGGCACTAGATGCACTTACACTGAGGATTTTGGAGGAGCAGGAGCAGCATGCGGAATTGGCCTGGAGGGCTTTGAAGATTCTGGCCATGAGGGCATTGCTGAGGAACTTTGCCTTGAGGGCTTTGAAGGTGAAGCACTTAGCTTACGCGCAGGCTTCTTTGCCATAGATTTCTTCGGCTTGAGAGGCCTCAGTGGCAGCAGCAGCAGCAGCAGCAGAGTCTTCATTGAATTTCCTCACTGCTTCTCTGGCTTGTCTAGCCAACTTGGCCTGGCGCTTGGCCCATTCATCTAGATAGTCCTCACCGCGCTTGAGGCTGGTGGGATCTGCTTCTCGGCCAGGTGCCAATGGGGGTCTTGAGCATGGAGGATTGAAAGCGAATTTCTTCATGTACTTTGGAGTTACATACATGTACTCCCTCCACTCTCTTGCCCATCTCCTTTCTATCCTCTGGATGCGCACCTTGCGCTGATTTTTGTTCTCCTTACCAAACTTGGCCTCATCAGGAGTGCAATAGTCTTTGTATATGTCATCAGGGATCTCAAAGGCAGTGTCGATTTCAGGCCTCTTTCCTCCTTTCTGTGGCTTCTTTTCATCAGCCAATTTCTTCAGTTGAGGAATTTGAACAATCAAATTCTCTGAAGAAGTATGCAACTTTTCTTCGAGGAACGCTGCAAATGAGTTAAGTTGATGAGAACCTAGTGATTCAGCAGCGGACATGATTACCTGTGAACAGAGTATAGTTGCGAGGAATTTGGAGAGGTCATATGCGTTCTCAGAAGGTTTTTCAAAAAAGAACAAGTTTGAGGAATTTGACCAGATGAATCTTGAAGAATTTCACTACGCGTTCTTAGTCTAAGGTTCCAGAGTTGTACAGACCAGAAATCCGCATAATTGAGGAATCTTGAAGAGAAATTTGCAGCTTAGAGAAATGAATCAAGAACAGATGACATGTGAGGTGTTTAGTGTGTGAGGGTTTAAAAAATCACCTTTGAAGATTTTGTAGAAAACATATGAATCAAAGAGGGCAGTAAAAGTAACTTTTAATTACCCTAGACGAAGAACACGACGAACTGTGAGATGGAGAGGTGAAGTTCGTCTGTGCAGATCTTCCACGCCCTAACTAGGCGGGGGAAGACGGCTACAGCGGCGGCGGAGTGAGGATTTCCGCGGCCGGCGCGAGTACGACGGTGACGAGGTCGAGGCAGTGAAGCTCTTCATCACCGGCGACGATGGAGTAGCAGTGGCGCTAGGGTTTGAGAAGCTCGAGCTGGAGAAGGAGGCGAGCGGAGTAAAGGAAGTGAGGAAGGGGAGAGGGGGTATTTATAGCCACGGTGAAAAATTGTTCGTCCGAAGATTTTGGACAAACGTGCCCCTGACCCTTCTCATTCGCATGACATGTGTCACCCACGTACTGAGAAGTGGAGATCGTGTTAGATCGTGGGTTAATAGATAAGTATATCGTGGGATGTAGAACGGTTTGAGCGGCAAAGCCAAAAATTGGATAAGATAAGTTTTAACGTTCCGTTCGGAAATTCTTCAGCTGACAAGGACACAGTGAAGATTTAGAACGAGTTTCAAATAGAACGCACATGAAAAATTTGTGAATAGATTGGGTTGAGTATAGCATAGAGGGGGAAGGGTCTGATCACATTCACTTAGCAGAAAAACCAACTTGAAGAAATAGCCATAAGTGAATGCTGTAGAGGACATAAACTCATATATATAGACAATGAAGAAAAACGACGGAAACAGTGAAGATTTTGAAAAGTTGAAGAATATGAACAACTGAGGAATTTCACCAAAAAATTGAGGAGAAACTCAAATTGAAGAATTTCAACTTTGGTGGTGGCGTGACCCACCATATAAGAATGATGATTTCATACATCGCGTACAATGGTCGTAGGGTTCTGAGAATCAAATTCTTCATTAATTTCTTCACACTTAGAGAGTTATTCTTCATTGATTGAAGAAAAAGGTTTCTTCATGTGTTGCACATCTAAGTCATCAATTTTGCATAAGTGCTAGGATGAGTGTCCTTTTCAAAGAACATTCGAAGATTCTAGGATATTTAGCTCACACCGCAACTTGCTAAATCTCTTCTCATCCAAGGGCTTTATGAAGATATCGGCTAGCTATTCTTCAGTCTTCACATGCTCAATAGAAATGTCGCCCTTCAATACATGATCACGAAGAAAATGATGACGAATCTGAATGTGATTTGTCTTCGAGTGCTGAACTGGGTTGTGAGCAATCTTGATGGCACTCTCATTGTCACAGAGGAGAGGCACATTCTTCACGTTGACGCCGTAGTCCTTGAGAGTTTGCTTCATCCATAGCAGTTGAGCACAGCAAGAACCAGCAGCAATGTACTCAGCTTCAGCAGTAGACAGTGATACGCAGTTCTGTTTCTTCGAGGACCAACAGACCAAGGATCGTCGGAGGAAATGACATGTACCAGATGTTGACTTGCGGTCCATACAATCACCAGCTAGTCAGAGTCGGAATATCCAATGAGATCAAAAGCCGAGCCCTTTGGGTACCATAATCCAAGTGTTGGTGTGTTAGCTAGATATCGAAGAATATGCTTCACAGCCTTATGGTGTGATTCCTTCAGTGTAGCTTGAAATCGGGCACACATGCAAACACTAAGCATTATATCTGGCGTAGATGCACATAAGTACAATAAAGAACCAATCATGGAGCGATATACCTTATGATCGAAGTCAATACCATTTTCATCAGTGCACAGATGGCCGTTTGTGGGCATAGGAATTTTGACGCCTTTGCAATCTTGCATGCCGAATTTCCTCAGTACATCCTTGAGGTATTTCTCCTGAGATATGAATATGCCATTGCGCTGTTGATGAATTTGAAGACCTAAGAAGAATTTCAACTCTCCCGTCATAGACATTTGATATTCTTCACTCATCATATAGGCAAATTCATCACTATAACGTTGGTCAATACAGCCAAAGATAATATCATCAACATATATTTGGCACACAAACAGTTCACCATCATAAGATTTAGTGAAACGAGTAGGGTCGAGTGAACCGGGTTTGAAGCCTTTCTTCATGAGGAATTCCTTCAAAGTATCATACCACGCCTGAGGGGCCTGCTTGAGCAAATTCCTCATGCCTGCATGACCAAGTCGTCGATGCCATAGCCAGCCTTCTGAAGCTTTTGCAAGTAGGCACACGGCTGGTTGTGGTCCTGTAGAGAAATCAACAATATGCAAGTCTCCTCTCCTAAATCCTTCGAAGACTTTGGAATTTTCATCTTCCATGATCACAACACAACGATACTTGCTAAAGACAACAACCATATCAAGATCGCAAAGCATCGAGACAGACATGAGGTTGTATCCTAAGGACTCGACAAGCATGACTTTGTCCATGTATCGATCCTTTGAGATCGCAACCTTACCTAGACCCAATACCTGACTTTTGCCTTTGTCAGCGAAGATGGTATGCTTCAGATGCGATGGAGATAAGGGAGCATCCATCAATAGATTCTTGTCACCAGTCATGTGATTTGTACATCCACTATCGAGGACCCACTCAGTGGCTTTGGGTTGATCATCCTGCAGATGAATTAGTGCAGCTTACGAACTCATATACTTCATCAGTGAAGAATATGACATCAATTCATCAGATCAATTTCATCAAGCAATATAACAGATAAAGCAGTATGAGGACGTGAGAAAGGAAAGTTCATTTCTTCATGATTAGCCTGCGTCCTATCAGGAACTTTTCAGGTCTCCAGCAAATTCTTCAGACGTTTACGCATGTCTGGAGACCTGACCCTGCAGAAGAGATTAATTCTTTTTCTTCACCACCCACATCTAAAGGGGTGGCAAAGAGTTCATCACTATGCGAGCTCCATACGAGAAAGGTGGCATAGAAGCCAATCCATTCCGTTTTACATAAGAGGAGCTAGGATAAGCATATGAATAAGCAGAGAAATTCTTCGAGGACTTATGAACATAATGGTTAGAAGAATAGTGCTCATATTCATAGCCCTTAGCTCTTCCCTGCGAAACAGAGGGGTTAACGTTATGATAATCATATGAGGACTTTGATACTTTTGAGGAATTTGATCCACGTGAGGAATTTGGTCCGTATGAGGACTTGGATCCATATGATGAATTTGGTCCATATGAAGAATTTGATCTGGGGTTCCTATTCTTCACAGGTGGTGTCATGAGGACATTCACCTGAATACTTTCAAGACACCTTTTGGGAACCCAGATTTTCTTCATAGGGGAATCGTTCCTGCAGTTAGTGCCAACATATCTAGCAAATACTTCATCATTCTGATTTTTGAACAGTTTATAGTTGGAGTCAAATGACTCATCAGAAGAATGAGAAGATTCACATGTAAAGCCAGATAAATTGGATGGATCAACTGGAGGTCCCTTTGCAGCAACCCATGTGGTTTTGGGGTACTGCTCAGGCTTCCAATATGTTCCATCAACATTGAGTTTCCTCTCAAAGGCAATACCCTCTTTCCTAGGGTTCCTGTTGAGGATCTGCTTTTTAAGCACATCACAAAGAGTCTGATGTACTTTGAGGCTTTTGTACATGCCTGTCGTGTACAATTCCTTCAGCCCTACATCATCAGTGATACTAGCAATGTCCTCAGATGAGGAATTAGTGATAGCAGAGGCAGGTGAAGAATTTGTAACATTAGAAGCATTTGAAAATTCAGGTGAAGAATTAGCAGATTCACGTTCAATGCATTTCAAACATGGAGGAACAAATTCTTCTTGAGCAGCGCTGATTTTTTGAGAAAGTAATGAATCGCGCTCCTTCTGAAGATCTTCATAACTCACTCTTAGCTTCTCAAGATCTTGCTTTCTCTGAAGAAATTCATAAGAAAGTTTCTCATGATCAGACAAGAGAGTGTTATGATGACCTTGAAGGTTCTCAAACCTAGACTGAAGTCTCTGAAGATTTTTAGTCAAGGTTTTAGTGCGATCCATTTCTTCACCCAACATATCATCACTTTTGTCTAGCATGTTCTGAACCTTTTCAAAAGCACTTTGTTGTTTCACAGCAATCTTAGCAAGTTTAGAGTAGCTGGGCTTGAGGTTTTCATATGTTCATTCTCACTAGATTCAGAGGAGGTATATTTGAGTACCTTGGCACCCTTTGCCATGAAGCAATAGGTGGGAGCGTAGTCATCATTGCCTTCATCAGCCTTGTTGGTGAAGCCATTTTCTTCAGAGTTGAAGATAGACTTGCTGACGAGTGCAGTAGCGAGAGCCAGACTCGCCACACCAGACTCGGACTCCTCAGATGCCTCCTCTTCCTCATGTTCCTCAGATTCAGCCTCGGAGTCCATTTCCTTGCCAATGAATGCCCGAGCCTTCTTGGATCTACTCTTCTTGTGAGACAAAGACTTCGAGGATTTTGATGATGAAGATTTTGAGGATTTCTTCTTTTTCTTCGCATCATCAGAACTGTAATCCTTGTATTTCTTCTTCTTTGATTCCTTTTCCCACTGAGGACAATCCTGAATGTAGTGTCCAGGTTTCTTGCATTTGTGACAAAGCCTCTTCTTGTAGTCACTGGATGAGGAATCATTGCTCCTTGAGGGTCTTGCAAAGCGACCACGTCTTGAGAACTTCTGGAATTTATTCACGAGCAGTGCTAGCTCATGACTCAGTTCTTCAGGGTCACCAAGGCTGCTACCAGAGTCTTCATCTTCGGACTCAGATACTGCCTTGGCCTTCAGTGCACGTGATCTGTCATAGCTCGAACCATAGAGATCTCTCTTTTTAGCAAGCTGGAACTCATGAGTATTTAGCCTCTTGAGGATATCAGCGGGATCAAGTGACTTGTAATCAGCACGTTCTTGTATCATCAATGCCAGAGTATCAAATGAGGAATCAAGCGATCTCAGCAATTTCTTCACCACCTCATGGTCGGTGATGTCCGTGGCACCAAGTGCTTGAAGCTCATTTGAGATGTCAGTGAGGCGATCGAAGGTTTGCTGAACATTTTCATTGTCGAGTCTTTTGAAGCGGTTGAAGAGATTGCGAAGAACATCAACTCGAGAGTCACGTTGAGTTGAAACTCCTTCATTCACTTTGGACAGCCTATCCCAGATAAGCTTAGCAGTTTCCAAAGCACTCACTCTTGCATACTGTCATTTGCTCAGATGGCCACATGTGATATTCTTCGCTTGAGAATCGAGTTGCTTGAGTCTCTTCACATTGGTAGCGTTCACTGAGGGTGAGACAGAGGGAACACCATTTTTCACAACATACCAGAGATCGTTATCAATTGACAGACTGAAGAAATTGAACTGAGGAAATTGAGAAAGTCTTCAGTCAAAGTCTTCAAACACAGATATGAACAAGTGCATAACACAGTTATGAGGAAATGAAAGAGTTGAGGAAATAGAACCAGTTGGCTTGGTGAAGACAATGATTTGGTAGACCAGTTCCAACTGCTGTCTCAGTTGTACATCTGGTTAGAGCGGCTAGGTATTTAAACCTGAGGACACATAGTCCTCACCGTATTCTCCTTGAACTAAGGTCACACAGACCCCGTCCAATCACTCGTGGTAAGTCTTCAGGTGACTTCCGAACCTTCACAAACTCGGTCACTCGGCGATCCACAATTCCTCTTGGATGCTCTAGACCATGACGCCTAACCGTTTGGAAGAAGCACAGTCTTCAAAGGTAACAAGCATCGAATCCACGCAGGATCAATCTCTTCAGTGATGCTCAATCACTTTGGGTTTGTAGGTGTTTGGGTTTGGGTTTTCCTCACTTGATAATTTTCGCTCAAAGTCCTCGGAGGATGGGATGCTCTCAAATAGCAAGTGTCAGTTTCTCTCAGAGCAGCCAACCAACTAGTGGTTGTAGGAGGAGGCTATTTATAGCCTAGGGAGCAGCCCGACATGATAAGACATAAATGCCCTTCAATTATATGATCGTTAGGTGGATAAGATATTTTGGGACAGCTGGCGCGTAACACAGCAACGGTCGGAAATTTGAGGTTCAAATTCCTCAGGGCTATCATGTTCCTCACTGTGTAGGCAATCCGCACTGGCAAATTCCTAACTCCTCAGTCAGAACAAATTCCTTAGAGACCAGAAGAACTTCGTCTCTGTCACTGAAGAAATTGACTGAACTGTATGAGATTTCCAATGGCTTCACTCGAAGGGATTGGTAGGTGTAGGATTTTGAGTTGAGCATCACATGGAAAATTTTCCTTAGTATTTCCTTGACCCCTTTTAACAGTACGGTGTTTCCTATGACTCAATAAAGAGAAAATGAAACTACGAAAACAAAAGTCTTCACGCTTCATGTTCCTCAAATGAATACCAAGCCTTCAAGGTCACACCAATTTCTTCACTTTCAAAGTCTTCAGAAAGTCTTCAGAAATCCAAAGTCTTCAGTCAAAGAACTTCATTTTTAGGGGTCGACTTTCTCTGTAAATATCAAACTCCTTATAGACTTATAGACCTGTGTACACTCATAAACACATTAGTCCCTTAACCTATAAGTCTTCAATACACCAAAATCACTAAGGGGCATTAGATGCACTTACAAAGTGGGAGTTAATCTTCCAGATAAGATATTGACTGTCAAAGTTCTCTAGTCACTATCACCTAGCTACTAGAACTTCGTGATGAGCTATAATATACAAGGGATGAAGAAAATGATTCACGAGCTCTTCGCAATGCTAAAATCAGCGAAGGTAGTAATCAAGAAAAAGCATCAAGATGGTTAACAAGACCACTAGTTTCAAGAAAAAGGGCAAGGGAAAGAAAGGAAGATTCAAGAAGAATGACAAGCAAGTTACCACTCCCGTGAAGAAGCCCAAAGCTGGACCCAAACCTGAAACTGAGTGCCCCTACTACAAAGGAAATGGTTACTGAAAACGGAACTGCCCCGAATACTTGGCGGATAAGAAGGATGACAAAGTGAACAAAGGTATATTTGATATACATGTTATTGATGTGTACCTTACTGCTACCTCTTGAGCACTGCGTTGGATTTTCCCGAAGAGGAGAGGATGATGCAACAAAGTAGCGTAAGTATTTCCCTTAGTTTTTGAGAACCAAGGTATCAATCCAGTAGGAGGCTACGCGCGAGTCCCTCGTACCTACACAAAACAAATAGCTCAACGCAACCAACGCGATTAGGAGTTGTCAATCCCTTCACGGTTACTTACAAAAGTGAGATCTGATAGAGATGATAGATAATATTTTTGGTATTTTTGGTATAGAGATGCAAGGTAAAAAGTAAAAAAGCAAAGCGATAATAAAGTGATAGAGATTGATATGATGAGAATAGACCCGGGGCCATAGGTTTCACTAGTGGCTTCTCTCAAGAGCATAAGTATTCTATGGTGGGTGAACAAATTACTGTTGAGCAATTGACAGAATTGAGCATAGTTATGAGAATATCTAGGTATGATCATGTATATAGGCATCACGTCCGAGACAAGTAGACCGACTCCTGCTTGCATCTACTACTATTACTCCACTCATCGACCGCTATCCAGCATGCATCTAGAATATTAAGTTAAAAACAGAGTAACGCCTTAAGCAAGATGACATGATGTAGATGGATAGTTTCATGCGATATGATAAAAAACCCATCTTGTTATCCTCGATGGCAACAATACTATACGTGCCTTGCTGCCCCTTCTGTCACTGGGAAAGGACACCGCAAGCTTGAACCCAAAGCTAAGCACTTCTCCCATTGCAAGAAAAACCAATCTAGTAGGCCAAACCAAACTGATAATTCGAAGAGACTTGCAAAGATAACCAATCATACATAAAAGAATTCAGAGAAGATTCAAATATTGTTCATAGATAGACTTGATCATAAACCCACAATTCATCGGTCTCACCAAACACACCGCAAAAAGAAGATTACATCGAATAGATCTCCACGAGAGAGGGGGAGGAGAACATTGTATTGAGATCCAAAAAGAGAGAAGAAGCCATCTAGCTACTAACTATGGACACGAAGGTCTGAGGTAAACTACTCACACTTCATCGAAGGGGCTATGATGATGTAGAAGCCCTCTGTGATGATGGGCCCCTTCGGCGGAGCTCCAGAACAGGCCCCAAGATGGGATCTCGTGGGTACAGAAGGTTGCGGCGGTGGAATTAGGTTTTTGGCTCCGTTTCTGATCGTTTGGGGGTACGTAGGTATATATAGGAGGAAGGAGTACGTCGGAGGAGCTTCGAGGGGCCCACGAGGCAGGGGCGCACCCTCCACCCTCGTGACCGCCTCTCTTCTTTCTTGATGGAGGGTCCAAGTCTCCTGGATCATATATGATGAGAAAATCACGTTCCTGAATGTTTCATTCCGTTTGGACTCCGTTTGATATTCCGTTTCTTCAAAACACTGAAATAGGCAAAAAAAGCAATTTTGGGTTGGGCCTCCGGTTAATAGGTTAGTCCCAAAAATAATATAAAAGTGGAAAATAAAGCCCAATATAGTCCAAAGCAGTAGATAATATAGCATGGAGCAATAAAAAATTATAGATACGTTGGAGACGTATCACTTACTAGTATTCACAATAGCCCCTGGGTATTTGATACCGGTTCAGTTGCTAAGATTAGTAACTCGAAACAGGAGTTTGATGACCCACAAGTATATGGGATCAATTGTAGCTCTTTTCGATAAGTAAGAGTGTCGAACCCAACGAGGAGCAGAAGAAAATGACAAGTGGTTTTCAGCAAAGTAATGTCTGCAAGTGCTGAATTGTAAGTAACATAGTAGTTTAATAGTAAGATAATTTGTAACGAGCAAGTAACGATAATAGTAAAAAAAAGTGCAGCAAGGTAGCCCAATTCTTTTGAGGCAAAGGACAGGCCAAAACGGTTTCTTATAATAGGAAAAGCGTTCTTGAGGGTACACGGGAATTTCATCTAGTCACTTTCATCATGTTGATTCAATTCGTGTTCGCTACTTTGATAATTTGATATGTGGGTGGACCGGTGCTTAGGTGTTGGATGGGGGCCGGTCGTGTGCACCCGCAACATCAGCATAACTAGCTTCACCGGGTAACGCGAAGCTCTATTTTTGTTGACACCTTGGGACATGTCTGCACCAAGATTTTTAAGGGATCAACACATGCGGAGAATGCCATGGCGTGACTGGAGGACCTGCAGTGGCGAAGACGGGGTCTTGGATGCGATGAAGAATTTGCTTCACAGGCAGTTGTTCAGGCTTGGCTTGCGGGATATGTTCCCATCCAGACCTGGCACGAGTTCCAGTGAGCCTGGTGGTACAGGACTTGTAGTAGTAGCCTCCGCAACTGGCAGCGGCAGCATCAGAGGACTTCTTTGTTGGTGGTGCTCCATTGAGTACCGAGTCGTGATTTCCCGGATGAAAACCTAAGGTCTGCCCTTTATTGGTTGTGCCTGGCAGTGGTCTTATTGAAGACATTGTTTTGGGAACGCGGTCTTTCTCTAGGGTGAAAACCTACGATCTTTGACTGGGCAACGACAACGCTTGTGCATTGTATCCTTTCTGGAGGCGTTGCTTTTGAAGAACCTTCTTTCTAGTTCAGGTGTTGTCTTTGGTAGTGGTTAGAGTGCTGCTACCATAGGTGATTGATCACCATGGCAGGGTTTTTTCCCGCTTTTCTTCTTCTATTATTTCTTTTTTGGCTATGTGCATCCCGGATGTTTTTAGGCATCTTGTTGATGCAGAGACCGGATGCAATTGATATCTACTTGATATTAATATATTCCTTTTTCAAAAAAAAAATGTGCACACCAGTTTTAACTAAATGGACCAGATGAACAGATAGGCAGGCATCTAGGCCAAAGAAGCTATAGGCCTCTAATCGAAACGGAAAAAAAAAAACTATAGGCCTCGCCGAACCATCAAACCTGAATGGTCACACTGCACAGGCACAACCCCGACGGCTTCAGCTCCGATGTCCCCCACTCCGAGCCCGGCGCCGCAGCTGGATCGTACGTCATCGTCCGATACCCACCCTCCTCCTCCTGCGACAGCAGCAGCAGCTTCCCGCCACGCGCCCCAAGGCAGAACCTGGTGCTTGAACTGCCGGTGAGCGGCACCGGGATCTTCTTCCAAGAACCGTCCGAAGGGCTGAAGACCGAGAGGCACCGCTGGTTCTTCCACTCGACGCAGAACAAGGTCTCACCGACAACCGCGTGCGAGGTGACCATGACGCAACCTCTCTTGATCTCCTCCCAGCGGTCGCGGCCGGGATCGTAGACGTCGACGAAGCGGGAGTTGCCGATCGTGAAGCTTGAGCGGCCGCCCATTATGTACAGCTTGCTGTTTAGCCCACAGGCGAAGCAGCCCCACCTTGGCCTGCGAAGGCCGTCGATCAGCCTCCATCTGTTTTGCTGGGGATCGTATGCTTCCACGCTGGACAGACTGTTGCCGTTGCAGCCGAATCCACCGGCAGCATATATCGCGCCGTCGACCTCGGCGCAGGCGAAGTCGCGGCGCGCAACATTCATCTTGGCAAGTGCACCCCACCTATGCATATGAGCAGGATGGGTTTGTTTCAGATTTGAAATGACTTCTTGCTTATTACTACTAAGAGCATTTGAATTATGATGGAAGATCCAAAATATACCTGTTGAGCCGAGCATCGTACTGGTAAACCTCGTCAGAAACAGAGTCTTTCCCATGGACAGCAGCATAGCCAGCAATGACATACAGCTTCCCATAGAGAACCACCACACCGAACCCAACTTTGGCCAGCCCAGGCATAGGGGGAATTGCACTGTTTTTGCGCTCCCCCAAGACCTCCCAGCGACACCCCTTTTCTGCAGCTTCAGCAGCAAGGACATAGACCAACTCTTCAATCTTCCTAACCTCCTTCCTGACAGCACTGAACTCTCTGCTGCCGATGAATGACATCCACCTCCTGGACACTGCACCCATGGCCGGGAAGTGTCTCCGAGGCACGAGCGCGAGGCATATCTTCGCCATGTCTTCCGGCAAACCGGGTATTAGACCGTCGTGTGTATTGGTTTCTTTTTCGGTCATGGTAACCGGAGAAAGCCTTGGCCTGGCCAGAGACTTGAGCGGCATTGTACCACGGTGGCACGTCTGTGCTTGAACAAGCAGTTCCCTTGCTCCAACAAGTGCAAGCATTGAAATCACCTTTGGAAAGCTTGATTATTTGCAACGTGTGATGGTGCTTGCTCGTTTCATGGTGATAGATATACCAATGGTGAATGAGGCTCGTCAACTTATATTGATCTGTCTTTGCTATCTTTCCTGCATCCCATCAGATAGTGGAAGTCCTTGGAATGGTTTCTCCTACAAGAACAAACAGCCTTGGTCTTGTTACTGATGAAGTATAAGCAGCTTCTTCCTTTGCGCATTGCCTTATAATCTACAAAACATATCAAACTATATTAATATCACCCAGATCCATAATAAAAATGTTGGTTGGCAAGAAATTTTGCAGATCTTGATGACAATTAATCCAGTGGCTTCCACATGTCACTATCTACACTAGAATGAGTTCCAAGAGTACAAAAATTAACTCTTTCCCTGATTATTGAATGAATCAAGGGAAGACCATAATTATCTCATCCCTATCACTGAAAGAATTAAGAAAATACCATGATATGCTAGCCCTGTAGCGGAAAAGGATGCAAATTGGTGTCATTCATCACGATCAGGAAAGTTAGCAGAGAAAATGAGTTCTAAGTTTCCAACGTTCAACAGAATAAACTACTTGTTCAATGTTATTGTGAATGACAAGTGACAAGTTCATAACTTGAGAACTTTTACGGTACCCTGGTACTCCCAAAGCAGAGGCAGGAGTACCACTCAAATCTAGCCCTATATTTAAAAGGGCAGTTTAGTCATTTTTATTTAACCTCATCTAATACCTGATCTATCTCAAAAGAAAAAATCCCAATCTGATCGTTAATCTCGGCTCCCGGAAGCGAAACTCTAGGGTATCACTCCTGGTTTCGCGCCCCCATGGCCAAAGGGGCCGGTGACACAGGGGCGTGCTTGCATCTGAACTTTGGGATCATCCATTCTGTGCGGCTCATTCTAGAAGCACAATGAACCACATTGGGATATCCAATATATAGGTCAAAAGCAACAGGTCAATGTTGTCATTATAATTTTTTTTTTGAGGGTACAATGTTGTCATTATAATTTAGCAAGTAATGATTACCTACAAACTGTAACAGAAGAAACTTTTTGAGAATTTCCAAAACATGTCAAAACCTTTTTGTTCAAGAACGATGTGCAAATAAGCTAAGTCAACCCACCCCCCATCAAAAATCACAAATAGCATAATACAAAAGGAAACTGAAGGAAAGAGGCTGATTATAGCACCTAATGTCATACATCAAGTAAAATGGAATGTTCATAGAAAATAAAAGGCATGGTAAGCCCAAATGTCAGATCCTTTTGTGGCACAGTCATGAAGTCGTTCTGGTTTCCGCAAAAAAGAAATACTGAAAAAACCGGCAGATAAAATTCAAATTCAAATTCATGAATTGCAAGGATAAAAATATGAGAAAATATGACAAACGATAAATCAAAACAAAAAGTGGAAATTGTTTGATTTACAAAGTTCTTTTTCTTTTTCAATAAATGTTGAATTGGAAGTTGAAAATTACTGTAATAAAACATACCACATACTTCAATTTGTGGTGGAAAATGTCACTCTACTACTCAACCCCATCAGGGAGAGAACCTGGTATTGTATTCCTAGTAGTAGTAGACTGCTATGGTCGAGGACCCAATCCCTGACCGAATGTTTTCCACTGGAGAGCAAATCTGTTTGTTAGCAGAAACATAGTACTCCTAGATACAGGTTGTTCGTGCACAACAAATTTATCTGGTGTAAACCACGTATGATGTATGAGCCTCAGAACCAAACTTAGTCATGTTGAGAGGAATAATAAAAACAGATAAATGAATAGTTACGATCATCGTCTCCAAAGAAAAGAAATGGTTATAAACAGTGAGGAAGTACTGTCAGATTTGCAGAACATCACATAAAACCAGTTTTATTAATTTAACCAAGCAGCTCATAGAAAAGTTCTTTCTTTCTTTGCTGCTTTGGGTCAAGAGATGTGACATTCATGTTCCTGAGAGAACAGGGTTGAATCAAGCGATGGGATAGCATAGCAGCTCAACCAAAAACAAGCCAAGAAGTTAGTTGGCCGACAGAAGGGGCGACAAATGGTTTCCAATCCAATCATAAATGGGTCACATTTCTACGGCAAGGGTAAACCCAAGAACAGGCACGAGTAAAGACAATTGTATGTACAGAGATGATTTATTACCCAGGCTGCTGGGAAGTTTTGCCTCGGCGCGAGCTGCAAGCTTGAGGCAGCTAACAAATAGCGCAAGTATCTACACGGAACGGGAGGAAGTAGTAGTGTTCAACACATTCTTGCGGCTCTTTGCTCGTTCTTCTATATAGAGCCACCTGCTAGCAGATCGAAATGTTTTTATAGTGATCTTTCTCTTGGCTCCTCTCCTGAACAAGGGCACCTCTCTCCCTAGGGATAAAAGTATAAGTCTATCGCTAACGCACAAATCATTATTTAGCACTGCCTATCACATATCACCTTTGTCGGTGTACTAAAGTAGGGGTATCTTAGTACCCCCGAACTTGTGCACGGGCAGTCGTAGCACCCCGCGGCAGGGCTTGCCAGGCGATCGTCAAGACTCTCCATGGTCCCTTTTTGGGCCATCCAAAAACAAAGTATTTGAGCCAAGGCCCCGGCAGGAGGAGCCTGCTGGGAAGGCCACCCGAAAAAAGCAAGGCCCTGGCAGGAGGAGCTTGCCGGGACAACTGCTCGAAGCACAAGGCCCCGGCAAGAGGAGCTTCCCGGGAAGGCCGACCAAGGCACGACAAGAGACTTGCTGCGACGCGCTCCGCGTCCCGGTAAGGACCGGTGAGCGACAAACTCCCGGGCGCGACAAGGCATCAACCGCGCCGCGGCAAGTCACCACCCGGCGCCTGCGCTACAGCTCATCCACCCACGCGTCGCTCTGGGGCCATTTCAGGCATACGTGGCGAAAGGCTGCGCAGCCAGGGGCATGCGGTGGCGAAACAACACTGACAGAGTAGCCATCGTGGCAAACGGTGGCGCTCCTGACGGTCCCCTTTCCTGCATCGTCTGGGCGATGCGGACGGGCATTTAATGCCCCTGTCCCCTGCCGTCAGAGTTAGGTATGTTAGCACTGTGCAAACAGCTGTACCCAACACAGCGTTTTCCAGTTTTGCCCCCGCCTACGTTGCCACCTGTGGGTAACCCCTTGCACGTATAAAAGGAGGCCCCATGCGCAACGGAGAAAGGAGAGGAAAGAAGGAGGCCACTCACGCTCGGTCTCGCCAGCAGCTCGCGTGTACTGTAGCACCACACGCTCCCGAGCAAGAACACAATACAAAACCACAAAGCAGCAGTAGGGTTTTACGCATCCTTGCGGCCCGAAGCTGGGTAAACCCCTTGTGTGCATCGCCTCGATCCGCTCTTCGCGCGACCTCCGCCCCCCGCCGAACCAAGAAAGGGGCTCGGTCCCCATAGGTGTTCGTGGAGGCAGATTTCCCCCGACAACCTTCATCTAAAGCTGATCTGTGCTAGACAATACCATGGAGTTTCTATACGTCTAAACGCTTTTATATTTCTTTAGGGAGGGAGTAGTTTTATGTGAGCTGCTTGGTTTCTCAAAGTGAAATATTTTGAAGAGCTAGCTGTTTTTAAGAGTTCTACTCCACTAGACTACGAGCCAAGATAAGTGTAAAAGATAATAGCAATGGATCAGTTGTCTATCATGGAGGAAGGCAGTATTCTTCTTCAAAGGAAAAAACCCGCACGGAATGAAAGGGCAACATTTCACAAGTCAACTCCTTTTTGCTGATAGGTACTACTAGTGTGGAGTGTTATCCATAGACAAAGAAGAAAATGTCACTGTATGATGAACCTCCCGGGGAGCGAAAAGGCGAAATGTGCAGAACCAGCCATGTGGTGATCACTGTGATCTGCGCACTTTTATTCTCAGAAATTGGAGGTCGGCCGGTCAAATTAAAGCTCTGACCTCTGGGTGAGATGATCGCCACGGCAGCGCAGCGTCATGGCCTTATCTGGATGGAGGAGCTGTGCAGTACGGCGCCGTACGTCTACTCCTCCAACGTATGTTGACAAATTAAGCTAACCAACATGGGCATCTTTTTGTAAACTAATGGTGCCTAGTGTTTGACTTGTGCCGTTGCTCACGAAATTATGCTAAACATTTTTGTTCCATTCGGCAGCTCAATACTACTACAAGGCTGAGAACTGAGAACCTATCAAACTAGAAATTCAAAGTTTTGATAATTAATCATGTTGATAATTTGACTTTGATTTGTTGGATAATCCTCTAGTTGATGGTTTTGTGTCTTGTCACAGGGAGGAATGAACCTGTCAAATTCCGGTGATGGGCTCTCTTTCCCTACTGACCAAATTTTCATTTTATAAGCAGCTTACTGTTCACTATTGTACGCCCACTAGCACCTGCTCTGGGTGAAAAAAATAAGGGCGTGGCTAGCGGGCGCGGAGCGCCCGCTGGTGGGATCGAGCGCTCTTTCAAATATGGAAGGAGCGGCCGACGTGTGTGATGTGATCCATCAAAAAAGAAATCTTGTCTGTATGTTCATTTATTTGGGTGTTCAAAAAGTTTAAAAAACTGTAACTTTTGACTGAAGCGTCGAAATTCAGTTTCATTTTCACATCTGGGTTTCTCGCGACAAGTTCTTCAAAACTAGATCTCATATCGGTAGGTTTCGTTGAACATTTTTTCAAGGCAACTTTGTGTCCGATAGAGGCAACTTTAGTGCTATAGGAAGGCAACTTTATTTTTTTTCCTAGTAGGACTACCTATTAGGTTGGTTAGTGTGGAAATAAATTCACAACAACTTGTTGCAGCTCCATGCCTTGTCATTACCCCTATATATACAGTCATGCAACAGATTTCATAGCCATGAAATTATCGACTTTTCAGTTCTACAAGTTGTCGGCATATGTCCGTGATACTCTTTCATGGGGACCAGGGGGAGAGTTGTCCTAAGAGCAGGCACCGGCCAACATAATAGGAATAGGTGGTATCAGGAACAAAATGATTAGCTCTTTGTCACTATCTCATCTTGTTTGTACGTGGATTCTTACCGAAAGGCCATGTATTGCTTCCTGGTGGACTAGATCATCTGGCATGACAAGTTACATGTTCCGCTCAACGTCTGCCCAATAGAGAGTATCACAACGGGCTACTGGAGGTAGTAACCAGCATAATCTCGGCGATGATGAGCTGCCACACACAAATGTTCGGAGTAGTCTACTCCGTGACTTTTGGCTAGATAATCCCCCGTTCATTTTTAGCACTCTTGGTTGCTGAGGATGTAACAGTGATTGCTAGCTTAGATGCATGTTTACTGTAAACAAAGGATGGTTTTTTGTCGGTACAGGATTCATGTATAGCACAAGAAACGGTTTGTTCATTGCATTCTCATGGACCAGCAAGATTTGTTCAAATACTGATCACCGTCCAAAACATGCTTTGAAGTAATGCAAAATGAGTTGTGCATTGGTGAAGATGTCAAAACCAAACAGAGCATGATTAGTTGTTTTGCTTCAGATAATGGAAGAATAATTCTCCCTGCCTCTCCACCCAGGGGTGCACGCAGCCAATGTTATAACAATTTTACCACCATGCTTGTTTTCTATATAGCGCATCACTAGTTGGTCAATGGAACCAAATATGAGTGGGGTGAGGAGGCGGGCGGCTATTTGAAAACTTTTGAAAAGTAAGGTCGGCAACCAACTAATTCACTCGGTTTCTCGTTCATATTGCTTGGGATAAAGTCTGCAAACCCAATGATCATGGAGGGCTAGGGGTACTTGATCTACAATCCCACGACATAGCACTGTTCATCAAGTTCCTCCACAAGTTTTTCAACAAGACTGATAGCCCTTGGGTCAATATTATTTGGGAAAAACACTACCAAGACATATTACCAGGAGATCACAAGGTGCGATCATTCT
Source organism: Aegilops umbellulata (assembly GCA_032464435.1). Lineage (NCBI taxonomy): Eukaryota > Viridiplantae > Streptophyta > Magnoliopsida > Poales > Poaceae > Aegilops > Aegilops umbellulata. The sequence continues at coordinate 286,705,171 of CP136055.1, read as the reverse complement.
GGTGGAGAGAAATACTGAAGTTGATGCCAACATTCAAGCAACATGAAGTGTGTAAAGCAGGGAGAGGAGACACTGTGTTTTTCTGGACTAATAACTGGACTGGGTTACCACTCAATATCAAATATCCAGAACCACATTCATTTGCAATCAATCCAGATATCTCACTGTATAAAACTCTGGAACAAACTGACATCAACCTGCTATTCCATAGGCCACTATCACGGCAAGCATATGAACAATACACCTCTTTGCTAGATCTTCTTGCCAACAGAACAGTGACGGAGAAGAAGGACAACTGGACTTATAATTGGTCAGCCCCTAAATATGAAGGAAATATGCCCTAAAGGCAATAATAAAGTTATTATTTATTTCCTTATATCATGATAAAGGTTTATTATTCATGCTAGAATTGTATTAACCGGAAACATAATACATGTGTGAATACATAGACAAACAGAGTGTCACTAGTATGCCTCTACTTGACTAGCTCGTTAATCAAAGATGGTTATGTTTCCTAACCATAGACAAAGAATTGTTATTTGATCAACGAGGTCACATCATTAGTTGAATGGTCTGATTGACATGACCCATTCCATTAGCTTAGCACCCGATCGTTTAGTATGTTGCTATTGCTTTCTTCATGACTTATACATGTTCCTTTGACTATGAGATTATGCAACTCCCGTTTGCCGGAGGAACACTTTGGGTGCTACCAAACATCACAACGTAACTGGGTGATTATAAAGGAGTACTACAGGTGTCACCAAAGGTAGATGTTGGGTTGGCGTATTTCGAGATTAGGATTTGTCACTCCAATCGTCGGAGAGGTATCTCTGGGCCCTCTCGGTAATGCACATCACTTAAGCCTTGCAAGCAGTGCAACTAATGAGTTAGTTGCGGGATGATGTATTACGGAACGAGTAAAGAGACTTGCCGGTAACGAGATTGAACTAGGTATTGGATACCGACGATCGAATCTCGGGCAAGTAACATACCGATGACAAAGGGAACAACGTATGTTGTTATGCGGTCTGACCGATAAAGATCTTCGCAGAATATGTAGGAGCCAATATGGGCATCCAGGTCCCGCTATTGGTTATTGACCGGAGACGTGTCTCGGTCATGTCTACATTGTTCTCGAACCGTAGGGTCCGCACGCTTAAGGTTTCGATGACAGTTATATAATGAGTTTATGAGTTTTGATGTACCGAAGGAGTTCGGAGTCCCGGATGGGATTGGGGACATGACGAGGAGTCTCGAAATGGTCGAGACGTAAAGATCGATATATTGTACGACTATATTCGGACATCGGAAGGGTTCTGAGTGGTTCGGGTATTTTCGGAGGTACCGGGGAGTTACGGGAATACGGGGAAGAGTATTGGGCCTTACTGGGCCTTAGTGGGAAGGAGCCAGGAGGTGGCGCGCGCCCCTCCCAAGCCCAGTCCGAATTGGACAAGGCGTTTGGGGGCGCGGCCCCCTCTCCCTTCCTTCTCCTCTCCCCTCCTTTCCCCCTTCTCCTAGTTGGACTAGGAAAGGTGGAATCCTACTCCCGGTGGGAGTAGGACTCCCCTTGGCGCGCCCAAACCAGGCCGGCCGCCCCTCCCCCTTGCTCCTTTATATACGGGGGCAGGGGGGCACCCTAGGACACACAAGTTGATCTTCGTGATCGTTCCTTAGCCGTGTGCGGTGCCCCCCTCCACCATATTCCACCTCGGACATATTGTAGCGGTGCTTAGGCGAAGCCCTGCGACAGTAGAACATCAAGATCATCACCACACCGTCGTGCTGACGAAACTCTTCCCCGACGCTTTGCTGGATCGGAGCACGGGGATCGTCATCGAGCTGAACGTGTGCCAAGAACTCGGAGGTGCCGGAGTAACGGTGCTTGGATCAGTCGGATCATGAAGACGTACGACTACATCAACCGCGTTGATATAACGCTTCCGCTTTCGGTCTACAAGGGTACGTAGACAACACTCTCCCCTCTCGTTGCTATGCATCACCATGATCTTGCGTGTACGTAGGAAATTTTTGAAATTACTATGTTCCCCAACAGTGGCATCCGAGCCTAGGTTTTTTATGGTTTGATGTTATTTGCACGAGTAGAACACAAGTGAGTTGTGGACGATACAAGTCATACTGCCTACCAGCATGTCATACTTTGGTTAAGCGTTATTGTTGGACGAGACGATCCGGACCAACCTTACGCGTACGCTTACGCGAGACCGGTTCCCTCGACGTGCTTTGCACATAGATGGCTTGCGGAAGACTGTCTCTCCAACTTTAGTTGAACCGAGTGTGGCTACGCCCGGTCCTTGAGAAGGTTAAAACGGAGTCTATTTGACAAACTATCGTTGTGGTTTTGATGCGTAGGTAAGATGAGTTCTTGCTTAAGCCCGTAGCAGCCACGTAAAACTTGCAACAACAAAGTAGAGGACGTCTAACTTGTTTTTGCAGGGCATGTTGTGATGTGATATGGTCAAGACATGATGCTAAATTTTATTGTATGAGATGATCATGTTTTGTAACCGAGTTATCGGCAACTGGCAGGAGCCATATGGTTGTCACCTTATTGTATGCAATGCAATCGCCTTGTAATGCTTTACTTTATCACTAAGCGGTAGCGATAGTCGTAGAAGCATAAGATTGGCGAGACGACAACGATGCTACGATGGAGATCAAGGTGTCGCGCCGGTGACGATGGTGATCATGACGGTGCTTCGAAGATGGAGATCACAAGCACAAGATGATGATGGCCATATCATATCACTTATATTGATTGCATGTGATGTTTATCTTTTATGCATCTTATCTTGCTTTGATTGACGGTAGCATTATAAGATGATCTCTCACTAATTATCAAGAAGTGTTCTCCCTGAGTATGCACCGTTGTGAAAGTTCTTCGTGCTGAGACACCACGTGATGATCGGGTGTGATAGGCTCTACGTTCAAATACAACGGATGCAAAACAGTTGCACACGCGGAATACTCAGGTTATACTTGACGAGCTATGCATATAAGATATGACCTCGGAACACGGAGACCGAAAGGTCGAGCGTGAATCATATAGTAGATATGATCAACATAGTGATGTTCACCATTGAAACTACTCCATCTCACGTGATGATCGGACATGGTTTAGTTGATTTGGATCACGTGATCACTTAGAGGATTAGAGGGATGTCTATCTAAGTGGGAGTTCTCAAGTAATATGATTAATTGAACTTTAATTTATCATGAAATTAGTCCTGATAGTATTAGCATATCTATGTTGTAGATCAATAGCTCGCGTTGTTGCTTTCATATGTTTATTTTGATATGTTCCTAGAGAAAATTGTGTTGAAAGATGTTAGTAGCAATGATGCGGATTGGATCCGTAATCTGAGGTTTATCCTCATTGCTGCACAGAAGAATTATGTCCTTGATGCACCGCTAGGTGACGGACCTATTGCAGGAGCAGATGCAGACGTTATGAACGTTTTGCTAGCTCAATATGATGACTACTTAATAGTTTAGTGCACCATGCTTAACGGCTTAGAATCGGGAATTCAAAGACGTTTTGAACGTCATGGACCATACGAGATGTTCCAGGAGTTGAAGTTAATATGTCAAGCAAATACCCGAGTTGAGAGATATGAAGTCTCCAACAAGTTCTATAGCTAAAAGATGGAGGAGAATCGCTCAACTAGTGAGCATGTGCTCAGATTGTCTGGGTACTACAATCGCTTGAATGAAGTGGGAGTTAATCTTCCAGATAAGATAGTGATTGACAGAATTCTCTAGTCACCATCACCAAGTTAGTAGAACTTCGTGATGAACTATAATATGCAAGGGATAACGGAAAATATTCCCAAGCTCTTCGCGATGCTAAAATCGGCGAAGGTAGAAATCAAAGAAAAACATCAAGTGTTGATGGTTGACAAGATCACTAGTTTCAAGAAAAGGGCAAAGGGAAAGAAGGGGAACTTCAAGATGAACGGCAAGCAAGTTGCTGCTCAAGTGAAAAAGCCCAAGTCTGGTCCTAAGCCTGAGACTAAGTGCTTCTACTGCAAAGGGACTGGTCACTGGAAGCGGAACTACCCCAAGTGATTGGCGGATAAGAAGGATGGCAAAGTGAACATAAGTATATTTGATATACATGTTATTGATATGTACTTTACTAGTGTTCATAGCAACCCCTCAGTATTTGGTACTAGTTCAGTGCTAAGATTAGTAACTCGAAATGGGAGTTGCAGAATGAACAAAGACTAGTTAAAGGGCAAGGTGACGATGTGTGTTGGAAGTGGTTCCAAGATTGATATGATCATCATCACACACTCCCTATACTTTCGGGATTAGTGTTGAAACTAAATAAGTGTTATTTGGTGTTTGTGTTGAGCATGAATATGATTTGATCATGTTAATTGCAATACAGTTATTCATTTAAGTTAGAGAACAATTGTTGTTCTGTTTACATGAATAAAACCTTCTATGGTCATACACACCAACGAAAATGGTTTGTTGGATCTCGATCGTAGTGATACACATATTCATAATATTGAAGCCAAAAGATGCGAAGTTAATAATGATAGTGCAACTTATTTGTGGCACTACTGTTTAAGTCATATTGGTGTAAAGCGCATGAAGAAACTCCATGCAGATGGAATTTTGGAATCACTTGATTATGAATCATTTGATGCTTGCGAACCATGCCTCATGGGCAAGATGACTAAGACTCCGTTCTCCGGAACAATGGAGCGAGCAACAGATTTGTTGGAAATCATACATACTGATGTATGTGGTCCGATGAATATTAAGGCTCGCGACAAGTATCATTATTTTCTGACCTTCACAGATGATTTGAGCAGATATGGGTATATCTACTTGATGAAACATAAAGTCTGAAACATTTGAAAAGTTCAAAGAATTTCAGAGTGAAGTGGAGAATCATCGTAACAAGAAAATAAAAGTTTCTACGATATGATCGTAAAGGAGAATATTTGAGTTACGAGTTTGGTCTTCAATTAAAACAATGTGGAATAGTTTCACAAACTCATGCCACCTGGAACACCACAGCATAAAGGTGTGTCCGAATGTCATAACCGTACTTTATTGGATATAGTACAATCTATGATGTTTCTTACCGATTTACCAATATCGTTTTGGGATTATGCATTAGAGACAGCTACATTCACGTTAAAAAGGGCACCATCTAAATCCGTTGAGACAACACCGTATGAACTGTGGTTTGGCAAGAAACCAAAGTTGTTGTTTCTTAAAAATTTGGGGTTGCCATGCTTATATGAAAAAGTTTCATCCTGATAAGCTCAAACCCAAATCGGAGAAATGTGTCTTCATAGGATACCCAAAGGAGGCAGTTGGGTACACCTTCTATCACAGATCTGAAGGCAAGATATTCATTGCTGAGAATGGATCCTTTCTAGAGAAGGAGTTTCTCTCGAAAGAAGTGAGTGGGAGGAAAGTAGAAACTTGATAAGGTAATTGTACCTTCTCCCTTATTGGAAAGTAGTTCATCACAGAAATCTGTTCATGTGACTACTACACCAATTAGTGAGGAAGCTAATGATGATGATCATGTAACTTCAGATCAAGTTACTACCAAACCTCGTAGGTCAACCAGAGTGAGATCCGCACCAGAGTGGTACGGTAATCCTATTCTGGAGGTCATGTTACTTGACCATGACGAACCTACAAACTATGAGGAAGCGATGATGAGCCCAGATTCCGCGAAATGGCTTGAGGCCATGAAATCTGAGATATGATCCATGTATGAGAACAAAGTATGGACTTTGATGGATTTGCCCGATGATCGGCAAGCCATAGAAAATAAATGGATCTTCAAGAGGAAGACAGACGCTGATAGTAGTGTTACTATCTACAAAGCTGGAATTGTCGCAAAAGGTTTTCGACAAGTTCAAGGTGTTGACTACGATGAGAGTTTCTCACTCGTATCTATGCTTAAGTCTGTCCAAATCATGTTAGCAATTGCCGCATTTTATGAAATCTGGCAAATGGATAAAATAAAACTACATTCCTTAATGGATTTTTTAAAGAAGAGTTGTATATGATGCAACCAGAAGGTTTTGTCAATCCTAAAGGTGCTAACAAAATATGCAAGCTCCAGCGATCCATCTATGGACTGGTGCAAGTATCTCAGAGTTGGAATATACGCTTTGATGAGTTGATCAAAGCATATAGTTTTATACAGACTTGCGATGAAGCCTGTATTTACAAGAAAGTGAGTGGGAGCACTACAGCATTTCTGATAAGTATATGTGAATGACATATTGTTGATCGGAAATAATGTAGAATTATTCTGCAAAGCATAAAGGAGTGTCTGAAAGGAGTTTTTTCAAAGAAAGACCTCGATGAAGCTACTTACATATTGGGCATCAAGATCTATAGAGATAGATCAAGACGCTTAATTGGACTTTCACAAAGCACATACCTTGACAAAGTTTTGAAGAAGTTCAAAATGGATCAAGCAAATAAAGGGTTCTTGCCTGTGTTACAAGGTGTGAAGTTGAGTAGGACTCAATGCCCGACCACTGCAGAAGATAGAGAGAAAATGAAAGATGTTCCCTATGCTTCAGCCATAGGCTCTATCATGTATGCAATGCTATGTACCAGATCCATTGTATACCCTACACCGAGTTAAGCAAGGGAGTACAATGGTGATCTAGGAGTAGATCACTAGACAGCGGTCAAAAATTATCCTTAGTGGAATAAGGATATGTTTCTCGATTATGGACGTGACAGAAAGGTTCGCCGTAAAGGGTTACGTCGATGCAAGTTTTGACACTGATCTTGATGACTCTAAGTCTCGATCTAGATACATATTGAAAGTGGGAGCAATTAGCTAGAGTAACTCTGTGCGGAGCATTGTAGACATAGAATTCGCAAAATACTTACGGATCTGTATGTGACAGACCCGTTGACTAAAATTATCTCACAAGCAAAACATGATCACACCTTAGTACTCTTTGGGTGTTAATCACATAGCGATGTGAACTAGATTACTGACTCTAGTAAACCCTTTGGGTGTTGGTCACATATCGATGTGAACTATGGGTGTTAATCACATGGTGATGTGAACTATTGCTGGTAAATCACATGGCGATGTGAACTAGATTATTGACTCTAGTGCAAGTGGGAGACTGAAGGAAATATGCCCTAGAGGCAATAATAAAGTTATTATTTATTTCCTTATATCATGATAAAGGTTTATTATTCATGCTAGAATTGTATTAACCGGAAACATAATACATGTGTGAATACATAGACAAACAGAGTGTCACTAGTATGCCTCTACTTGACTAGCTCGTTAATCAAAGATGGTTATGTTTCCTAACCATAGACAAAGAGTTGTTATTTGATTAACGAGGTCACATCATTAGTTGAATGATCTGATTGACATGACCCATTCCATTAGCTTAGCACCCGATCGTTTAGTATGTTGCTATTGCTTTCTTCATGACTTATACATGTTCCTTTGACTATGAGATTATGCAACTCCCGTTTGCCGGAGGAACACTTTGGGTGCTACCAAACGTCACAACGTAACTGGGTGATTATAAAGGAGTACTACAGGTGTCACCAAAGGTAGATGTTGGGTTGGCGTATTTCGAGATTAGGATTTGTCACTCCAATCGTCGGAGAGGTATCTCTGGGCCCTCTCGGTAATGCACATCACTTAAGCCTTGCAAGCAGTGCAACTAATGAATTAGTTGCGGGATGATGTATTACGGAACGAGTAAAGAGACTTGCCGGTAACGAGATTGAACTAGGTATTGGATACCGACGATCGAATCTCGGGCAAGTAACATACCGATGACAAAGGGAACAACGTATGTTGTTATGCGGTCTGACCGATAAAGATCTTCGCAGAATATGTAGGAGCCAATATGGGCATCCAGGTCCCGCTATTGGTTATTGACCGGAGACGTGTCTCGGTCATGTCTACATTGTTCTCGAACCGTAGGGTCCGCACGCTTAAGGTTTCGATGACAGTTATATAATGAGTTTATGAGTTTTGATGTACCGAAGGAGTTTGGAGTCCCGGATGGGATCGGGGACATGACGAGGAGTCTCGAAATGGTCGAGACGTAAAGATCGATATATTGGACGACTATATTCGGACATCGGAAGGGTTCTGAGTGGTTCGGGTATTTTCGGAGGTACCGGGGAGTTACGGGAATACGGGGAAGAGTATTGGGCCTTACTGGGCCTTAGTGAGAAGGAGCCAGGAGGTGGCGCGCGCCCCTCCCAAGCCCAGTCCGAATTGGACAAGGCGTTTGGGGGCGCGGCCCCCTCTCCCTTCCTTCTCCTCTCCCCTCCTTTCCCCCCTTCTCTTAGTTGGACTAGGAAAGGTGGAATCCTACTCCCGGTGGGAGTAGGACTCCCCTTGGCGCGCCCAAACCAGGCCGGCCGCCCCTCCCCCTTGCTCCTTTATATACGGGGGCAGGGGGGCACCCTAGGACACATAAGTTGATCTTCGTGATCGTTCCTTAGCCGTGTGCGGTGCCCCCCTCCACCATATTCCACCTCGGACATATTGTAGCGGTGCTTAGGCGAAGCCCTGCGACAGTAGAACATCAAGATCGTCACCACGCCGTCGTGCTGATGAAACTCTTCCCCGACGCTTTGCTGGATCGGAGCACGGGGATCGTCATCGAGCTGAACGTGTGCCAAGAACTCGGAGGTGCCGGAGTAACGGTGCTTGGATCAGTCGGATCGTGAAGACGTACGACTACATCAACCGCGTTGATATAACGCTTCCGCTTTCGGTCTACAAGGGTACGTAGACAACACTCTCCCCTCTCGTTGCTATGCATCACCATGATCTTGCGTGTACGTAGGAAATTTTTGAAATTACTACGTTCCCCAACAAAATATTCTTCCATGAAAATGTACAAGGTCATTATAGGGGAAAATACAGCTCACAATGTCTTCAAGCGTCTTTGGAAAACAGCATGCATGCTCAGACATAAGATCTTTTTCTGGCTGTTACTTCATGACAGAGTAAGCACACGGAGTTTGCTACAGAGAAAAAGCATGTATCTGGGGGATTATAACTTCGCCCTATGTTCAGATGCCACCAATGAAACAGTAACACACCTCTTCTAGGATTGTCAGTTTGCTTTGATGTGATGGCATTCCATCATTCCTAATAAGCAAAGAGGCATTTCAGTATATGATGAAATTCACATGTCCCTGACTAAGCTTCCAGAGGCAATTGCTATGGATATTCTAATAATGGGGTGTTGGAGCTTGTGGATGAGCAGAAATGATAAGATCTTCAGAATGGCAACACCAACACCGGACACATGGAAGTTGATGTTGTTGGAGATATGCCCTAGAGGCAATCATGTATGATGATATTTCCTATGTGTTTATGAATAAAGATAGTCCTTGGACATTATCAATGATGTGTATCAGCAAGTACGTGACTTGTTTGTGGGACTATGCATTGTATGATGACTGTCCTAAAAGGTCCCTAGTCGAAAGGGCTGTGTGGACACGCAGCCGACTAGACTAGCATATGACACGGTCGATGGCTTGGTCTCACTAGCCATGGAGCATTGGATGCTAACCGGATAATAGGGACTTGGAAAGGTCTGGTCGGATTCGACGTAGTCGGATCCGAGTCAAAATAAGGTCCAAGTCGGACAGACCCAACTATGAGACGCAGCAATATGTCATCTGTGAGTCTCTAGTGCAACATACGGTCTATGTCCTAAGACCTGAGCTGACACATGTACTCGGGATGGTGTCAGACTTGCTTTGGGCCGACCAAATGCTACTCCGTAACTGGGTAGTTACAAAGGTAGGTTTCGGGCTCTTCCAGACCCATGCTGCGAGACGTGGTCGAGCAAGATTGGATTTACCCCTCTGATGAGGAGAGATATACTCTGGGCCCCTCGTGTGATCCGACCAGGATAAGCATGGCCATGCGATAAGGATTATGAGATAATCCGGTTAGTGGTCGACATCATGAGAGGATCGAGAAGAGGTGTCTAAAGGGGGGGTGATTAGACACTAAGTGCCAAAAGTTGCAGTTTTTAAAATTCTTAAGTTTAGGTGGAGTTTAGGCACAAGTTTAACAAGCACAATACATATCAAGCAAGCATGCAATGAGTATATAAGCAGCGGAAAGTAAAGCATGCAACTTGCAAGAATGTAAAGGGGAAGGGTTTGGAGTATTCAAACGCAATTGGAGACACGGATGTTTTTGGCGTGGTTCCGATAGGTGGTGCTATCATACATCCATGTTGATGGAGACTTCAACCCACGGAGGGTAACGGTCGCGCGAGTCCACGGAGGGCTCCACCCACGAAGGGTCCACGAAGAAGCAACCTTGTCTATTCCATCATGGCCGTCGCCCACGAAGGACTTGCCTCACTAGCGGTAGATCTTCATGAAGTAGGCGATCTCCTTGCCCTTACAAACTCCTTGGTTTAACTCCACAATCTTGTCGGAGGCTCCCAAGTGACACCTAGCCAATCTAGGAGACACCACTCTCCAAGAAGTAACAAATGGTGTGTTGATGATGAACTCCTTGCTCTTGTGCTTCAAATGATAGTCTCCCCAACACTCAACTCTCTCACAGGATTTGGATTTGGTGGAAAGCAACTTGGGGAAGGCTAGAGATCAAGATTCATATGGTAGGAATGGAATATCTTAAGCTCAACACAAGTGTAGGTGGTTCTCTCTTAGAAAATGTGTATTGGAAGTGAAGATCTGTTCTGATGGCTCTCTCCACGAATGAAGAGTGGGTGGAGGGGTGTATATAGCCTCCACACAAAATCTAACCGTTACACACAATCTGCCAAACTCGGTGGGACCGAATCGGTAAACTCGGTCAGACCGATTCAGCAAACCTAGTGACCGTTAGGATTTTCGGTGGGACTGAGATGCAACTCGGTAGGACCGATATGGTTAGGGTTAGGGCATAACGTAATCTCGGTGTGACCGATTACACAAACTCGGTGGGACCGATTTTGGTAATAAGCTAACCAGAGAGTTGGTCAGGCAAACTCGGTGAGACCGATTACACAAACTCGGTTGGACCGATTTGGTAATAAGCTAACCAAAGAATTTGCATTGTAATCTCGGTAGTACCGATTGCGCAAACTCGGTGAGACCGATTTTGGCAATGATCATACACAGTGAGATTGCAATCCCATCTCGGTGAGACCGAGATCCCTATCGGTGAGACCGATTTGCTAGGGTTTGTGGCAGTGGCTATGACATGTGAAACTCGGTGGCTCCGGATAGGAAGAATCGGTGGGGCAGGTAGTTGAGGATTTTGGAGCATATCACTAAGCACATGAAGCAAGAGGCTCATTAAGCAACACCTCATCCCTCCTTAATAGTATTGGCTTTTCCTATGGACTCACTGTGATCTTGGATCACTAAAATAGAAAATGTAGAGTCTTGATCTTGAAGCTTGAGCCAATCCTTTGTCCTTAGCATCTTGAAGGGGTTCCACGTCCTTTAGTCCATGCCACTCCATTGTTGAACTTATCTGAAACATACTAGGTAAAAGTGTTAGTCCAACAAGAGATATGTTGACATTAATTACCAAAACCACCCAGGGAGCACTTGTGCTTTCACATCACTGGAACGAGAAAGAGGTCGGGCTAGCACAAGGATGACAGACTCGCCTTGAGCCCGACAACATATATCGTGTGGCAAAAGGATTGGAAGTGTGATGTACAGGTTCGCCTAACCAGCTTCATAGTCTGCTTGGTGTTCGGCATGCCTTCCTAGAGGCCGCTGCCAACCGTGCAGTTCGGAGGTGATCCGAACTACGACCAAGCCGACTTGAACCTAAGGGGTCGCGCGCTTAAGGTAAGGAACCTACGAGGTCGAATCCAAGTACACTGGTCGGATGTGATCCGAGCTGTATTCGGATTGTGGCCGAGTAGACTTGTGGGCTTTAGGGTCCGTGCGAGGCCCAAGTGTTGAGCCCGCGACGGACGCCTATATATAGTGGAGGTGCGGCACACTCAGGCGGTTGATCGCTTCGGCGCTGTCACTAGGGTTTGCATGTGTTGCGAATAGACACCTCCGCTCGCCACCGGTTGTGTGATCGGACCTAGCAGTCCGCCGGCGTTCCTCCTGCACGCGCGGATACCGTTAGAGGCGGTGCACCTGCGCCGCTCCAGCGAACCTGTATGAGGGATCTGACGACCGGCTGTTCGAGGGAGATCGGACGAGGAGGAGACGATCCACGCAGACGCACTGCCCCAACTCTTCTTCCGCTGCACGGCACTGCGCGTCTAGTGGTAACGAACTGTGATCCATCTCTCGTAACATGTTCTTGGTTGTTCCGCGCATAGGAAAATTTTAATTTACAGTCGACGCACCCTACCGTAGACCCCAACAGTGGTATCAGAGCCTCTGCTATAGGATTTGGATTCAGATCGTATGCATATTAGATATGTGGAGGCGGCAGATGAGATCTGTCGTCGTTTATGAGATTGGCTATGTGCACGGTTGATGAGATCAACTACACATGGGGATCAATGAGGCTATGTTTTCTGTCAATCGAGATCGATGAGGTCGTGACGCGATCTACCCCTACCGGTCGGTTATCCGCCATCGGGTTTAACAGTGAAACATAAATCTGAATTGGATTCGCGATGATCGATGAGATCGGTTAGATCAGAGAATTCGGCATGATCGGAGTTCAGATGTGATCTGTGATTTCCGAAAACGTTGGGCGCTGCCCGCACCCGCAAGGAGCGATGTCCCTTCGAACCCCGCCCGCTAACCGGCTAGCGGGACCGCCGTGTGTGTAGCGCCTTGTATTTCGTACACGATCACACAAACCGGTAGAATGCGATTCTATGCATAACTTTGTTTTGCAAGGTTTGATGTGAATAGTATGGCTCATGTGTATGTGATGCATGTGTGTAATTTATACATGGCCTGCGCGTCATGTTTGTCAGCCGGCAGGAGCCAAAGTGTTGTCATTATATTGTATAACGACCTGCGTGTCGACTTGTGACTCTATGTAAAATTCATTACTAGTTGTAGTAGTTGGATAATAGAGATCAGGTTGGTGGCTTGGCATCCGGGCATGACAAACAAGATGGAGTTCCTAGATGGTCATCGGAGTCGGAGCCGACCGGGAAGAACGTCCATGAAGGAGCCATACTATTTCACAATATATGTTTATTTGTGATTGATATGCTTCTTGTTTTCTATGCATGTTAGAATGGTAGAAAGATCCCTCGTTAATATCAAGTGAATTTCCATCCCCAATGTTGCACCTTCGCACGTCAAGTACGTCTAGTAGTGGGCTCATAAAATTGAGGTGCTGCTGGTGTCCTTGAACTGAAGGGTTCGTGTCGGACACGGACATACACTGCATCAGGTTAACTTGACAAGGCTATCAAAACGGTTTTGGGCCTTGTGGCCAAGAAGGTTGGGAGCCAGGGTATAAGATACCTTCCCAACCGACAGGAGTCTATAGAGATGCGATTAGCAAGGAGTTGCTTACCGGATAGGTATATTGGCTAGCAGTGATGCTAAAGCTCACTAGTCGCATGCGCTAGTCGGATCCTGAATCACTGAGAGTTTGCGGAGGGATGCTAACTTCAGTGGGAGTATTTTTGTTTAGGCTTGAATTACTCTACATAAACATATTGCTTAGTGATTGCATCTTTTCTGTTGTAGATCAATGGCACCACCTGCTCAACCCAACTTTGCATTGAAATCAATTCTGGAAAAGGATAAACTAAATGGAACAAACTTTACCACCTGGTATAGAAATCTGAGAATTGTTCTCAAGCATGATAAAAAGGAACATGTTCTAGAGGATCCACTTCCAGAGGAACCTGCTGATAATGCTAATGCCACAACTAAGAATGCCTACCAGAAACTCGTTGATGAATCAACGGAGATCAGCTGTCTGATGCTGTCTTGTATGGAGCCGATTTGCAACAGCATTTCGAAAATGTTGAGGGTTACGATATGATCGAGAGTCTCAAGAGCATGTTTCAGACACAGGCTAGGACCGATAGGTTCAATGTCTGGCGATCCTTGATGGATTGCAAGCTGAAAGAAGGTGATCCACTAAGCCCACATGTGATCAAGATGATCGGATACGTGCAAGCTTTGGATCGTTTGGGCTTCCCGCTCTTGGATGAGCTGGCTACAGATGCAGTTCTGGGTTCTCTTCTGCCCAGCTATGAGACGTTCATCTCGAACTATCATATGCATGGCATGGATAAGAAGCTCACTGAATTGCATGGGATGCTCAAAGTGGCAGAGCAGGATATTAAGAAAGGCACGCATCAAGTGTTGATGGTGCAAAAATCGGCTAAGTTCAAGAAGAGCTGGTCCAAGAAGAAGGCTAAAGCAAAGGGCACGGAGATGGTAATCTCTGCCGCTGCGCCGAAGTCAGGACCGGACTTGAAGACCATTTGCTATCATTGCAAGGAAACTGGTCACTGGAAGAGGAACTGTAGCAAGTGGCTTGCAGAGCATGGCAAGAAGGTTGGGAATGCTGCGTCAGGCAAAGGTACACTTGTTGCATATGTTATAGACATTTACCTTGCTGACATACCTAGTAGCTCTTGGGTATTTGATACCGGATCGGTTGTTCATATTTGCAACTCGATGCAGGGGCTGGTAAGAACTAGGCGTGTGGCACAAGGGGAGATTGACATCAGGGTCGGCAACAAAGCAAGAGTTGTTGCGTTGGAGGTCGGCACGATTGAACTCCAGCTTCCTTCCGGATTCATTATGGAATTGAATAATTGTTATTACATTCCTGCACTTAGTCGGAACATTATTTCTGCCTCATGTTTGATGAGTCAAGGTTATGAATTCAATTTAAAGGACAATGGTTGTTCGATATTTTTGAATGATATGTTCCACGGCTATGCACCCATTATTGATGGGCTATTTATATTGAATCTAGAACAGGAACCGGTCTATAACGTGAATGTCAAGAGGCATAAGCCTAATGAGATAAATCCGACATACTTCTGGCATTGCCGGCTTGGACACATTAGTCTGAAACGCATGAAGAAGCTCCATGATGATGGGCACCTAACTTCGTCCGACTTCGGGTCATTCGAGACATGTGAATCATGCTTGCTAGGCAAGATGACTAAGTCTCATTTCGCAAAGAGTTGCGGGAGGGCGTCCGAGCTATTGGAACTAATACATGGTGATGTGTGTGGTCCAATGAGCACAACTGCTAGAGGTGGCTATCAGTACTTCGTGACTTTTACCGACGACTTGAGTAGATATGGATATATCTATTTGATGAGGCACAAGTCGGAAACTTTTGAAAAGTTCAAAGAGTTTTAGAACAAGGTTGAGAATCAGCTCGGCAAGACTATAAAGATTCTACGATCTGATCGTGGAGGTGAGTACATGAGCCAGGAGTTTGATAATCATCTGAAAAACCGAGGTATAGTACCTCAGCTCACACCTCCGGGTACGCCACAGAGAAACGGCATGTTGGAACGAAGGAATAGGACCTTGTTGGACATGGTCCGGTCTATGATGAGCAAATCGGATTTACCCTTGTCATTTTGGGGATACGCTCTAGAAACTGCACCTTTCACACTTAATAGGGTACCATCAAAATCCGTAGACAAGACACCACATGAGATGTGGACTGGGAAGACTCCTGTTTTGTCTTTTATAAAGATTTGGGGTTGTGAAGCATTTGTCAAGCGACTTATGTCAGACAAGCTTACACCTAAGTCGGATAAATGCATATTCGTGGGATATACGAGGGAAACCTTGGGATATAGCTTCTACAACCGGGAAGAGAACAAAGTGTTTGTTTCTCGGAACGGGGTTTTCCTTGAGAAAGAGTTTCTCAGTCGGGAGGCGAGTGGGAGGACGGTCTGACTCGAAGAAATTCGAGGACCACTCGGGGACGGCTCGGCTGGTGATGAGATCATACCGGAGTCAGTCAGGGAACCAGTAGTGGAAGCGGCACCGGAACCACGGAGGTCGGAAAGATTGCACAGAGTGCGTGATGTATTGTTGCTAGAAAGCAACGAGTTGGCCACGTATGCAGAAGCGATGGTGAGCCCAGATTCCGAGGCATGGCTGGAGGCCATGAGATCCGAGTTAAAGTCCATGGATGAGAATCAAGTCTGGGACTTGGTTGATCCGCCGCCTCGCGTAACGGCCATTGGTTGCAAATGGGTCTTTAAGAAGAAAACCGATGTGGATGGAAATGTTCAGATCCACAAAGCTCGGCTTGTCGCTAAGGGTTATGGACAAGTTCAAGGAATTGACTACGACGAGACTTACTCGCCGGTAGCAATGCTGAAGTCGGTGAGGATCGTACTAGCTATAGCTGCATATTTCGATTACGAGATATGGCAGATGGATGTCAAGACGACTTTCCTTCACGGAAATTTAACCAAGGACGTGTATATGATACAGCCCGAGGGTTTTGTCGATCCGACTAGCACTAGTAAGGTATGCAAGCTCAAGAGATCCATTTATGGGTTGAGGCAAGCATCTCGGACTTGGAACATTCGTTTTGATGAGGTCGTCACTGGTTTCGGTTTCATCAAAAGCGAAGAGGACTCTTATTTATACAAGAAGTTGAGTGGGAGCTCGATAGTGTTTTTGATCTTGTATGTGGATGACATACTACTGATCGGAAATGATGTTTCGATGCTGAACTCGGTCAAGGAATCATTGAATGGCAAGTTTTCGATGAAGGACCTTGGTGAGGCAATGTACATTTTAGGCATTAAGATCTATAGAGATAGATCGAGGAGGCTGCTCGGCTTAAGCCAGAGCACATACATAGATAAAGTGTTGAAGTGGTTCAACATGAGTGAGGCGAAGAAAGGGTTCTTGCCACTCTCACATGGTATAAGGCTAAGCGAGACTCGGAGTCCTTCGACATCTGATGAGCGAAGTAGGATGAGTAGGATTCCGTATGCCTCGGCAATCGGATCCATCATGCATGCCATGATGTGTACAAGGCCAGATGTTGCTCTTGTGATAAGCCTAACAAGCAGATACCAGGCCAACCCAGGTGAGAGTCACTGGGCAGCGGTAAAGACTATTCTGAAGTACCTGAAAAGGACTAAAGAGATGTTCCTTGTTTATGGAGGTGAGGAAGAGCTCATCGTAAGGGGTTACGCCGATGCTAGTTTCCAAACCGACAGAGATGATTGTCGATCACAGTCCGGATTCGTGTACGTCATGAACGGAGGAGCAGTGAGCTGGATGAGTTCCAAGCAAGATACGGTGGCCGATTCTACCATAGAAGCCGGATACATTGCGTCTTGTGAAGCTGCAAAGGAAGGTGTTTGGATCCGGAACTTTCTGGATGATCTTGGTATTTTCCCAGCCTCGGTAAAACCGTTGGACCTTTATTGTGATAATTCTGGTGCCATCGCACAAGCCAAGGAGCCGAGAAATCACCACAAGGTCAGACACATAGATCGGAAATATCAACTGATACGAAAGATCGTAAAGAATCGTGATGTAGAGTTATGCAAAATTCACACAGATGCAAATGTTGCGGATCCGTTGACTAAGCCGCTTCCACAACCCAAGCATGAGGGGCACGTTAGAGCTATGGGCATTCGATGCCTATTTGCTTGACTCTAGTGCAAGTGGGAGACTGTTTGAGATATGCCCTAGAGGCAATCATGTATGATGATATTTCCTATGTCTTTATGAATAAAGATAGTCCTTGGTCATTATCAATGATGTGTATCAGCAAGTACGTGACTTGTTTGTGGGACTATGCATTGTATGATGACTGTCCTAAAAGGTCCCTAGTCGAAAGGGTTGTGTGGACATGCAGCCGACTAGACTAGCATATGACACGGTCGATGGCTTGGTCTCACTAGCCATGGAGCATTGGATGCTAACCGGATAATATGGACTTGGAAAGGTGTCGGTGTACAAAAAGAGGGGTACACTTTTTGTACCCCTATAACTGTGCACGGGCAGTCTGAGCCACGGGCACCGCCACACCAAGCACGGCAAGGGAGGTGAGCCATGGTAAGGCCGAAGCTCGAGAGGAGCAAAACGATGCCAAGATCGAGACCACAAAGAGCAAAGGGGACGAAGCGGACTCCCCCGGCAAGATCCTTGCCGGGGGGGCAGTTCTAGCAAACCCGGCAAGACCCTTGCCATGGCAACTCACCCCACACCTACGGAGCGAGTCACCCTCGAGTCCACTGCCCCCATGGGGCAAGGATTCGGGAGACATCCCCGTGGTGGCATGCAGATCTTTGTGAAGACGTTCGAGATCAGATACACACTTTAGAAGATGATGATCCTTGGCGGGATCCCAGCCAAGGAGGACCACAAGGCCCCCGGCAAGAGCCTTGTCGGGGATGACAGCAGGCACCACGGCAAGACCCTTGCCAGGGCCACGACAAGACCCTTATCGGGGCCACGACAAGACCCTTGCCGGGGCCCCGGCAAGGCCCTTGCCATGAACACCCGTAGGGCCACCATCAGGCCCACGCCAATCAAACCTCCACCGCCGTTCGCATACAGCTGCCGACCCAACCAGCTGGGCAGGCACCTGCGTGGCGGCAAGCAGATCTTCGTGGAGACCCACCACCGTGCCACCTCAGCTGCCCGCCTGCCTACATGGCACCGCGGGCACCGCTGGCCAGGGCGCGTGACGACACAAGAGGGAGCGGCGACGGACGAGGCAGGGCTCTCCCCCGTCCCCGACAAAGCGAGGACACCTAAGCAAGACGCATTAAATGCGCCTTGTCATGTAATGCGAGGGATAACCTCGCATCACTGTACTCTTTCCACCTCCTGTGTGCCACTGCGGCGACCCCTTTCCCTATAAAAGGAGGCCCAAGGCGACCAGGAAGAGGATTCGGCTTTTTTGGAGCTCCTCACGTCCCATTGCTAGTTGAAGAACACTGATAAACAATCCACCAAAGGCAGGAGTAGGGTTTTACGCATCCTCGCGGCCCAAACCTGGGTAAAGGAACTGTGTGCTATCTGTTTGATCCGCTCTTCTCACGACCCCGCGCCCCGCAACCGCAGTAGGGATTCTTGTGATCCCATAGGTGTCGTTCCACACAGACATCTTTGGCGCGCCAGGTAGGGGGCGCAGTGGTGAGAATCGGCTTTGGCAGTTAGTTCGACGCTTCTTCATCGTCATGGCGCCCAAGAAGAAGACGACGGTGGCGGTTGGCCCGTCGGAGGTCGGACATCCCGTCCCGAGGCGGGCGAGCAGCGGACCGGTCGCAGAAAGGACCCGAGTGCCATTCGCAAACACCAACACCGTCCGAGCAGCCGGAGTTTGGGAGGCGGCGATGTTCGTGCGCCTGGTAACGGGCCGCACGCCGCCAAATCCAAAGACGGAGCCAGGCCCTCCGCGGGTGGCGCGGGGCCTTCCAAGATCGCTGCCACCCCGCCCGAAGGCGACGCGAGGGCTTCTGAGACTCCCACGCCGGCGCCGACGGCGCGCTCCTCTCAAGCGGCGCGCGACGAACGGCGTGACCACGCCGAAGACCCCGGGCGTCGCCGCGGGAAGAGCCCTGAGCGCCACTCCCGGGATGTAGAAGACCTGCCCGCTCGCCGAGGCGCTGGTGAAGATGGCATGCGACCGTAGGGTCATGATAGAGCTCCTTCTGACATGGTAAGAAGTCGAAGCGCGTCGCGATCCGTGCAGGTTTCGCTGCCACCAACGCCAACAGAAGCCCTGGCGCGCGTGCAGTTGCTCCTCGATTTTCCTCCCACTACGGGGAAACTCGACGAATGGAGAGCCACTATCCGAAGCCTTGTTGCGGTGGCCAACAAAGACGAACCGAGTCCGGTGGAGCCCCCGGGTCGACGCTCCAACGGAGTCCCACGTACTAGTGGCAGGAAAGCCGGTGGCGCCGCGACCACGGTGCACTCGCCTCCTCCTCGCCCGGTGCCGCGGACGCCAGCCCGTCGCGACGTTACGGGCGATGAAATCTCCATAGCGTCGTCCGACCCGCGGACCCACTGTGACCAACGCCAAGTTCTTCGGGAACGAGAACATGAAGACGCTCGAACCACTATCGAGCGTCGGCGCGGAGCGCGCCACCAGTCAGATAGGCGAGCAGGGCCTGCTACGAACCACTCGGCACTGGAGAGCCCTGGAGGCCTACCTTACGAGGTAGGTTGTCCGGCTTTTACCCGTGAGCTGCGGCAGTTCCAGTGGCCCACTCACCGCACCTTCAAACCTGACGTGGGCGAAAAGTACAGCGGCAAGACCCATCCGTCCGAGTTCCTCAACATCTACACCATCGCGATGCAAGCTGCCGGAGCCCGTGATGATAAGGTGCTTGCGAATTACTTTCCGTTGGCTCTTAAACCCAACGCCATGTCATGGTTGATGCACTTGCCGGTGGACTCTATTTCCTCCTGGTCGGATTTGTGCCATGAGTTCGTGGGCGCCTTTACTGGAGGCCACCAAGCCCATGGCCAAGCGAGCGACCTGCACGTCATCCCCCAGAAGGGAGGCGAGACTCTCCACAAGTATATACAGAGGTTTAGCCGGATACAGTACAATATCCCTGATGTTCACCCTGCCGCCATCATCAGCGCGTTCCATCAGAACGTGCGTAACCGCAAGATGCGCGAAGAGCTGGCGATGAACAAGGTGGAAGATGTAGCAGAACTCTATGTTCTTGCTGACAGATGTGCCCGAGCTGAAGAGAGAAGGAAGTACCCCGGCGAAGATGTCGGCGTGCAAACCGACTCCTCAGATAACGATACTGCCGCCCCGGCGAAGAAGGGCCGGCACCGCAACAGGAAGCGCAAAGGTAAAGCCGTGCTTGCCGTCGAGGGATCTGATGACACCAGCTCCGCCAAGAAAACCAAGGCAGATGACCCCGACAAGGTGTAGGATCGGAAGTATGTCTAGAGGGGGGGTGATTAGACTACTTGACCAAATAAAAACTTAGCCTTTTCCCAATTTTAGTTCTTGGTAGATTTTAGCAATATTAGGATAAGTCAAGCAATCATCACACAATTCAAGCAAGCATGCAAAGAGTATATAGCAGCGGAAAGTAAAGCATGCAACTTGCAAGAATGTAAAGGGAAGGGTTTGGAGAATTCAAACGCAATTAGAGACACAGATGTTTTTCCCGTGGTTTGGATAGGTGGTGCTATCCTACATCCATGTTGATGGAGACTTCAACCCACGAAGGGTAACGGTTGCGCGAGTCCACAGAGGGCTCCACCCACGAAGGGTCCACGAAGAAGCAACCTTGTCTATCCCACCATGGCCATCGCCCACGAAGGACTTGCCTCACTAGCGGTAGATCTTCACGAAGTAGGCGACCTCCTTGCCCTTACAAACTCTTTGGTTCAACTCCACAATCTTGTCGAAGGCTCCCAAGTGACACCTAGCCAATCTAGGAGACACCACTCTCCAAGAAGTAACAAATGGTGTGTTGATGATGAACTCCTTGCTCTTGTGCTTCAAATGATAGTCTCCCAAACACTCAACTCTCTCTCATAAGATTTGGATTTGGTAGAAAGAAGATTTGATTGGAAAGCAACTTGGGGAAGGCTAGAGATCAAGATTCATATGGTAGGAATGGAATATCTTGGTCTCAACACATGAGTAGGTGGTTCTCTCTCAGAACATATGAGTTGGAAGTGTAGATGTGTTCTGATGGCTCTCTCCACGAATGAAGAGGAGGTGGAGGGGTATATATAGCCTCCACACAAAATCCAACCATTACACACAATTTACCAATCTCGGTGGGACCGAATCAATAAACTCGGTCGGACCAAAATAGTAAGCCTAGTGACCGTTAGAGATTTTTGGTGGGACTGACATGCAACTCGGTAGGACCGATATGGTTAGGGTTAGGGCATAACGTAATCTCAGTGAGACCGATTACACAAACTCGGTGAGACCGATTTGGTAATTAGCTAACCAGAGAGTTGGTCAGGTAAACTCGATGGGACCGATTTGCTCTTGCGGTGAGACCGAAAAGTTACAAAGGGGAAACAGAGAGTTTACATTGCAATCTCGGTGGGACCGATTTGCTCTTTCGGTGAGACCGAAAAGTTACAAAAGGGAAACAGAGAGATTGCAACCCCATCTCGGTGAGACCGAGATCCTTATCGGTGGAACCGATTTGCTAGGGTTTGGCAGTGGCTTATGACAAGTGAAAATCGGTGGCGCCGGATGGAAAGAATCGGTAGGACCGAGTTTGGCTTGGAGTTTAGGTCATTTGTGGATATGGGAAAGTAGCTGAGGATTTTGGAGCATATCATTAAGCACATGAAGCAAAAGGCTCATTAAGCAACACCTCATCCCTCCTTGATAGTATTGGCTTTTCCTATGGACTCAATGTGATCTTGGATCACTAAAATGTAAAATGAAGAGTCTTGAGCTTGAAGCTTTAGCCAATCCTTTGTCCTTAGCATTTTGAGGGTTCCACTTTCACCATCCATGCCATGCCAATCATTGAGCTTTCCTAAAATAATTATCTTGGAATAGCATTAGCTCAATGAGCTATATGTTGTTATGAATTACCAAAACCACCTAGGGATAGTTGCACTTTCAATCTCCCCCTTTTTGGTAATTGATGACAACATATAGATCAAAGCTTCGACAAATGATAATAAGAATGAATTGTATCGTCGCTTTGAGAAGTATGTGATAAGTAAGAGCTCCCCCTAAATTTGTGCATATTTAAAATTTGCTTTGGACTGCAAATGCACAAAGAGTTAGAATTATGGGTTACTCTTCCATGTCACATACATCTTGGTGGAGCGCTCAAAATGATAATAATGAAAAACATGCACTCATCACAAAGGAAAAGTGAATGACCACATAAGATAGATAAGATATATCAAGCATGCATAAGTGTAGCTTATGATCAAACACATGATCATCCATGTCTCACAAGCATATCAAAGTATCTCGACCAAAAGCAAACAATGTTGGAAAACCCACCAAATAAAGCAAGAGAGAAGAAAACAACACTCTCTCTCTCAAAGCCTATGATCTATACATTTTTCTCCCCCTTTGGCAACAAGTTACCAAAAAGTTCCTAGAAAATGCATAGTGATAGATCGACTCTCAGTCTTGATCTTCTGGTGGAGGTGGAGTCCTGATCACTCCAAGGACGAAGGCTTCCGTAGACGTGGTTTGAGTTGGAGCTGAAGTAGATGCTGGAGCTGGTTGGGCTGGTGCTATGGCTGGAGCTGAGGCGGTGGCTCTTGTGTCAGGAACTGGCATTGCAGACGACCTCGGACCTCGTGGCACTCTGGCAAATGCATCAGTGGTAGTCTTCCCTTTCCTCTCCTGCATGTCATCTTGGAGTTGCTCCACTGCAGTCTGAATTTCTGTCACCTTGATATCCAAGTCATAGAACTTTTGTTCTACGATTCTCTCTAAGCTTGCCTGGTTCTGAGTTAGGGTGGCTAGTCCTTTCTCAATCCGCAGGGTGGATGCAATCAGGTAACTGAGTTGTTCTTGCTTGTTCTTCAAGAAGTACTCAGATGCCTCTTCTTGAGTTGGCATCTTGGCAGCTTTCTCCTTCCTTGCCTTCTCCTTCTTGGCTTGTGCCTGGACTGATGATGGTTCATTTTCATGCATCACAACTTGGTTGTCCTCGAAATCTGGATGGATAGGCAAATGTTCCTTGTCCAACAAGTATGTGTCTGTGCCCATTCTTGAGTTGATCAACATCTGGATCTGAGGGGCATATCCACAGCTCCTCTTCTGATCTGCTGCAGTCCTCTTGATAGTTTCTACTATGAGGCTCATGACCTTAAACTTTTGAGGCACATCAAAGATATGTAGTAGGTTGATGGCATGACCTCTGATCATCCTGTGATCTCCAGACTTGGGCAAAAGTGTGTGCCTAAGAATCCAGTTGATCGTAGGCAGTCCTGACAACAGGTGTTTCACAGACCCAAACTGGTGAGTGTCAAGATCTTTTGCAGGAATCTTCTTGTACATATTTGCCATAGTGTTATGATCCATATTTTTCTTGGCATAGACATCCAAGTCATCTTCATTTTCTTCTGGGGCAATGATCAACTTTGCCCATTCCTCAACAGTTGACTGGTACCTTGTACCTTCAGACATCGATGTGATCCTTCCATCCGGGTAGAAGTGTGTTGTGGAGTAGAATTGCATAATCAGCTCCTCATTCCACTTTGTGAGCTTCTGCCCAACAAAGTCAGCTACTCCACAAGCTCTGAAGCTATCTTGCACTCCAGGGTAGTGCTCTTCATTTTCCTTGATATATTCCCAATCAACCCATCTCATGTCACACACAACTGGCTTCTTGTCTAACAAGACTGTCTCATAGAAGTCCTGTTGTTCCTTAGTGTGGAACCTGTAGTCAACAGCAGTCCTTCTCCTAGTAGCATATGGATCTTCTGCTCTCCATTTTCTTAGCCCAGAGTCTCTCCTGATCTTCATATCCTCAGCCACAGGATGAGCATCATTGTGGTCTGGGATCTTGGGCTTCAACTTTCTCAGCACTTGGCCTTCCTCTTCTTCAACAGCTTCAGGCACTAGGGCCTTGTTCTTCTCAGCAGCTGGTATGCTCCTTGTGTTTCTCTTTGGTTTTGGCTTTGGAGCTGGCTTGGCTTTGGATGCAGCCTTGGGGGCTTCCTTGGGCTTAGATGCAGTTGCCCTTGATCTTATAGCATCACCCATCAGCTTGGGTGCCTTAGGTGCTGGTGCAGCAACCTCTTCTTCTTCCTCTTCTTCATCAGAAGAATGATGTTCAAATTCAGCCATGGGATCAACTTTCTTGCACCATCTGCCTCTTTTCCTTTCTTTCCTTGTTTCAGCTGCAACTGGCTCTTTGGGTGCAGGCTTCTCAGGAATCTTTGTTGAGGTTCTGGCCTTTGGCATGGGTTGCCTGCCTGCTGGCCTTTTGACCTTTAAGCCTGGCTTGGTGCTCTGTTTTGAGCCATGCTCTTTCTTGAGTTCAACTTTCTTGGAAGTTGCTTCCTCCTCTGCCAAATAGTCCTCATCCTCGTATTCTGAGGTTCTCTTCTTCCTTTGTCTTGTGGCAGCTTTTGGCAGGTTGCTGGGGGTACTCCTGCTGCCTTCATCTGAAGAGCTGGAGGGACTAGTGCCCTCACTCATCTGCACTGGCTGCTCTGACAGGTTCTGGCTATCACTCTGGTTTGACATGATGAACAAGCTGACTGCTGACCCTGTGAATAGTTTATAGATGAGGTAGAGTGGATGAGCATCACAAAATGCAGAGATTTTTGCAAAAGAATGATTCAAAAACTTAGTTTTAGTTTCCCACAGAAAGCATTTCGGATCTACCGATTTTTAAACTCGGTGATACCGAAGCAGTTTTTGGAACCTAAACTAGTGAACTCGGTTAGACCGAGTTACAGTTCGGTGGCACCAAGACTGCTAGGGTTTCACAAAGTTCCAAAATCGGTCACACCGATTAGCAATACTCGGTCAGACCGAGTCTTACTTGTGCAATGGCATAAGCCAAATCGGTGGGACCGAGTTTTTCAACTCGGTGGGTCCGAGATGGTTTCGGCGGAAACCTAACCCTAAAATTTTCGGATCAAACCTATTCTACGAGTTCATTGACTGGATAGGAGTTTATCAAACGTGGCAAGAATCCATATGATCACAATGTGCTAGGAATCGGATTGAGGAATAGCACAAAGATCGAGTCCATACCCTAGTTCGGCGGAGACTCGCTACGGCGGCAACGGCGGGGTTGATTCCCGTTGACGGCAATGGAGACCAGCGACTGGAGGCGGCTGGCGGCGAGAAGACGATCCGGAGACCACGTAGGCAGAGCGAGCTATCGCGCGGGCAAAGGGGTTCGGAGAAATTTCCAAAATTTTGCCCGTGTCTATATATAGCCCGACCCTGTCGGTGTGACCGAGTGGAACAACTCGGTGGCACCGAGATGCAAAACTGTATATAGTTATTGCAACTCGGTGTGAGCGAATGGTTCAAATCGGTTGCACCGAGATTGAAAACATAGATCAACTTAATGATCTCGGTAAGACCGAAAGTGGGGTATCGGTCAGACCGAGAATCACAAAGAGGTTTTGGAAGTTTAAGTCTATGACGAATCGGGAACTCCGAGTGCTCCTCACACAGAGTGGTTTGAATCTGACTTGATCAATTTTGTGATGTAGCATGAATAGAGTTTGAGACGAGAAAAGCATAGATAGCTAGAGAAGGTTCTTAGGCATTCTTGTCCATCCACTTGGCAAAAGAAAAATAAAACCAAACTATAAAACAACAAGTGGATGTCCTCGAATGAGTAAAATGTGCAACCAACATGCTCACACAATAAAATGGCAATTGAAATATGTGACAAAGCATGCACAACCAATTCTAGCATCTATCAAGCAATTGGCGATGACTAGGTCATCTATATATGAGTATATTGACATAGGAGTCAAATGAAAACATTTAATCATAGGTCATACTCATCGTTTAAGCTCAAGTGGGGTTACCACTTTTACATAAAGCATTGTTGTGTTCACATCATTGGAGTTGCTTTAACTCAAGTCTTAGAGTAAAGCTCCCCCTAGATGTGATATCCCCCCTAAGAGGTATGAACTAACCTTGGGTTTTGTCGATAATGACTTCATGTAGATGTTGAAGATGTGGATGCTCAATGTTGATGTAGATCACTTGGAGCTATCCTTTTGAGTGAATTGCACTTTCAATACCTACATGGGTTAGTCCCACAAGGAACAAACAAGGATATCCATAGACATAGAGTGATGCACACACAAGATGATGTCTATGAAGGCTTTTAGGTTACCTTGTCCCTTGACTTACCAACAAGAGGGTTTGTGACTCCTTGAACTAGTGCAAGATGTGGAAGTTGATTGCACTTGTTCTTGCCAAAATGATAAGAGTGAAGTATGTTGGCGGAGTCACCCTCAAGAACTCTCTAGTTCTTCTTATTTTGGATCCACACCATCTTGATGGGAATCCTTGGAGTTGTAGTCGTACTTGATGAAGTAGAACTTGAAGTAGTCTTGGGAATCCACTTGACTAAGTGTAACGCCCTCGATGCGGCTATATCTCCCACGTGTCGCAGCACGACTTAGAGGCATAACCGCATTGAAAGCAATGTCGCAAGTGAGGTAATCTTCACACAACCCATGTAATACATAAGGGAAAAAAATACATAGTTGGCTTACAATCGCCACTTCAAAATACATGAATAAAACATTACATCATACAGTTACAATCAGGGCCCGACTACGGAGCCAAAATAAAAGAAGAAACCCCAAAAGCGACAAAAGGTCCACGATCGACCCCAACTGGGCTCCACTACTGATCGACTAGAACGAAACAACGTAAAGGACAAGATCTTCATCTAACTCCTCCTTGAGCTCGGGTGCGTCACCTGCACGATTTCATCGGCACCTGCAAACTGGTTTGGAAGTATCTGGTGAGTCACGGGGACTCAGCAATCTCACACCCGCGAGATCAAAACTATTTAAGCTTATAGGTAGGGCAGAGTAGTGAGGTGGAGCTGCAGCAAGCAACTAGCATATATGGTGGCTAACATACGCAAAAGAGAGCGAGAAGAGAAGGCAAAGCACGGTCGAACAACTATGATCAATAAGTGATCCTGAACTACTTACGCCAAACATAACTCCAACAACCGTGTTCACTTCCCGGACCCCGCCGAGAAGAGACCATCACGGTTACACACGCGGTTGGTGTATTTTAGTTAAGATCAACTTCGGGTTTTCTACAACCGGACATTAACAAATTCCCATCTGCCACATAACCGCGGGCACGGCTTTCGAAAGTTCAAACCCTGCAGGGGTGTCCCAACTTAGCCCATGATAAGCTCTCGCGATCAACGAAGGATATTCCGTCTCCCCGGGAAGACCCGATCAGCCTCGGAATCCCGGCTACAAGACATTTCGACAGCAATAAAACAAGTCCAGCAAAGCCGCCCGATGCGCCGACATCCTGATAGGAGCTGCACATATCTCGTTCTCAGGGCAACACCGGATAAGTCAAGCTACGAGTAAAACCAGGCCTCGAGTTTCCACGAGGGGGCCCCGCAGGCTGCTCGGTTCGGACCAACACTTAGACAAGCATTGGCCCGGGGGGGCTAAATAAAGATGACCCTCGGGTTGATCAGACCCAAGAGAAAAGGGATAGGTGGTAGGCAAATGGTAAAACCAAGGTTGGGCCTTGCTGGAAAAGTCTTATTCAAAGCGAACTGTCAAGGGGGTCCCATAAATCACCCGACCGCGTTAGGGACACAAAATCCGGGAACAAAACACCGATATGACGGAAACTAGGGCGGCAAGAGTGGAACAAAACACCAGGCATAAGACCGAGCCTTCCACCCTTTACCAAGTATATAGATGCATTAATTAAATAAGATATATTGTGATATCCCAACAAGTAAACATGTTCCAACAAGGAACAACATCTCCATGTTCCAACAAGGAACAAACTTCATCTTCACCTGCAACTAACAACGCTATAAGAGGGGCTGAGCAAAGCGGTAACATAGCCAAACAACGGTTTGCTAGGACAAGGTAGGTTAGAGGCTTGGTTTGACAATATAGGAGGCATGATAAGCAAGTAGTAGGTATCGCAGCATAGGCATAGCAAAAGAGCGAGCAATCTAGCAAGCAAAGATAAAAGTGATTTCGAGGGTATGGTCATCTTGCCTGAAATCCCACAAGGAGGAAGAACAAGTCCATGAAGAAGACAAACGGACGAAGACGATTGAATCCTCACAACTCCGGAACGAAACCGAAACTAACGAGAGAAGCAACCCGAAAAGAAACAAACAACATAGTAAACAACCAACACATAAACATGGCATGATGCACAATCAAGTATGATGCATGTCCGGTTTAAGTAGGCATGGCATGGCAAAGTGCGACAAAGAACACTACAAATTAAGTTGAGCTCAATATGCAACGAGTTGCATATTGACGAAACACCACATTTAATTATCTGGTTCTCTCTTGTTTATGTACCCAACAATGTTAAATGTTGATTAACATGGCAAGAGGTGAAACATATGAAAACTAACTATCTAGGCAAATTTAAATGAGGCCGCAAACAACAAACAACAATTCCGGAAAATCCTCATATGCATAATTTAAGGTTTGGTACTGTTCTGCCCTAAACCATATTTTAAAGTTGTAAAACAGCAAAATAAAGCGAACCAAGTTATTCTATGCATTTTTCTACCCCATTTACATATGAAGTTTATTAAATTCCGAGTTACGGTTATTTAGTTATGAAATAAATCATTTTAACATGACATTTATGCAAATTAAATCAAACAGCACATTTAAACATTTTAAACATGGATGAAAATGGCATATTATTAAACTACACAAATTTTTGAGCATTTTTCATATATGAAGTTTTTACATATGCTGCATAGATCATGAGTTATTATATGCATGAAGCTCGGGGTCCAAACTGTAAACCACTGGATAATTGGACAAATTCGCAGACGAAAAAAAAACATGATTCGGGCCACATCTGACTAGCCCAATAGAGGAAAGGCCAGGGGGGCTTCTCACCCTGGGCCTTGGGCCGGTCGGTGGAGTAGAAGAGCTGGAAGGGGCGCTGGATCGAACGAGGAGGCCGGATCGGGTCAACGCAGCGAGCAGAGGCGCGGGACGAGCGGCTGGTTGACGCGGTCAATGCGAGCACCTGCGCCTGTGGACGAAGAAGGCAGCAGCGGTGCAGCAACAGGAAACAGGGGCAACGGCGGCGGCTTGGCGCTGGACTCGGCGTGGGCGTCTCGCGGCGAGAGCCCAAGAGGGGACGACGAGGAACGGCGGAACGGATCTGATGGTTGGGCGGCCGGAGGAGGTCGAGGGCGGCTCGACTTGAGGCCATGGCAGCAGCGTCCTGCGCTGAGAGACAGAGAGCGTAGCGTGAGGGAGGGAGAGAGAAACGACAGTGAAGAAGAAGAAAGAGAGAAAGGAAGGAGGCAGAGGAGCTGCGGCATGGTCCAGCCGGGTTCCGGCGGCTGGCCACGGTGGCGTTTGGCGACGGGAGGCTCGGGCTCCAGGCGCCTTGGCCGGATCCGTTCGGGAACGGGAAGGGGCGGCGACGAAAGAGCTCTGCTCCGGCGAGCTGGTGGGGTCGCGAGGACAGGCGCGCTCGGGCGCTCGCTCGATCTCCTCGGCCAGAGAGGAGGCCGGGAGATGCGGGGACGGGGTGGCTCGGAGCGCCGCTCCTCTTCCATGGTGCTCAGCTCGGGAGCAAGGTCCTCGGGCGCTCGGGAAGGTCTCCGGTTGGCTCTGGCGATGAGCAAAGGCGAAAAACACGGGAGGTGGTCGGTGCGATCTGATTGAGTGGTTTCGATCGGGAGGGATCCCGATGTGGAGAGGACATGGGGGGGCGGCGGCGCGATGGAATGGGAAGGGTGGGACAGGATCCCTAGAATTTAGGGTTAGGGACTATATATATACGAAAGGGGATGATTTGGATCCTCCGATCACGATCGGGCGGTCCGAAATAAATAGGTTAGGGAGCCCAATTAACAAAACAAAGATGTTTTGTAGACGTTAGGGGATGATCCGGACACAACGGTGACGACTAACCGGGTCGGGTTCGGGGCAATTTTTGGACGCGCGTGAGGAGGGCCGCGGGATGACGAGAGAGGTTAGGTTGGACCTGGCGGTAGGTAGTGAGCTGTGTAGACGGTCTCGAGCTGAGAGAAGAGAAGAGAGGGAGGCCCGGCGACTGTTTCCGGAGACCAAAAACATCCGACGTTTTGACCGGCTACTATTGCCGCTATATTTATCCGTTGGGGCGTCAAACGGACTCCGAATGCGATGAAACTTGGCAGGCGGCCTACCTACAACATAACAACACCACATGCCAACTTTCAACCCATTCCGAGAATATTTTCCGGCCACTTATAAAGTTACATTTCGGACATGCCGCGGGCGCGTGCAAGTGTGTCTGGGCTCAGAACAGACAACGGAGAGAACAAAGAGACCGGGACGGATGCAAGTTTTGAAAACATGATGATGCAATGCGGATGATGACATGGCAACGACAACAAATAACTGGAAGACAACTGGCACATCGGTCTCGGGGCGTTACAACACTCCACCACTACGAGAGGATCTCGTCCCGAGATCTAGAATGGCACCGGAGAGAAACGGAAGAGGAAGAGGTAAAACAATGTTGCTTCTTTAACAAACGAGTGAAACCAAAGAACGTTGAGAGGTTGAACAAAATGAACGAAAACAACGAAGATGAACAAAGTTGAAAACACTCCGTTAGAAAAGAGGAACATGGGATAAGACGAGAACCAAGAGGTTAAGTGACAAAATAGATATTGAAACCACTCTGGTTAAAACACGATAGAGAAGGAATAAGAATGACATGATTTGGGCAGCACTCCGACTGAAAATGGAAGGGATTTGAACATGATCTTGACAAGATGAGAGGATACTTGTTGAAATTAACAACACACTGCCTCCGGAACTATTGAAAAAATGGCACAATGGGTAAGAAAGATTTCATACGGCACTCCGGTTGAGAAGGGGGGCAAAACTTGATGAGATGAAAGAACTCGAATGAAAACACGACACTCCGGTTAAATGGATAATGCAAGAAAAAGAACATGATCCTCACAATTCGAGATGATGAGTGAAGAGAACAACATCACAATGCCTCCGGAAGAAGAAATAGAAGTTAGATCATTGGAATAAAGGGATGGAGCAGAAAACAACAAGTACTACCTCAAATGGATTTGAGAGAGCACCTTTAAAAAGAAGGATTGAGCGGAGTTGTAGGAAAACCAGCAACGAAAAGATATGATCCTCGTGGGCTTATTGAGACATCCCAAAACTTGAGGTGAACTTCTGCCACTAACAAAAACAATTGCTTGCTTGAGATCAACGAAGAGGTGAAAACGTGTTCCACCAAGAGGATAAAGAGCAAGCTTGGGTCATTGAGAAGCACCACAATAGCAACATTCCTTAGGGAAGGCTTTAGGTGAAACATGACACAAGATAACCCCAACGAAGAGGTCGATGGGTTTAAAATACCTCATTGTTAACAACATATGAGTCATGAAACATGAACTCAAATTATCAAGAATAACATAATACCACCTCGAATGATACGGTTGAAAGAATTGCACTTTAAAATGCAAGATAATGAATACTCGAGCTCCTCTGAAAAGAATCTCGATGAACACTTCGAGAAGGAATTGAATCCTTGATGAACCATCATGTAGAGCCTCCATGAAGAACTCCGGTAATAAAAGAATGATCACAAAGAAATGTAGGATGAAAGGAATAAGATTGAAGCCTTGCAATGATTTAGATGGATCTTCGTGATGATATAACCGAGAAAAACTTGGAACTCCGGAAAGAGAGTTGAACAAAAGAAATCAAGAATTTTGATGAACCTCCGGAATAAGGAATTAATCACTTGGTTGAAACAAGAATAAGAATTACACTATGCGTATCCTTCACCAATTTAAATTGATGACAAGCAACAGATTTGGCATGCTACTTATTCTCGTAGGAAGGATTAAGAGAGATATAGCACAAACTTGAGGAGGTCTTCAACGAACCACCGGTAGGATTGGAAAGAATGAATGAACCTATATGATAACAAAGGAAGAAGGATTTTGAACGAACCACCGTAAGAATTGAAAATGAATGAAGAAAAGAGAACGAATCACCGGGAAGAATTTGCAAATGAACGAAGATGCTTGAGGGTATTTAGATACATGAGAACGAAGAGATCAAGAACTGATTAGAGAATATTGAAAGATGCACTGATAAGATTTGGAGAACGAGAGCTAAAAGCTGGAATGAATAGTTCTGAGATGATGGGCCCCGGAGAATCAAACTGAAAAGACTCCTGAAATGCTCCGGATGGGTGAAAAGAATTCTCAAAATCAAAACAATTATGAGTGGATGGCATCAAGCTAGAACCATTAATCTTGAAGAGGAAGGGGCAAGATTTAAGAGAAACTCTTCTTCGGTCTTCAAATGTTGAGAATGATGATGAGAAACACCACCATGAATTGTTGAGATACTCCGGGATTAAAATTAGAAAGGTTGAACCAAAGATGAAAAGAGTTTGAAAGATTTTGGAAAGACATATGACTGATGAAAATTTATTCTTACGTCAAACTTTTAAATGAATTTGAGAAAAGCTCCGGGAAGATTAGAAGAGTCAGGTAAGATCCTGGGAAAAGACCTGTGGGTTAGGGCCCACTCAAAAGAAAACACCTTTGACCAATTGCTTGAAAAGAGAGATTGCACCGGTTGAATTAAATGGCTTGAATAAAGTAAGACCTCGAAATAGCTAGAGAGGATTAAGAATAGAAACACGAATCTACTCAGATATCTTCGGCACTCCGATACAAATGAATAGTGAGAAGTGGATGATTAAGAGGTGCATCGGTACGAGAAAAACATTTGAAACGAGGAAAAAGGTATGATCGACACCGAAAGCTTGAATTGAAACCACCGGAGAAGAAAAGAATGACGAATGATGAACTTGAGGCTCTGTTAGTATCTTCATGGAAATCACCGGATAAGAACATGAAGGAGAAGAATGGAGAGGCTTCGCAAGAATAAAATGGATACTTGATTAAGAAATCTGCGTCCTTGAAGAAAGAGGGTGGGAGGGTGGGAAAACAAAGGCAACTTGGGTCGGATGAAACAAACACCGTTGAGAAAACTTAGAATAGATCTTGCAAATGTTGAAGTGATCGGATCCACTTGAAGAGGGACACACCGGTTGGAAAGAATTGAAAAGACAAACTCAGTGATCAAGAAGGATTAGTATTTCCATAGAAATATGATAACACCGTTAAGAAAAGGTATGGAATCAACACTTGATATTGAAGCAACTCGAATACCACAAAACAAAACAAAAACAAAGGATTGGCTTGCAGAATAAGCCGGAAACAAACATATGATAGACCCCATATCGTATCATGTGTCTGTAGGAAAGATAATCTAGGAGCTACTTGAATTCCCACCTATAAACTCCCAAAACTTTCTGGTTATGCAATCAGGTGTTGGGGATACAGGGGACACAAAATATATCACCCAAACTAACAATACCTAGATCCAGCTGTATCCATCCTTCAACACATAACCAAGAAACCTTCGGAAATCGTCTAACTCAACCTTCGAAAAGCATCCGTTATACGAGTTATGGCAATACTCCCGCACTCGCCTCAGTACTGGGCTATCAGGGTTATCTCACCAACAACTATACAAAAGAGATTTTCGATGTCGGCGTACTAAACTCAGGTATTCCAGAACTGCAACGATAAGATTATGACGAAAACACCTCGGAGCTCAACTCCCCGGGACACCTCCACTAAAACCCCTGCTGACGGGAGGCAACCAAGACAATGTTGTCATCATAAAACCATCGGAACGATTCTAAGATACCCGCGTGATCCTAAAAAATTTTTTAGTGAAATTTGAGAAGAGAAGAGTCAAAACTCTACGTCAGGATGCCTTACCAGAGCGATGAGGAAACTGGGAAGTAAAAAGAATTCCTAAACTCTCCGATATATAAATCCTAAATGACTCAAAACATTTTTCTAGACACAACTCGGCCACTAAAAACGATCAAACAGTGGGGGCTCCTAAGGTCGGGGAAGGCTCTGATACCAACTTGTAATGCCCTCGATGCGGCTATATCTCCCACGTGTCGCAGCACGACTTAAAGGCATAACCGCATTGAAAGCAATGTCGCAAGTGAGGTAATCTTCACACAACCCATGTAATACATAAGGGAAAAAATACATAGTTGGCTTACAATCGCCACTTCACACAAATACATGAATAAAACATTACATCATACAGTTACAATCAGGGCCCGACTACGAAGCCAAAATAAAAGAAGAAACCCCAAAAGCGACAAAAGGTCCACGATCGACCCCAACTGGGCTCCACTACTGATCGACTAGAACGAAACAACGTAAAGGACAAGATCTTCATCGAACTCCTCCTTGAGCTCGGGTGCGTCACCTGCACGGTTTCATCTGCACCTGCAAACTGGTTTGGAAGTATCTGGTGAGTCACGGGGACTCAGCAATCTCACACCCGCGAGATCAAAACTATTTAAGCTTATAGGTAGGGCAGAGTAGTGAGGTGGAGCTGCAGCAAGCAACTAGCATATATGGTGGCTAACATACGCAAAAGAGAGCGAGAAGAGAAGGCAAAGCACGGTCGAACAACTATGATCAATAAGTGATCCTGAACTACTTACGTCAAACATAACTCCAACAACCGTGTTCACTTCCCGGACCCCGCCGAGAAGAGACCATCACGGTTACACACGCGGTTGGTGTATTTTAGTTAAGATCAACTTCGGGTTTTCTACAACCGGACATTAACAAATTCCCATCTGCCACATAACCGCGGGCACGGCTTTCGAAAGTTCAAACCCTGCAGGGGTGTCCCAACTTAGCCCATGATAAGCTCTCGCGATCAACGAAGGACATTCCTTCTCCCCGGGAAGACCCGATCAGCCTCGGAATCCCGGCTACAAGACATTTCGACAGCAATAAAACAAGTCCAGCAAAGCCGCCCGATGCGCCGACATCCTGATAGGAGTTGCACATATCTCGTTCTCAGGGCAACACCGGATAAGTCAAGCTACGAGTAAAACCAGGCCTCGAGTTTCCACGAGGGGGCCCCGCAGGCTGCTCGGTTCGGACCAACACTTAGACAAGCATTGGCCCGGGGGGGGCTAAATAAAGATGACCCTCGGGTTGATCAAACCCAAGAGAAAAGGGATAGGTGGTAGGAAAATGGTAAAACCAGGGTTGGGCCTTGCTGGAAAAGTCATATTCAAAGCGAACTGTCAAGGGGGTCCCATAAATCACCCGACCGCGTTAGGGACGCAAAATCCGGGAACAAAACACCGATATGTCGGAAACTAGGGCGGCAAGAGTGGAACAAAACACCAGGCATAAGGCCGAGCCTTCCACCCTTTACCAAGTATATAGATGCATTAATTAAATAAGATATATTGTGATATCCCAACAAGTAAACATGTTCCAACAAGGAACAACATCTCCATGTTCCAACAAGCAACAAACTTCATCTTCACCTGCAACTAACAAAGCTATAAGAGGGGCTGAGCAAAGCGGTAACATAGCCAAACAACGGTTTGCTAGGACAAGGTAGGTTAGAGGCTTGGTTTGACAATATAGGAGGCATGATAAGCAAGTAGTAGGTATCGCAGCATAGGCATAGCAAAAGAGCGAGCAATCTAGCAAGCAAAGATAGAAGTGATTTCGAGGGTATGGTCATCTTGCCTGAAATCCCGTAAGGAGGAATAACGAGTCCATGAAGAAGACAAACGGACGAAGACGATCGAATCCTCACAACTCCGGAACGAAACCGAAACTAACGAGAGAAGCAACCCGGAAAGAAACAAACAACATAGTAAACAACCAACACATAAACATGGCATGATGCACAATCAAGTATGATGCATGTCTAGTTTAAGTAGGCGTGGCATGGCAAAGTGCGACAAACAACACTACAAATTAAGTGGAGCTCAATATGCAACGAGTTGCATATTGATGAAACACCACATTTAATTATCTGGTTCTCTCTTGTTTATGTACCCAACAATGTTTGAATGTTGATTAACATGGCAAGAGGTGAAACATATGAAAACTAACTATCTAGGAAAATTTAAATGAGGCCGCAAACAACAAACAACAATTCCGGAAAATCCTCATATGCATAATTTAAGGTTTGGTACTGTTCTTCCCTAAACCATATTTTAAAGT
Source organism: Aegilops umbellulata (assembly GCA_032464435.1). Classification (NCBI taxonomy): domain Eukaryota; kingdom Viridiplantae; phylum Streptophyta; class Magnoliopsida; order Poales; family Poaceae; genus Aegilops; species Aegilops umbellulata. Next base: position 286,668,413 of record CP136055.1, on the reverse strand, counting down.
TGTAAAACAGCAAAATAAAGTGAACCAAGTTATTCTATGCATTTTTCTACCCCATTTACATATGAAGTTTATTAAATTCCGAGTTACGGTTATTTAGTTATGAAATAAATCATTTTAACATGACATTTATGCAAATTAAATCAAACAGCACATTTAAACATGGATGAAAATGGCATATTATTAAACTACACAAATTTCTGGGCATTTTTCATATATGAAGTTTTTACATATGCTGCATAGATCATGAGTTATTATATGCATGAAGCTCGGGGTCCAAACTGTAAACCACTGGATAATTGGACAAATTCGCAGACGAAAAATAAACATGATCTGGGCCACATCTGACTAGCCCAATAGAGGAAAGGCCAGGGGGGCTGCTCTCCCTGGGCCTTGGGCCGGTCGGTGGAGTAGAAGAGCTGGAAGGCGCGCTGGATCGAACGAGGAGGCCGGATCGGGTCAACGCAGCGAGCAGAGGCGCGGGACGAGCGGCTGGTTGACGCGGTCAACGCGAGCACCTGCGCCTGTGGACAAAGAAGGCAGCAGCGGTGCAGCGGCAGGAAACAGGGGCAACGGCGGAGGCTTGGCGCTGGACTCGGCGCGGGCGTCTCGCGGCGAGATCCCAAGAGGGGACGACGAGGAACGGCGGAACCGATCTGATGGTTGGGCGGCCGGAGGAGGTCGAGGGCGGCTCGACTTGAGGCCATGGCAGCAGCGTCCTGCGCTGAGAGACAGAGAGCGTAGCGTGAGGGAGGGAGAGAGAAACGACAGTGAAGAAGAAGAAAGAGAGAAAGGAAGGAGGCAGAGGAGCTGCGGCATGGTCCAGCCGGGTTCCGGCGGCTGGCCACGGTGGCGTTTGGCGACGGGAGGCTCGGGCTCCAGGCGCCTTGGCCGGATCCGTTCGGGAACGGGAAGGGGCGGCAACGAAAGAGCTCTGCTCCGGCGAGCTGGTGGGGTCGCGAGGACGGGCGCGCTCGGGCGCTCGCTCGATCTCCTCGGCCAGAGAGGAGGCCGGGAGATGCGGGGACGGGGTGGCTCGGAGCGCCGCTCCTCTTCCATGGTGCTTGGCTCGGGAGCAAGGTCCTCGGGCGCTCGGGAAGGTCTCCGGTTGGCTCTGGCGATGAGCAAAGGCGAAAAACACGGGAGGTGGTCGGTGCGATCTGATTGAGTGGATTCGATCAGGAGGGATCCCGATGTGGAGAGGACATGGGGGGCGGCGGCACGATGGAATGGGAAGGGTGGGACAGGATCCCTAGAATTTAGGGTTAGGGACTATATATATACGAAAGGGGATGATTTGGATCCTCCGATTGCGATCGGGCGGTCCGAAATAAATAGGTTAGGGAGCCCAATTAACAAAACGAAGATGTTTTGTAGACGTTAGGGGATGATCCGGACACAACGGTGACGACTAACCGGGTCGGGTTCGGGGCAATTTTTGGACGCGCGCGAGGAGGGCCGCGGGCTGACGAGAGAGGTTAGGTTGGACCTGGCGGTAGGTAGTGAGTTGTGTAGACGGTCTCGAGCTGAGAGAAGAGAAGAGAGGGAGGCCCGGCGACTGTTTCCGGAGACCGAAAACATCCGACGTTTTGACCGGCTACTATTGCCGCTATATTTATCCGTTGGGGCGTCAAACGGACTCCGAATGCGATGAAACTTGGCAGGCGGCCTACCTACAACATAACAACACCACATGCCAACTTTCAACCCATTCCGAGAACATTTTCCGGCCACTTATAAAGTTATATTTCGGACATGCCGCGGGCGCGTGCAAGTGTGTCTGGGCTCAGAACGGACAACGGAGAGAACAAAGAGACCGGGACAGATGCAAGTTTTGAAAACATGATGATGCAATGCGGATGATGACATGGCAATGACAACAAATAACTGGAAGACAACTGGCACATCGGTCTCGGGGCGTTACACTAAGGTCTTAGGAGCTTCTTCAAATGCATCAATTTCCTCTTGAAGCTTGTCCTTGCCTTTTTGCTTGTAGTCGTGTGGTGGAAGATCATCTTGAGTTTGTGTCCCCTTGAAAGAAGTAGGATCATACTTCTCTTGTTGAGGAACAAACTTTGTCTTGGGGTATTGATCTTCTTCCCACTCAACTCCATTGGCATTGAACTTTCATTCAAAACCAACACCTTGATTCTTCCGGTGCCTTCCTTGCTTGCGTACAATCTCCTCGAATTGCTTACTTCCGGCAAGGCTTTTGTACACTCCTTTCTCTATGATTCCCTTCAATAAGCTATTTTCTTTCTCAAGAGTAACTTCGCTAAGAGAATCGTTAGTGAAATCAAGAGAACTACTAGAAGCAACAATATTGGAGTTAACATGATCATTGTTACTACTAGAGGAAGAATCTTTCTTGTTCTTGTTATTAGACTTGACTTGAGGCATGTAAGTGGATAAGAGTAAACGCTTGGCAATATAAGAAGAACTTTTCTTGCGGAGATCATCATTGATTGCCTTTAAGAACTCATGCTCTTGCTCAAGATTGAGCTTTTCAAAGCGTAGCTTCTCATGAGCTCTTAAAAGTTCTCGATGATCTTCGAAGATAGTTTCATGAGCTAACTTGAGAGTGTTTAGTTCTTTAGTTAGAGCCTCAATTTTCTCCTTATCATTGTCATTTGTTTTATCTTGATTAGCATGATTAATTGACGTTTCATCATAGTATTCATCACTAGAGTTGTCAACAAGTAAATCATCATCACCTAACAAGTCATCCTCATCACTATTGAAATCAAGATACTCAGGGTGAGTTACCTTAGGACCTTTGGCCATGAAGCATCTTCCAATTTCTTCATTTGGTGAGTCAAATATGTCGAAGGAGTTGGTTGACACAAGTGCTAGACCGGCAAGACCTTCATCTTGAGTATATTTGGAATCAGAGTGATAACTTCTCTCGGAGTGGTTGTCGGAGTCGGAGCCGGATACCCATTCACCAACCATAGCTTGATGTCTTCGTTTTGTGTAGCTCCTTGATGATTTTTCCGTTCTTTCCGAATCCTTGCTCCTCCATGAGTATCTTCGTTCATAACGATCATCTCTACTCCTCCTCTCTCTTGATGGTGATTCTTCTCTTTTGCCTCTTATTTTTGGAGAATCTTCTCTTCTTTTGTAGGGAGTCATACACTCATTGGAATAGTGTCCAGGTCTTCCACAATTGTAGCAGTTTCGCTCTCGACTAGAAGATCTTTTGTCATTGTAGGACCTTGACTTGGAGCTTCTATCTTTGCTTCTACTCTTGTAGCACTTGTTGAAGTTCTTCACCATTAGGCTCAATTCTTCGTTGAAGTTTTGTTTCTCACTTGATGATGTGGGGACTTCACATGAGGCTTTTTAGGCACCACTTGATTTGTTGTGAAGTTCCTCTTTATCCTTGAGCGACATCTCATGAGCAACAATTCCTCCAATGACCTCCGTTGGCTTGAGATCCTTGTAATTGGGCATCATCTGAATCAATGTGCACACGGTATCATATTTTCCATCCAAGGCTCTTAGGATCTTCTTGATGATGAATCTGTCGGTCATCTCTTCACTTCCTAAGCCGGCAATCTCGTTTGTGATGAGAGCAAGCCTAGAGTACATTTCAGCGACACCTTCACCATCCTTCATTTTGAACTTGTCAAGTTGACTTTGAAGCACATCCAATTTGGATTCCTTGACGGAGTCGGTACCTTCGTGCATATCAATCAAAGTATCCCAAATTTCCTTTGCATTCTCAAGACGGTTGATTTTGTTGAATTCCTCGAGGCATAATCCGTTGAAGAGAATATCGTAAGCTTGAGTGTTGTATTGTAGCATCTTCAACTCATCTGCGGTAGCTTCACAGTTTGGTTCCTTCCCGTCGGAGAAGTCACCTTGCAAACCAACACACACAATAGCCAAAATGGCGGGGTTATGTCCAAGAATATGCATTTTCATTTTATGCTTCCAACTAGCAAAATTAGTACCATCAAAGTAAGGACCTCTACGGTGATAATTTCCCTCGCTAGACGCCATACTCTCCTAGGTTGTGAAACCAAGGCTATGACCACCAAAAGCTATGGAAATCAAAGCAAATGGAGACCAAAGCTCTGATACCACTTGTAGGATCGGAAGTAAGTCTAGAGGGGGGGTGATTAGACTACTTGACCAAATAAAAACTTAGCATTTTCCCAATTTTAGTTCTTGGCAGATTTTAGCAATATTAGGATAAGTCAAGCAATCATCACACAATTCAAGCAAGCATGCAAAGAGTATATAGCAGCGGAAAGTAAAGCATGCAACTTGCAAGAATGTAAAGGGAAGGGTTTGGAGAATTCAAACGCAATTGGAGACACGGATGTTTTTCCCGTGGTTCGCATAGGTGGTGCTATCCTACATCCATGTTGATGGAGACTTCAACCCACGAAGGGTAACGGTTGCGCGAGTCCACGGAGGGCTCCACCCACGAAGGGTCCACGAAGAAGCAACCTTGTCTATCCCACCATGGCCATCGCCCACGAAGGACTTGCCTCACTAGCGGTAGATCTTCACGAAGTAGGCGATCTCCTTGCCCTTACAAACTCCTTTTTTCAACTCCACAATCTTGTCGGAGGCTCCCAAGTGACACCTAGCCAATCTAGGAGACACCACTCTCCAAGAAGTAACAAATGGTGCGTTGATGATGAACTCCTTGCTCTTGTGCTTCAAATGATAGTCTCCCCAACACTCAACTCTCTCTCATAGGATTTGGATTTGGTAGAAAGAAGATTTGAGTGGAAAGCAACTTGGGGAAGGCTAGAGATCAAGATTCATATGGTAGGAATGGAATATCTTGGTCTCAACACATGAGTAGGTGGTTCTCTCTCAGAACATATGAGTTGGAAGTGTAGATGTGTTCTGATGGCTCTCTCCACGAATGAAGAGGAGGTGGAGGGGTATATATAGCCTCCACACAAAATCCAACTGTTACACACAATTTACCAATCTCGGTGGGACCGAATCAATAAACTCAGTCGGACCGAAATAGTAAACCTAGTGACCGTTAGAGATTTTTGGTGGGACTGACATGCAACTCGGTAGGACCAATATGGTTAGGGTTAGGGCATAACGTAATCTCGGTGAGACCGATTACACAAACTCGGTGAGACCGATTTGGTAATTAGCTAACCAGAGAGTTGGTCAGGTAAACTCGGTGGGACTGATTTGCTCTTTCGGTGAGACCGAAAAGTTACAAAGGGGAAACAGAGAGTTTACATTGCAATCTCGGTGAGACCGATTTGCTCTTTCGGTGAGACCGAAAAGTTACAAAAGGGAAACAGAGAGATTGCAACCCCATCTCGGTGAGACCGAGATCCCTATCGGTGAAACCGATTTGCTAGGGTTTGGCAGTGGCTTATGACAAGTGAAACTCGGTGGCGCGGGATGGAAAGAATCGGTAGGACCGAGTTTGGCTTGGAGTTTAGGTCATTTGTGGATATGGGAAAGTAGCTAAGGATTTTGGAGCATATCATTAAGCACATGAAGCAAAAGGCTCATTAAGCAACACCTCATCCCTCCTTGATAGTATTGGCTTTTCCTATGGACTCAATGTGATCTTGGATCACTAAAATGTAAAATGAAGAGTCTTGAGCTTGAAGCTTTAGCCAATCCTTTGTCCTTAGCATTTTGAGGGTTCCACTTTCACCATCCATGCCATGCCAATCATTGAGCTTTCCTGAAATAATTATCTTGGAATAGCATTAGCTCAATGAGCTATATGTTGTTATGAATTACCAAAACCACCTAGGAATAGTTGCACTTTCACAAGGAAATTTCCGGATGTGTCGCCTGCCGGGCCTTGGCGGCTGCCGAGAAGCCAGGAAACTCCGACAAGTGATACTGCAAGATCCATCGCACCAAAGGCCATGCTCTCCAAGACTGCCGACGGGTTAAGCCCCTCGCTGAGAAGCAGAGGGCTGAGTATGAGAGGCGGGACAAGGAGAAGGGCCAAGACGGTGCTGAGGGGTCCGGGAAGAAGCGTGACGGCCAGGCGGGCCCTCGCGGCAAGGATAAACAACAGGAGAGGCCAGCCCGGGGCCATGACAGAAAGCTAGAAGACGACGATCATGAAGAGGACGACGAATCCGGCGACCAAGAGTTTCAGAAAGCTACAGAGGCCATGTGCGTCGACGGCGGCGCCTCGCTGCATACTTCTCACTGCCGGCTTAAACAGTGGGCGCGAGAGATTACAGCGGCAGAGCCGTCGTTTGATGCCCAAAGGCCGCTGAAGTGATCCTTGGCCGCCGAGCGCTGGCCAAGTTCATGGCGGCGTCACACTATGCCTACAACACCCTGAAATTGCCAGGGCCTGTGACGATCATCACCATCCCCTCCAACAAGCAAGATGCGCTGATTTGCGCTGACCAACTATACCAGCAAGCAGTTGCAGCAGCTGCCGCAGCTAGGGCACTTGCTCCTGCCGCTGGGACCCCGGGAGGGAAGAATAAGAAGAAGACCGGTTAGACCTCGGACACCCACTTCGGCAAGCGCACCTCTTCGGAGTGTAGCGCTGCCGTCGAGGACGTGCCAGAGAGCTCCGCCGGCGGAAACAAGAAGCCCAGGGCCATACCGCCGGGAACCAAGAAGGTTTCTGTCAGTGAGGACGGCACGGGAGGAGCTTTCACCGTAAGCTCCACCCTTGACGACAAATAGGAAGACGCGCTCGTCACCTTCCTGCAGGTGAATGTCGATGTGTTTGCATGGCAAGCTTCTGACATCCCCGGCGTTCCCAGGGAGGTGATTGAGCACCACCTTGATGTCTGTCCTCATGCGCGGCCCGTCAAGCAGAAGGTCAGAAAGCAAGCTTTGGGACGACAAGAGTTCATCACAGAAGAGATCCAGAAACTGGAAGCAGCGGGTTTGGTAAGAGGAGTGCTCCATCCAACGTGGTTGGCTAATTCGGTCGTAGTGCGCAAGGCAAATGGGAAGTGGAGGCTGTGTATTGATTACACAGATATCAATAAGGCTTGTCCTAAAGACCCCTTCCCGTTGCCGTGCATCGACCAGATTGTTGACTCCACGACTGGGTGTGATCTGTTGTCATTCCTCGACACCTACTCCGGCTACCACCAGATCTTCATGACAAGAGAAGACGAAGAGAAAACAGCATTCATCATCCCATGTGGTATGTATTGTTTCATGTGGATGCCTTTCGATTGAAGAGTGCTGGTTCGACGTTTGCAAGGGTGGTCCAGATTGGTTTTGAACCCCAGCTCCATAGAAATATGGAAGCTTATATGGATGACATAGTGGTCAAAACCAAGGACAGGGCAACCCTCATACCAGATTTGCAAGAAACATTTGCAAACCTGCGCAAGATCAATCTCAAGCTGAACCCTGAGAAGTGCGTCTTTGGCGTCCCGTCCGGCAAGCTTCTCGGGTTCTTTATGTCACAGCATGGGATAGAGGCCAATCCGGACAAGATCAAAGCTATAGAGCAGATTGGAGCACCCAAGCGAATCAAGGATGTGCGTCGGCTTGCTGGTTGCGTCGCCGCCATGGGCAGGTTCATTTCCAAGTCTGCCGAGCGCACCCTCCCCTTTTTCAAGATCCTGAAAAAGGCGGGCCCGATGGAGTGGACGCCAGAAGCCGAAGCAGCGTTGCAAGATTTGAAGAAGTACCTCTCCTCCGCGCCGATACTAGTTGCGCCTAGGCCACAGGAACCATTGCTGCTATACCTGGCAGCAACGAACCAGGTGGTCAGCGCTGCACTAGTGGCGCAGAGAGAGGTTGACGATGAGGTAATGGCAGCGACAGAGCCCGACACCACCAATGCAGAGACGACACAACCAGTTGGAGTGCCGCCAAAGAAGAAAATGATGCAGCACTCGGTCTACTTTGTTAGTTACCTCCTACATGGGGCTAGATCAAGGTACTCCGGTGTGCAGAAACTGCTCTTCGGCCTTCTTATGGCCTCGAGGAAGCTGCATCACTACTGCCAGGCACATGAGATCACTGTCGTCACTCGCCTCCCTCTGCAACGGATATTGCACAATCCAGATGCAATGGGAAGAATTGTGGAATGGGCACTGGAGCTGTCCAGCTTTGGCCTCAAGTTTGAAAGTATTTCGACGATTCAGAGCCGAGTCCTGGCGGAGTTCATTGCAGAATGGACCGCGACGCCTGACGAAGAAGCCCAAGAGACTGCTCTCCCCGGCAAGGAGGCAAGTTGCGATTGGATCATGTACTTTGATGGAGCTTTCTCCTTACAAGGCGTCGGGGCGGGCGTACTACTTGTCGCGCCCACCGGAGAGCACCTCAAGTACGTGATCCAGATGCACTTCCCCAGGGAGGCGTCAACCAACAATACGGCAGAGTACGAAGGGCTGCTTGCCGGTCTCAGGATCGCGGCGGACCTCGGAATCAAGAAACTCATCGTCAGGGGTGACTCGCAGCTTGTCGTCAAGCAAGTCAACAAGGATTACCAGAGCCCATTGATGAAGGCCTATGTCGATGAAGTGAGAAAGCTGGAAGAGCGTTTTGATGGTATACAGGCTAAACACGTTCCCCGAGCGGAGAACGATATCGCCGATTACCTGTCGAAACGCGCTGCCCTCAAGCTACCTGTGGAACCAGGTACCTTTGTGCTTCAGCTAACTCAGCCATCCATTGATCCATCAACAGAGCAGAACAAGAGGAGGAAATCAGGGCCCGGCAAGTACTTTCCCGCCAAGCTCCCCGAAGCCGCCGGCAAGGATGTTGCCGGAGACACTGAGCCCGCCACAGAACGGCTAGCTCCGGCGGAGCGTCAAGCTCTTGTCGTCGAGACAACCGCTCCTATAGCGGAGGAAATGCCTTTAGTCCTCGCCGTCGAGCCCCAGGCTCCAGCGTGGGCACAGCATACCGTCCGATTCCTCCAAACAGGGGAACTTCCTGAGGAGCAGGAAGAAGCGGAAAAAGTAGCCCGTCGCTCTACCATGTACCAGTTCGTCGATGACGTCCTGTACAGGAAGAGGCCGAACGGTGTGAAATTGAAGTGTATCCCTCGAGAGGAAGGACTGGAGCTGTTGGCGGAGATACACGGAGGCATATGTGGATCCCACATCGGGTCAAGGGCCCTTGCCAACAAGGCATTTCGGCAAGGCTTCTTCTGGCCCACCGCCCTCCAGGATGCGACGACACTAGTCACCAGATGTGAAGCGTGTTAGTTCCATTCAAAGAAGCTTCATCAGCCAGCTCAAGCCCTTCAAACCATTCCTCTCTCCTGGCCCTTCTCGGTCTGGGGGCTCGACATACTGGGCCCTTTCCCCCGCGCTGTCGGGGGCTTTGAGTACTTGTATGTTGCAATCGACAAGTTCACAAAGTGGCCGGAGGTGGAGGCAGTGAGGAAGGTCACAACTCAGTCAGCCGTCAAGTTCTTCAAGAGACTAGTGTGCCATTTTGGTGTACCCAACAGGGTCATCACCGACAGCGGCACACAGTTCACAAGCCGCACCTTCATGCAATATACTCAAGACCTCGCCAGCAAAGTCTGTTTCGCTTCCTTTGCTCACCCACAGAGCAATGGCCAAGCTGAGAGGGCAAATGCTGAAGTACTGCGAGGCTTAAGGACCAAGACCTTTGACAGGCTGCACAAGAGCGGAAGGCGCTGGATTGATGAGTTGCCGACGGTTCTTTGGTCGATCAGGACGGCGCCAAATCGAGCCACCAGCCAGACACCCTTTGCCCTAGTATACGGGGCAGAAGCAGTTCTCCCCACTGAACTCATATACGGGTCACCTCGAGTGCTCGCTTATGATGAGCTTGAGCAAGAGCAACCGCGGCAATATGACGCAATGCTCCTTGAGGAAGATCGTCTTCGGGCGGCTATGAGAGTAGCACGCTACCAGCAAGCCTTGCGCCGCTAGCCGCAAGGTTCATGCCCGAAGCCTTGAGGAAGGCGACCTTGTCCTTCGGCGCGTTCAATCGGCCAAGAATTCCAACAAGTTGACGCCAAAGTGGGAAGGCCCTTACTGGGTAATACGAGTCACCAGGCCCGGCGCAGTCCGCATGGAGACCGAAGATGCCGTTCCAGTGAGTAACTCCTGGAACATTGAGCATCTTCGCAAGTTTTACCCGTGAGGCGCGGCTTGCCGGCCCCCCCGGCAAGCCACCTTGTGTACAAGCATTGCCGATGATGCATGTAACCCTTTGTACAAAGCCAAGCGCAGACCCTGAGCATAAATAAGTGAAGCGTTGGCGCCCTAAGTTATAGCATGCATGCTAGGTCGAGTCTCGTCCTTGGTTAGGGTTGATAGTGCTTAGCGGCGACTAACCCCTAGCTTAGAGGTTGAGTGTGCGTCTCCTTGCCGTTCTTTTGTCTTCTTTGGTTCGCAGGACTCACAGATATCCTTGCCGGATCACTTGAGGACAAAAAAGAGAAGAGGGGCAAACCAGCATCTAGACCCCGGCAAGCCAGTATTGCCAGGGGCTGCAAGTGCAAAAATTCACCCACGGCAAACCAGAGTTGCCGGGGGCTACAGCTTCAGATAAGTTCTTCATCTCTTATCATGCATTCCCTTATGGGCTGAGGTATGTGAAACCTTGTTCCTTCCTAAAGCTACCGTGCTCCCCTAAACTCTAGGCCCTAGGGCTCGTTCCTGGGGCCAGGTTTGGTCGTAGTCGCGGCAGCGAAAGGATGAAACAAGGAGCCTGAACCCACCTCATCCCTGCCTCCGCCAAAAGCGTGAGAAAGGTCGAGCGACGTGGGAAGACGGCAAGGCCTGCTGCCGGGCAAGGAAATGTTTATCTTAGAGATATCAAGGATTTACTCCTTGACGTGGGTTCTACCCGCAAGCAAATGACCCGGCAAGCATCCCTTTTTCATTAAAAACATTCCACCCAGGTACAGTCCATGGGGAATGAAAAACATGAATGATGGGATTATAAGTTTTAAATTCAGCTAAGGGCCGAAGGCTTACAAACTAAAAAGATATAAGGTGCCCGTAATCCCTTTCTTGTCTCTTTCCTTAGGAGGCAAGTCAAGGAGGCGAAAAGGGCAAAAGGGGCGCCTAGGCGAGCTACGGGTGGCAGAAGACACCAAGAAAACATCTCGGTGGCCGTCCGAAGGCTGGATGGTGATGGCGGCGCCGGAAGCAGAGCTCGAAGACGAGGCGGCAGGACATCAGCATGCGTCGAAGGCGTCGGTGCTCACGTACTCCGAGTTGACGGCCTTGCCGCCCGCCCTCTTCCTCTTCCGCAGCCTCCCAACGCCAGCCGCCCAAGGAGACGACCCCGAGAAGTCCAGGGAGCCGGCGACACGGATGATGGGGTCGCCGGTGCCGCATGGAGCGGCGCCCGACACCTAGTCGGACCCGTCATCCTGCCGCCTGCTACCCTCGTCGTCGCTGCCGTTGTCCTCCTCGTCACTCCCGCCCAAGGAGGAGTCTTCGCTATCAGAAGAGCTCTCCACGCAACACCTTGCACGGGCCCCGAAGAGCCCGAAGACCTTGAAGGAGAAGAGGCCGCCCTCCATCAGCTTGAAATGGAGAGTGAGCCCCTCCGTCAAGCGATGGATATGAGCGAACGTCTTCCATCCCCGACGAAGATACATCACGTGGGGAACTGGGAAGTCAACGCGAACCCGCGTGCCGCTGATCCCACAGCCCCTCATGTGCAGCTGCAATGACTCCGGCGGATCCAGCTCCATCTCCCGCGCAAATGGATTCGGGAGACGAAGGCGGCGGCGAGGCGGCCAGCGCAGCCTGACGAAGAACTCGCAAGGGTCATCCCCAACGTGGCCCTCCATGGGGGGAGGAACTGCTGGCGGAGGCGAGGCCGGCACACCGCCCCGTCCTCCTCTTCCCTGAGCGCCACGGCCTCGCCCATGGCTTCGCCCCCTCCCCCTTCCCCTTGCGGCTGGCTCTGCCACCGCAGGTGCAGGAGAAGGAGGGACGCGTTGTCGAGCGGCGACCCGCGCCGCCACCGTTGAAGGACCAGGGTTCTCTCTCTCCATGGCGGATGGAAGGGGGAGCAGAAGCTGAAGGAAGGAGGAAATGAAGGAATGCGGGACGCCATCCCCCCCTCCCGCTCTTTATAAAGGAACGGGGTGGGGGCTCGGCCGTCCCATTCTGCCAATCAAGATGCGGAAGGCGCAGGGAACTGGGACCGACCCGCTGCCCCAGCCCGCGACGGCCCGGTTTCCCGCCTCCGTTGTTTGCCACCCCAAGCGCATGGGAGGCACATGGCAGGCGTGCAGGACCGAGGCGACGGGTGAGGCGACCTCTCTCCACCCCGTGATCGTGGGAAGTGGACGCCTTGAAGACCACGCCTCGGCCCCGTTCAGTAAATGGGTCGCGCTTCCACGCCTCCCTCCATTTATGGGGAAGGCGCGAACCGCCCGCTTTACTACGACGTGACGCATGCGTGCAGAGCTCAGCCCCACGCATGCCGCCCACATCACACACGCCTCCCCACGCCGCGCCACGCGCAGGGAGCGTGGGAAGCGCAGCGCGCAAAGAAACTTACCGCGGTAAAAACCGCCCCGCCTGCCCGCGCACCGTTTTTGGGCCTAGCCCAACAACGCGTTGCGCTTATGTGTGGCCCAGGCCCGAGGGCTCCTGCCGGTGTACAAAAAGAGGGGTACACTTTTTGTAACCCTATAACTGTGCACGGGCAATCTGAGCCACGGGCACCGCAACACCAAGCACGGCAGGGGAGGTGAGCCAAGGTAAGGCCGCAGCTCGAGAGGAGCAAAACGACGCCAAGACCGAGACCACAAAGAGCAAAGGGGACGAAGAGGACTCCCCCGACAAGATCCTTGTCGGGGGGAAGTTCTAGCAAACCCGACAAGACCCTTGCCGTGGCAGCTCACCCCACACCTACGAAGCAAGTCACCCTCGAGTCCACTGCCCCCATGGGGCAAGGATTCGGGAGACATCCCCGTGGTGGCATGCAGATCTTTGTGAACACGTTCGAGATCAGATACACACTTTAAAAGATGATGATCCTTGGCGGGATCCCAACCAAGGAGGACCACAAGGCCCCCGGCAAGAGCCTTGCCGGGGATGACAGCAGGCACCACGGCAAGACCCTTGCCGGGGCCACGGCAAGACCTTGCCGGGGCCCCGGCAAGGCCCTTGCCATGAACACCCGTAGGGCCACCGTCAGGCCCACGCCAATCAAACCTCCACCGTCGTTCGCATACAGCTGCCGACCCAACCAGTGTTGGAAATATGCCCTAGAGGCAATAATAAAAGCATTATTATTATATTTCCTTATTCATGGTAATTGTCTTTATTCGTGCTATAATTGTGTTAACTGGAAATCGTAATACATGTGTGAATAACAGACAACAAACATGTCCCTAGTGAGCCTCTAGTTGACTAGCTTGTTGATCGACAGATAGTCATGGTTTCCTGACTATGGACATTAGATGTCATCGATAACGGGATCACATCATTAGGAGAATGATGTGATGGACAAGACCCAATCCTAAACATAGCATAAGATCGCATAGTTCGTTTGCTAGAGTTTTCCAATGTCAAGTATCCTTTCCTTAGACCATGAGATCGTGTAACTCCCGGATACCGTAGGAGTGCTTTGGGTATGCCAAACGTCACAACGTAACTGGGTGACTATAAAGGTATACTACGGGTATCTCTGAAAGTGTCTGTTGGGTTGACATGGATCGAGACTGGGATTTGTCACTCCGCTTGACGGAGAGGTATCACCGGGCCCTCTCGGTAATGCATCATCACAATGAGCTCAATGTGATCAAAGTGTTTGATCACGGGATCATGCATTACGGTAACGAGAAAAGTGACTTGCCGGTAACGAGATTGAACGAGGTATTGGTATACCGACGATCGAATCTCGGGCAAGTAAAATACCGATTGACAAAGGGAATCGTATACGGGATTAATTGAATCCTTGACATCGTGGTTCATCCGATGAGATCATCGTGGAGCATGTGGGAGCCAACATGGGTATCCAGATCCCGCTGTTGGTTATTGCCCGAGAGCCGTCTCGGTCATGTCTGCATGTCTCCCGAACCCGTAGGGTCTACACACTTAAGGTTCGGTGACGCTAGGGTTGTGAAGATATGTATGTGCAGTAACCCGAATGTTGTTCGGAGTCCCGGATGAGATCCCGGACGTCACGAGGAGTTCCGGAATGGTCCGGAGGTAAAGAATTATATATAGGAAGTGCTATTTTGGCCATCGGGACAAGTTTCGGTGTTATCGGTATTGTACCGGGACCACCGGAGGGGTCCCGGGGTCCACCAGGTGGGGCCACCTGCCTTGGTGGGCCACATGGGCCTTAGGGGGTGCGCCTTGGCCTGCTTGGGCCAAGGGGAACCAGCCCCAAGGGCCCATGCGCCAAGGAAACTTGGAGGAGGGAGAGTCCAAAGGGGGGAAGGCACCTCCGAGGTGCCTTGGGGAGGATGGACTCCTCCCCCCCTCTTGGCCGCACCCCTTCCTTGGAGGAAGGGGCAAGGCTGCGCCCTCCCCCCCTCTAATGCATCTATATAAAGGGGGGCAGGGGTGGGGGGCAGCACACCATATGCCCTGGCGCCCCCTCCTCCCTGCAACACCTCCTCCTCCTCCCGTAGTTGCTTAGCGAAGCCCTGCCGGAGTTCTGCTGCATCCACCACCACACCGTCGTGCTGGATCTTCCTCAACCTCTCCTTCCCCCTTGCTGGATCAAGAAGGAGGAGACGTCTCCCGTCCCGTACGTGTGTTGAACGCGGAGGTGCCGTCCGTTCGGTACTAGATCATCGGTGAATTGGATCACGGCAAGTACGACTACCTCATCCACGTTCACTCGAACGCTTCCGTTGCGATCTACAAAGTGGTATGTAGATTCTATCCAATCTGAATACTCGTTGCTAGATGAACTCATAGATGGATCTTGGTGAAACCGTAGGAAAAATTTTAATTTTCTGCAACGTTCCCCAAGAGTGGCATCATGAGCTAGGTCTATGCATAGTTCTTCTTGTGCGAGTAGAACACAATTTGTTGTGGGCGTAGATGTTGTCAATTCTTCTTGCCGTTACTAGTCAATCTTGATTCAGCGGTATTGTGGGATGAAGCGGCCCGGACCAACCTTACACGTACGCTTACGTGAGACCGGTTCCACCGACTAACATGCACTAGTTGCATAAGGTGGCTGGCGGGTGTCTGTCTCTCCTACTTTAGTTGGATCGGATTCGATGAACAGGGTCCTTATGAAGGGTAAATAGAGATTGACAAATTACGTTGTGGTTTGAACGTAGGTAAGAAAACGTTCTTGCTAGAACCCTAATTCAGCCACGTAAAACTTGCAACAACAATTAGAGGACGTCTAACTTGTTTTTGCAGCAAGTGCTTTGTGATATGATATGGCCAAAGTTGTGATGTATGATGAATGATCTATATGTGATGTATGAGATGTTCATGCTATTGTAATAGGAATCACGACTTGCATGTCGATGAGTATGACAACCGGCAGGAGCCATAGGAGTTGTCTTTATTTTTTGTATGACCTGCGTGTCATTGAGAATCGCCATGTAAGTTACTTTACTTTATTGCTAAACGCGTTAGCCATAGTAGTAGAAGTAATAGTTGGCGAGCAACTTCATGGAGACACGATGATGAAGATCATGATGATGAAGATCATGGTGTCAAGCCGGTGACAAGATGATCATGGAGCCCCAAGATGGAGATCAAAGGAGCAATGTGATATTGGCCATATCATGTCACTTATATTATTTGATTGCATGTGATGTTTATCATGTTTTGCATCTTGTTTACTTAGAACGACGGTAGTAAATAAGATGATCCCTCATAATAATTTCAAGAAAGTGTTCTCCCTAACTGTGCACCGTTGCTAAGGTTCGTCGTTCCGAAGCACCACGTGATGATCGGGTGTGATAGGTCCTTACGTTCGCATACAACGGGTGTAAGACAGATTTACACACGCAAAACACTTAGGTTGACTTGACGAGCCTAGCATGTACAGACATGGCCTCGGAACACAGAAGACCGAAAGGTCGAGCATGAGTCGTATAGAAGATACGATCAACATGAAGATGTTCACCGATGTTGACTAGTCCGTCTCACGTGATGATCGGACACGGCCTAGTTGACTCGGATCATGTAATACTTAGATGACTAGAAGAGGGATGTCTATCTAAGTGGGAGTTCATTAAATAACTTGATTAAATGAACTTTATTATCATGAACTTAGTCTAAATCTTTACAATATGTCTTGTAGATCAAATGGCCAACGTAGTCCTCAACTTCAACGCGTTCCTAGAGAAAACCAAGCTGAAAGACAATGGTAGCAACTATACGGACTGGGTCCGGAACCTGAGGATTATCCTCATAGCTGCCAAGAAAGATTATGTCCTAAGAGCACCGCTGGGTGACGCACCTATTCTCCCTGCAGAACAAGACGTTATGAACGCTTGGCAGTCACGCTGCGATGATTACTCCCTCGTTCAGTGCGGCATGCTTTACAGCTTAGAGCCGGGACTCCAAAAGCGTTTTGAGAGACATGGAGCATATGAGATGTTCGAAGAGCTGAAAATGGTTTTCCAAGCTCATGCCCGGGTCGAGAGATATGAAGTCTCCGACAAATTCTTTAGCTGTAAGATGGAGGAAAATGGCTCTGTCAGTGAGCACATACTCAAAATGTCTGGGTTGCACAACCGCTTGACTCAACTGGAAGTTAATCTCCCGGATGAAGCGGTCATTGACAGAATCCTCCAGTCGCTTCCACCTAGCTACAAGAGCTTTGTGATGAACTACAATATGCAGGGGATGGTAAAGACCATTCCTGAGGTATATGCTATGCTGAAATCAGCAGACGTAGAAATCAAGAAGGAGCATCAAGTGTTGATGGTGAATAAAACCACTAAGTTCAAGAAGGGCAAGGGTAAAAAGAACTTCAAGAAGGACGGCAAGGATATTGCCGCGCCCGGTAAGCAAGTTGCCGGGAAGAAGCCAAAGAATGGACCCAAGCCCGAGACTGAGTGTTTTTATTGCAAGGGAAGTGGTCACTGGAAGCGGAACTGCCCCAAATACTTAGCGGACAAGAAGGCCGGCAAAACCAAAGGTATATGTGATATACATGTAATTGATGTGTACCTTACCAGTACTCGTGGTAGCTCTTGGGTATTTGATACCGGTGCAGTTGCTCATATTTGTAACTCAAAGCAGGAGCTGCGGAATAAACGGAGACTGGCGAGGGACGAGGTGACGATGCGCGTCGGGAATGGTTCCAAGGTCGATGTGATCGCCGTCGGCACGCTGCCTCTACATTTACCTACGGGATTAGTTTTAAACCTCAATAATTGTTATTTAGTGCCAAGTTTGAGCATGAACATTGTATCTGGATCTCGCTTAATTCGAGATGGCTACTCATTTAAATCCGAGAATAATGGTTGTTCTATTTATATGAGAGATATGTTTTATGGTCATGCTCCGATGGTTAATGGTTTATTCTTGATGAATCTCGTACGTGATGATACACATATTCATAGTGTGAGTACCAAAAGAGTTAAAGTTGATAACAATAGTCCCACATATTTGTGGCACTGCCGCCTTGGTCACATAGGTGTCAAACGCATGAAGAAGCTCCATGCAGATGGACTTTTAGAGTCTCTTGATTATGAATCATTTGACACGTGCGAACCATGCCTCATGGGTAAAATGACCAAGACTCCATTCTCAGGAACAATGGAGCGAGCAACCAACTTATTGGAAATCATACATACCGATGTGTGCGGTCCAATGAGTGTTGAGGCTCGCGGTGGCTATCGTTATGTTCTCACCCTCACTGATGACTTGAGTAGATATGGGTATATCTACTTAATGAAACACAAGTCTGAGACCTTTGAAAAGTTCAAGGAATTTCAGAGTGAGGTTGAAAATCAACGTGATAGAAAGATCAAGTTTCTACGATCAGATCGTGGAGGAGAATACTGGAGTCACGAATTTGGCACACACTTAAGAAAATGTGGAATAGTTTCACAACTCACGCCGCCTGGAACACCTCAGCGTAATGGTGTGTCCGAACGTCGTAATCGCACTCTATTAGATATGGTGTGATCTATGATGTCTCTTACCGATTTACCGCTATCTTTTTGGGGCTATGCTTTAGAGACTGCCGCATTCACTTTAAATAGGGCTCCGTCGAAATCCGTTGAGACGACACCGTATGAATTATGGTTTGGGAAGAAACCCAAGCTGTCGTTTCTAAAAGTTTGGGGATGCGATGCTTATGTCAAGAAACTTCAACCTGAAAAGCTCGAACCCAAATCGGAAAAATGCGTCTTCATAGGATACCCAAAAGAAACTGTTGGGTATACCTTCTACCTTAGATCCGAAGGCAAGATCTTTGTTGCCAAGAATGGATCCTTTCTGGAGAAAGAGTTTCTCTCGAAAGAAGTAAGTGGGAGGAAAGTAGAACTTGATGAAGTGTTACCTCTTGAACCGGAAAATGGCGAAACTCAAGAAATCGTTCCTGAGGTGCCTGCACCGACTAGAGAGGAAATTAATGATTATGATCAAGATACTTCTGATCAAGCTCCTACTGAAATTCGAAGGTCCACAAGGACACGTTCCGCACCAGAGTGGTACGGTAACCCTGTCTTGGAAATCATGTTGTTAGACAACGGTGAACCTTCGAACTATGAGGAAGCAATGGCGGGCCCAGATTCCGACAAATGGCTAGAAGCCATGAAATCCGAGATAGGATCCATGTATGAAAACGAAGTATGGACTTTGACTGACTTGCCCGTTGAACGGCGAGCCATAGAAATAAATGGATCTTTAAGAAGAAGACAGACGCGGATGGTAATGTGACCATCTATAAAGCTCGGCTTGTCGCTAAGGGTTATCAGCAAGTTCAAGGGGTTGACTACGATGAGACTTTCTCACCGGTAGCGAAGCTGAAGTCCGTCCGAATCATGTTAGCAATTGCCGCATACTATGATTATGAGATATGGCAAATGGACGTCAAAACGGCATTCCTTAATGGTTTCCTTAAGGAAGAATTGTATATGATGCAGCCGGAAGGTTTTGTCGATCCTAAGAATGCTGACAAGGTGTGCAAGCTCCAACGCTCGATTTATGGGCTGGTGCAAGCATCTCGGAGTTGGAACATTCGCTTTGATGAGATGATCAAAGCGTTTGGGTTTACACAGACTTATGGAGAAGCCTGTGTTTACAAGAAAGTGAGTGGGAGCTCTGTAGCATTTCTCATATTATATGTAGATGACATACTTTTGATGGGAAATGATATAGAACTCTTGGACAGCATTAAGGCCTACTTGAATAAAAGTTTTTCAATGAAGGACCTTGGAGAAGCTGCTTACATATTAGGCATCAAGATCTATAGAGATAGATCGAGACGCCTCATAGGTCTTTCACAAAGCACATACCTTGATAAGATATTGAAGAAGTTCAATATGGATCAATCTAAGAAGGGGTTCTTACCTGTGTTACAAGGTGTGAAATTGAGCTCAGCTCAATGTCCGACCACGGCAGAAGATATAGAAGAGATGAGTGTCATCCCCTATGCCTCAGCCATAGGTTCTATTATGTATGCCATGCTGTGTACCAGACCTGATGTAAACCTTGCCGTAAGTTTGGTAGGTAGGTACCAAAGTAATCCCGGCAAGGAACACTGGACAGCGGTCAAGAATATCCTGAAGTACCTGAAAAGGACTAAGGAAATGTTTCTCGTTTATGGAGGTGATGAAGAGCTCGTCGTAAAAGGTTACGTCGACGCTAGCTTCGACACAGATCTGGATGACTCTAAGTCACAAACCGGATACGTGTATATTCTGAATGGTGGGGCAGTAAGCTGGTGCAGTTGCAAGCAAAGCGTCGTGGCGGGATCTACATGTGAAGCAGAGTACATGGCAGCCTCGGAGGCAGCACATGAAGCAATTTGGGTGAAGGAGTTCATCACCGACCTCGGAGTCATACCCAATGCGTCGGGGCCAATCAAGCTCTTCTGTGACAACACTGGAGCTATTGCACTTGCAAAGGAGCCCAGGTTTCACAAGAAGACTAGGCACATCAAGCGTCGCTTCAACTCCATTCGTGAAAATGTTCAAGATGGAGACATAGAAATTTGTAAAGTGCACACGGATCTGAATGTCGCAGATCCGTTGACTACACCTCTCCCTAAGGCAAAACATGATCAGCACCAGAACTCTATGGGTGTTCGATTCATCACAATGTAACTAGATTATTGACTCTAGTGCAAGTGGGAGACTGTTGGAAATATGCCCTAGAGGCAATAATAAAAGCATTATTATTATATTTCCTTATTCATGGTAATTGTCTTTATTCGTGCTATAATTGTGTTAACCGAAAATCGTAATACATGTGTGAATAACAGACAACAAACATGTCCCTAGTGAGCCTCTAGTTGACTAGCTTGTTGATCGACAGATAGTCATGGTTTCCTGACTATGGACATTAGATGTCATCGATAACGGGATCACATCATTAGGATAATGATGTGATGGACAAGACCCAATCCTAAACATAGCATAAGATCGCATAGTTCGTTTTCTAGAGTTTTCCAATGTCAAGTATCCTTTCCTTAGACCATGAGATCGTGTAACTCCCGGATACCGTAGGAGTGCTTTGGGTATGCCAAACGTCACAACGTAACTGGGTGACTATAAAGGTATACTACGGGTATCTCTGAAAGTGTCTGTTGGGTTGACATGGATCGAGACTGGGATTTGTCACTCCGCTTGACGGAGAGGTATCACCGGGCCCTCTCGGTAATGCATCATCACAATGAGCTCAATGTGATCAAAGTGTTTGATCATGGGATCATGCATTACGGTAACGAGAAAAGTGACTTGCCGGTAACGAGATTGAACGAGGTATTGGTATACCGACGATCGAATCTCGGGCAAGTAAAATACCGATTGACAAAGGGAATCGTATACGGGATTAATTGAATCCTTGACATCGTGGTTCATCCGATGAGATCATCGTGGAGCATGTGGGAGCCAACATGGGTATCCAGATCCCGCTGTTGGTTATTGCCCGAGAGCCGTCTCGGTCATGTCTGCATGTCTCCCGAACCCGTAGGGTCTACACACTTAAGGTTCGGTGACGCTAGGGTTGTGAAGATATGTATGTGCAGTAACCCGAATGTTGTTCGGAGTCCCGGATGAGATCCCGGACGTCACGAGGAGTTCCGGAATGGTCCGGAGGTAAAGAATTATATATAGGAAGTGCTATTTTGGCCATCGGGACAAGTTTCGGTGTTATCGGTATTGTACCGGGACCACCGGAGGGGTCCCGGGGTCCACCAGGTGGGGCCACCTGCCTTGGTGGGCCACATGGGCCTTAGGGGGTGCGCCTTGGCCTGCTTGGGCCAAGGGGAACCAGCCCCAAGGGCCCATGCGCCAAGGAAACTTGGAGGAGGGAGAGTCCAAAGGGGGGAAGGCACCTCCGAGGTGCCTTGGGGAGGATGGACTCCTCCCCCCCTCTTGGCCGCACCCCTTCCTTGGAGGAAGGGGCAAGGCTGCGCCCTCCCCCCCTCTAATGCATCTATATAAAGGAGGGCAGGGGTGGGGGGCAGCACACCATATGCCCTGGCGCCCCCTCCTCCCTGCAACACCTCCTCCTCCTCCCGTAGTTGCTTAGCGAAGCCCTGCCGGAGTTCTGCTGCATCCACCACCACACCGTCGTGCTGGATCTTCCTCAACCTCTCCTTCCCCCTTGCTGGATCAAGAAGGAGGAGACGTCTCCCGTCCCGTACGTGTGTTGAACGCGGAGGTGCCGTCCGTTCGGTACTAGATCATCGGTGAATTGGATCACGGCAAGTACGACTACCTCATCCACGTTCACTCGAACGCTTCCGTTGCGATCTACAAAGTGTTATGTAGATGCTATCCAATCTGAATACTCGTTGCTAGATGAACTCATAGATGGATCTTGGTGAAACCGTAGGAAAAATTTTAATTTTCTGCAACGTTCCCCAACAACCAGCTGGGCAGGCACCTGCGTGGCGGCAAGTAGATCTTCGTGGAGACCCACCACTGCGCCACCTCAGTTGCCCGCCTGCCTACATGGCACCGCGGGCACCGCTGGCCAGGGCGCGTGTCGACGCAAGAGGGAGCGGCGACGGACGAGGCAGGGCTCTCCCCCGTCCCCGACAAAGCGAGGACACCTAAGCAAGACGCATTAAATGCGCCTTGTCATGTAATGCGAGGGATAACCTCGCATCACTGTACTCTTTCCACCTCCTGTGTGCCACTGTGGCGACCCCTTTCCTTATAAAAGGAGGCCCAAGGCGACCAGAAAGAGGATTCGGCTTTTTTGGAGCTCCTCACGCCCCACTGCTAGTTGAAGAACATAGATAAACAATCCACCAAAGGCATGAGTAGGGTTTTACGCATCCTCGCGGCCCGAACCTGGGTAAAGGAACCGTGTGCTATCTGTTTGATCCACTCTTCTTACGACCCCGCGCCCCGCAACCACAGTAGGGATTCTTGTGATCCCATAGGTGTTGTTCCACACCGACAAAAGGTCTGGTCGGATTCAACGTAGTCGGATCTGAGTCAAGATAAGGTCCAAGTCGGACAGACCCAACTATGAGACGCAGCGATATGTCATCTGTGAGTCTCTAGTGCAACATACGTTCTATGTCCTAAGACCTGAGCTGACGCATGTACTCGGGATGGTGACAGACTTGCTTTGGGCCGACCAAACGCTACTCCGTAACTGGGTAGTTACAAAGGTAGGTTTCGGGATTTTCCAGACCCATGCTGCGAGACGTGGTCGAGCAAGATGGGATTTGCCCCTCCGATGAGGAGAGATATACTCTGGGTCCCTCGTGTGATCCGACCAGGATAAGCATGGCCATGCGACAAGGATTATGAGATAATCCGGTTAGTGGTCGGCATCACTGGAAGGAGAAAGAGGTCGGGCTAGCACAAGGATGACAGACTCGCCTTGAGCCCGACAACATATATCGTGTGGCAAAAGGATTGAAAGTGTGATGTACAGGTTCGCCTAACCAGCTTCATAGTCTGCTTGGTGTTTGGCATGCCTTGCTAGAGGCCGCTGCCAACCGTGCAGTTCAGAGGTGATCCGAACTACGACCAAGCCGACTTGAACCTAAGGGGTCATGCGCTTAAGGGAAGGAACCTACGAGGTCGAATCCGAGGACACTGGTCGGATGTGATCCGAGCTGTATTCGGATTGTGGCCGAGTAGACTTGTGGGCTTTAGGGTCCGTGCGAGGCCCAAGTGTTGAGCCCGCGACGGATGCCTATATAAAGTGGAGGTGCGGCACACTCAGGCGGTTGATCACTTCGGCGTTGTCACTAGGGTTTGCATGTGTTGCGAATAGACACCTCCGCTCGCCGCCGGTTGTGTGATCGGACCTAGCAGTCCGCCACACGACGTTCCTCCTGCACGCGCGGATACCGTTAAAGGCGGTGCACCTGCGCCGCTCTAGCGAACCTGTACGAGGGATCCGACGACCGGCTGTTCGAGGGAGATCGGACGAGGAGGAGACGATCCACGCAGACGCGCTGCCCCAACTCTTCTTCTGCTGCACGGCACTGCGTGTCTAGTGGTAACGAACTGTGATCCATCTCTCGTAGCTTGTTCTTGGTTGTTCTGCGCGTAGGAAAATTTTAATTTGCAGTCGACGCACCCTACAGTAGAACCCAACAGATGTGATCGTAAATGCAAGAGATAATCCTCCAAACATGTTACAAATTGGCTCTTTTAGCTTTGAGGTGCCGCCAACTGAACTGGAGAAGGATGCAGTGAAGCCAAATTTCAGAACCCCTCCAAACTGAAGTAATATTGGTACTATTTTCATGTTCGGTGGAGTAGTTCCAATCGTACGAGCAAAGTTATTCTTTTATTATTTTAAATTATGTGATCAGCGTGGCCGGTGATCAATGTGGCCATATTGATTAATTAGCGTTCTAATTAAAAGAGTACTACCGAGGACAGTGGTCCTCCTACAAGTTTGTTATTAGGTAGTTTAGTTGTTTTTCTCCAAGATGTAAAAGGAGAGGATCTAGCGTGTTAGTTTGGGTCAGATCGGTTAGAGTACTTTAGGGCTTACGGCCGGTGGAGTCTCGAATATAAAAGGAGCTCTCGTCTTGTATTCGGAGGCAGGTTGAATTTTGAGGTTTATACATCTAGTATGAAGTGGATCTTTGGTCGTTCGTTTTGTTTATCTTTGTGAAATTTTCTAAATTGAAGATTTTACTTTGGCAAGAGGATTCTAGTGCGTACACTGAGAATTTTCTAGCTATTGGCTCGAGGTCCGTCGTCACCAACGGGTTACGCGCTGGTTACGTCTACCACGGTGGGAGGTTACTTGTGCGTCGAGGAATTGTCCGTTGGTCGTCGTCACCCCGTCTTCAGGTTACGCGTACTGTTCGCTTAATTGGGAGATTTTACCGTGGATCTTGGAGGAGTTCGTTGCATCGTAAAAGATCGGGCCGAATTAGTGGCACGTTCGAGGTCGTGCCTACATCAAGTGGTATCAGATTACTGGGTTTATTACGGTGCAAATTTTCTCTTTAATTTGTTCATACAGATTCTAAAACTGCGATGAGGATGGAGTATTATTTAGATGGTGAGATGTCCCAATGTGAGAAGGATCCGTCACGAGCCCTTTCATGGTTTCAAATCTACACAAGAGTGAAGGTTGGGCCAACTACTTGTGCTGCAATGTTTGATCGTTCTTCAGAAATAAATTTGGTGAGTCAAACCTTGGTTGATGCATTGAAGCTAGTAGTAATAGAGCATCCAGACCCATATAAGCTCAGATGGTAGGGAAAATTTGTGACAATAAAACATCAAGTAGAGGTGACTTTTTGATTTTGTGGATTTAAAAATTCAGTTTTCTGTGATGTTCTTCCATATCATATGTATATGTGTAGCTTGATACTTGGTAAATCTTGGACAAAAAGAGGGAGCTACAGATTGATAAATCTGGCTATTTTTCTTGGAGGAAATTTCAGATTTTTCGTAATGGTCGATGGATTTATTTTGAAGATCTCCTGTGATAGATCAAAGAAGATGCTTTGGCTCTCACAGGAAAGATACATTGAGAAGGTACTTGAAAGGTTCAATATGAAAGATGCAAAATCTGTTATCTCTCCGCTTGCAGGCCATCACAAACTGAATTCAAAACAATCTCCTACAAGCAAGAAGGAGAAAGAAGAAATGAGGAAAGTACCTTACCAATCTGCTGTGGGCAGTTTGATGTATGCCATGGTATGCACTAGGCCTGACATTGCCTATGCAGTTGGAGTTGTTAGCCGGTTCATGACAAATCCAGGTAAAGCTCACTGGGAAGCAGTGAAGTGGATTCTCGGGCATCTCAAGGGTACTTCTACATCTTGTCTATGCTTTGGAAGTGGTGATCCTGTATTGCAGGGCTATACAGATGCAGATTACGCAGGTGACAAGGATCGTAGGAATTCCACATCCGGATACCTGATGACTTATGCAGGGGGAGCAGTGTCATGGCAATCAAGATTGCAGAAATGTGTTTCTACATCAACTACAGAAGCTGAGTACATTGCAACAGTTGATGCTGGCAAGGAAGTTTTGTGGATGAAGAACTTCTTACAAGAGCTCGGCATGAAGCAAGAGAAGTATGTTCTGTTTTGTGATAGTCAGAGTGCTATTCATCTTGCCAAGAATTCAAGTTATCACTCTCGAACCAAGCACATTGATGTGAGGTACCATTGGATTTGAGATGTTGTGAGTTCCAGGTTGCTAAAACTTGAGAAGATCCATACGGGTGACAATGGTTCGGATATGATGACCAAGATATTGCCAAATGAGAAGCTACAAGCATGTTGCAAGGTAGCGGGCATGGCGGTGCCCCCTCATGAGTCGGAGGGGGAGATTTGTTGGGATATCCTCCTCATGTGGGCTGTGAGGAGATGACCATTTAAAGGCCTTTTAGGCAGCCCAAAGAGGTGCAGAAGCCCACTACCCATTAGGGTTATGACCTAGGGTCATTTTGGACTTTGCACATGAGTGGATGGGTATGCTTTACCCTCCATCCAGCAGCCACCACCAAGTGTGACGAAAATCAGTTCATCCTCCAAGAAAGAAGAAGAGAGAAAACCAAGAGAGCAAGGGAAGAAGAGGAAGATTGAAGGAAGAAGAAAAGGGAGCTCCTCACCAAGGTTGTGATGGTCCAGATCCACTACCTTGTCTCCTTCAAGCTTCGGTTCCACCATCTTTGGTAGGATTGTTCCAATCTCTAGTTCTTGAGCCCAAAATCTTGTTGTGTTCATCCAAGATTCAGAAATCTTGATGTATGAGATCCTCTAGTGCTGTCTAGAGAAAAACCTGTTGTATCCCACATTTGATAATAGTGAAAGAGGATTTGGGTGGCTTTGGCCCGTGGTTTTTCCCCTCAAGTTGAGGGGTTTTCCACGTAAAAATCTGGTGTCTCTTTGTCAATGCTTGGTGATGTCCAGAAACTTACTCCTACCACAAGACACTAGGCTGAGGAGTGTCTTGCCTGCTGAATAACATTTTCTGCCTTCATATATGTTGTTGCATATGTTTCCTTCCGTGCTAAGCAACGATCCTTGAATTAGTACATGATGTGGTGCTGAGATTACTTGTTTCCGCTGCAGTTTTCAGTTAACCACAAGTGCATTTGTGTGCTAATTCCCAACAGCCAAGACAGAAGTCCTCGTACAAGTTTGTTATTAGGTAGTTTAGTTGTTTTCTCCGAGATGTAAAAGGAGTCAGGTCGGTTAGAGTATTTTAGGTCTTACGGCCGGTGGAGTCTCCAATATAAAAGGAGCTCTCGTCTTGTATTCGGAGGCAGGTTGAATTTTGAGGTTTATACATCTAGTATGAAGTGGCCCTCTGGTCGTTCGTTTTGTTTATCTTTGTGAAATTTTCTAAATTGAAGATTTTACTTTGGAAAGAGGATTCTAGTGCGTACACTGAGAATTTTCTAGCTATTGGCTCGAGGTCCGTCGTCATCGACGGGTTACGCGCTGGTTACTCTACTATGGTGGGAGGTTTCTTGTGTGTCGAGGAATTGTCCGTTGGTCGTCGTCACCCCGTCTTCAGGTTACGCGTACTGTTCGCTTAATTGGGAGATTTTACCGTGGATCTTGGAGGAGTTCGTTGCATCGTAAAAGATCAGGCCGAATCAGTGACGCGTTCAAGGTCGTTACAAATTGACTCTTTTAGCTTTGAGGTGCCGTCAACTGAACCGAAGAAGGATGCAGTGAAGCCAAACTTCAAAACCCCTCCAAACTAAAGTAATATTGGTACTATTTTCATGTCCGATGGAGTAGTCCCAATCGTACGAGCGAAGTTATTCTTTTATTATTTTGAATTATATGATCAGCGTGGCCGGTGATCAACGTGGCCGTATTGATTAATTAGCGTTCTAATTAAAAGAGTACTACCCAGGACAGAGGTCCTCATACAAGTTTGTTATTAGGTAGTTTAGTTGTTTTTCTCCAAGATGTAAAAGGAGAGGATCTTGCGTGTTAGTTTGGGTCAGATCGGTTAGAGTATTTTAGGGCTTACGGCCGGTGGAGTCTCCAATATAAAAGGAGCTGTCGTCTTGTATTCGGAGGCGGGTTGAATTTTGAGGTTTATACATCTAGTATGAAGTGGCTCTCTGGGTGTTCGTTTTGTTTATCTTTGTGAAATTTTCTAAATTGAAGATTTTACTTTGGCAAGAGGATTCTAGTGCGTACACTGAGAATTTTCTAACTATTGGCTCGAGGTCCGTCGTCACAGACGGGTTACGCGCTGGTTACGTCTACCACGGTGGGAGGTTCCTTGTGTGTCGAGAAATTGACCGTTGGTCGTCGTCGCCCCATCTTCAGGTTACGCGTACTGTTCGCTTAATTGGGAGATTTTACCGTGGATCTTGGAGGAGCTCGTTGCATCGTAAAAGATCGGGCCGAATCAGTGGCGCGTTTGAGGTCGTGCCTACATCAGAAGTATTATCTGAAGGAAGGACTGCAAGTTACTGAAATAAGAGCAAATGCTACCAAGGCTGAAAAAATACATTCCTGGATAGAACAGAACCTTTAATTTAGCTATGATGATCCCTAGAGCAGGCATTGGTTGACGATGTGCTTACTATTTTCCTTTGCATTTGTACATATTTTAATTAATATACCGTAGAACAATTGTTCTACGGTTTCGGCTCAAAACTAACTAATTCGCTGCTTGATTGCAAAGTCCATAAGGGAGTCATTCATGCGAGCTGTAAAAAAACAAAAGGTTAGCACTTTAAAATTTACCTTTTCAAGGGCACACAAATTGTTTCTTTCAGGCCACAAGATGGTTGTTTTTTTTCATGAAATTTCACAAGCACATAAAGACTCGAACATTTAAATTGCAAGTTTGCTCGGAGTGATTAGACACATTGAAGTATTTTTCTTGAAGCATTCCCATGGAACAACTGCCTAGATATATTGTCATGTCAAGATGTATGTGTCTAGAAATTTATGGGGTAGTTTATGTGGAAATAAATTCACAACAACTATTGCAGCCAGCTCCCTGCCTTGGATTGCTCCTATATATACAATCCTGCAGCTGAGCACATTCCATAGTCACGAAATTATTGGCTTTTCAGTTCTACACATTGGCGGTATATGTGTGTATAATATTTCACAGGGATTGGAGGATATATCTTAAGGCATGAGCCACCGTTAGGCATAGATGGCACCGGGAACAAAATGATTAGCTGATTCATACTACTTCGCCTTGTGTCTGCATGGACTCTTACAACAAGGTCATCGGATACTTGCTTGTGACTAGATCATCGGGCATGGCAAAGTTACATGTCTTCCTTACATCTGGATGGTAGAGAGTATCACAAGGGCTACTGGAGTTCCGAGATGAAACAAGCATAATGTCCGTCAAAACATGATGCAATGTGTACGTCGTACGAGTTGTAACGTGACAGGAATACTTGGACGCGTAGGTTAGGAGGTTAGAGGCATATCTTATCTTTTGTAACAATAGCTCTATCTCTACCTAGCTTGATTTTCAAGATGTAATCTCCGCCTATAACACGTACGACGTCCCCTCACGATGAGGTAAGACGTTTTCGCTATCGCACATGGTAATCAGAGCCTTCTACTTTCATTCATCTAGCTTTCCAATCCCCATCTAGTGCACAGCCATGTCTTCCTTCGGCGCCTTCCAACCGAGCCTCAATGGCCAGGTCACGAAGAAACTTTCCCGCACGAACTACGTATTGTGGCGCACTCAGAACATGCCATAGCTACGGGGCGCAGGTGTCTTCGGCTACGTTGATGGCACCATGCCAGAACGGCCAGGCTTCTCGTCACCAAGGACAAGGACGGGAAGGAAACCTCTGAGCCGAACCCTCTCCACCCCATCTAGGTCAGGGAGGACCAACAAGTGCTCGGCTACCTGCTCAACAACCTCTCCAAAGAGGTGCTTGTCATGGTGACCAGGGTCACCACGGCGCACGCGCTCTGGGCGGCGCTGGCGGTCATGTTTTCGTCGCAGTGTCTCAGCCGCGTCAACAACATCCGTATGGCCCTGATCAATGTGCAGAGGGAAACCAATCGGTGGCCTCCTACTTCGCCTCCATGCGCAGCCTCGCCGACGAACTCATCGCGGCAGGTAAGCCCATCCAGGATGACGAGCTCGTCTCCTACATCCTGCATGGGTTGGACCTGGACTACTAGCCCCTCATCTCGGCGCTCGACGCCCGCATCACGCCTGCCATCCTCGATGAGATCTTTGCCATGCTAAGCAACTTCGACCAACGCATGGCCCAATTTCATGGCTCGGGCGGTGGTTTTAAATCCTCCGCAAACTCTGCATCTTGGGGCCGTGGCGGTGGCTCTCGTTCGCGCGGTCCTTCCTGGAACAACGGGAGGTCAGGAGCTAGCGGGAACGATGGCGGCTCCACTCCTAGCAACGGAGGTCGCTCCAGCAACTCCAAGGATCATCGTGGCGGCGTCTCTAGCAGATCATCTTCGGACACCCCGCGCTGCCAAATTTGCAGTAAGCTGGGGCACACGACAAAGGACTATTGGTACCACTATGACGAAGACGATGACTCCTCCCAGGACGAGGACAAAGTTCTTGCAGCTGCGGATGGCTCCTATGAGATCGACACCACCTGGTACGTCGACAATGGCACCACCAACCACATCACCAATGAACTCGAGAAGGTGATCATGAAGAAGAAAAATACCGCGGCAAGGACCAAATCCACACTGCTAGTGGTGAATGTATGAGGATCCGTCACATTGGTCACTCAATTTTTAATACCCCTCGTCGAAAAATCCATCTTAAAGAAAATTGCATGTTCCTAGTGCCAACAAAAATCTTCTTTCCGTTCATAAAATTGCTATTGATAATCATGTCTTCCTTGAGTTTCATCCTTACTTCGTTTTGACCAAGGATCAGGCAACGAGAAAAATACTCTATCGAGGTAGATGTGTTTGAGGGCTCTACCCGTTGATTCCGGAGCATAGAAGATTCAATAAACAAGCTTATGTGTTGTCAAACTTTCGGCAACACGGTGGCGCGATTGATTAGGACATCCTTCTTTTTTTTCTTTAATTGAAAAATTGCTTAGGAAAAATAAGCTCCTGCATGTTGGTGAGCGCAATGTCGAAATTGTTGGTGATTTATGTCAACGAGCTAAGCGTCATCAATTGCCTTATCCTATCTCTACTAGTGCTTCTACAAAACCCTTGCAATTAATATTTTCTGATGTTTGGGGCCCGGCTCCTAGTCCTGTTGGTAGACACGCCTATTATGTGAGTTTTATTGATGACTATAGTAAATTTTCATGGATCTATCTTCTTAAGAAACGATTCGATGTCTTTCAAGTTTTTCAAACTTTCAAGCACTCGTTGAACGCAAATTTGATCGTAAGATCATTGTTGTCCAATCTGATTGGGGAGGGGAATATGAAAAGTTGAATTCCTTCTTCCAAGCTCTTGGCATATCTCAGCATGTGTCATGTCCACATGCTCACCAACAAAAGTGTTCAGCTAAACGCAAGCATAGACATATAGTTGAAGTGGGCTTAGCTCTCTTAGTCGGTGCCTCTACGCCTCTAAAATTTTTGGATGAAGCCTTTCTCACTACCGTTCACATTATTAATATGCTACCTAGTCATGTCATCAATAATGAAACTCCCATAGAAAGACTTCTACACATCAAATCAGATTACACATCTCTTGGTGTATTTGGATGCGCCTGTTGACCAAATCTTCGTCCCTACAACAATCGCAAGCTCATGTCTCACTCAAAACTGTGTGTTTTTCTTGGGTATAGTGCACAACATAAGGGTGTCAAGTGTCTTGACATCTCTACTGGTCATGTCTACATCTCTCATGATGTTATCTTTGAAATTCTTATTTTACCACCCCATCTCTCTGACTATGATCAAGGGGAAATTAATAATTGTGACGATCATATGTTGACCAACCCTCTTAACAGTATGCATGAGCCTTGTGATGATGCAGGAAAAAGCAGTGGTGAAAATGGAAATAAAGATGGTGAAGAAAATAGCCCAAACGAGCCATATTTGATGTGTCGCAATCTGCGGAACAAATCCACCCGGGATCCGCATCGCCAGCTAATGCCAGGTCTGCGTCGCCAGAGCCTGCATCGCTAGGCGTGACAGGCACGGCCAGTCGTGCGGGCACCAGCGACTCAGCGCCTACCACGCAGCAGCACCAGACGGGGCATGGCGCGCCCACTGGTCCGCGTGAATCACCGCCTGCAACCTGTCAGACCGCGGCTAGCCCAGACCGCCCGCGTTTTTCAGCCCAGTCGTTGTATTACAAGCGGCGCGCCTTGATTCATCAAATGAGCGCGGGTCCAGACTCCGATTCTGGCGGGGCCATGCAATCACGGGCTCATGATGGTTTGGCCGGTTAGCCAGGATCATTTGCGGCTCACGCCTTGCCCGAACAGTAGCCAGTCACCACGGAAGATCCGGCCACATCGAGACAACCTCTGCCCAGGTCGAACATGCTGTTGCAGGTGGATCCTCCTCGGGATCGGGCGAGGACAGGTCTCCAGTACGGGGTGCAGGATCTTATGTGCCAAAAAATATTGTTGGATCCATACCATGTCGCACAAGGCTACAACAAGGGGTAATCCAACCTGTTAATTACAAATATGTAACCAAATATGGTCTAGTTTGTTCTGCAGGTGAACCAGGAGAACCCAACACCTTTAAGAGGCTCTTGGTGATGAAAATTGGAAAAGGGCAATGCATGAAGAATATATGGCACTAAAGAAAAATAGAACATGGCATTTGGTTCCCCCACAGCAAGGTAAAAATCTTATTGATTGCAAGTAGGTTTTCAGGATAAAAAGAAAGGCTGAACGAACCATTGACCGCTACAAGGCTAGACTCGTTGCAAAAGGTTTCAAACAATGGTATGGTATAGACTGCGAGGACACGTTTAGTCCAATTATAAAAGCTGCCACCATCCGTCTTGTCTTGTGTATAACTGTTTCCAGGGGATGGAACCTACGATAGCTAGATGTGCAGAGCGTGTTTCTTCATGATGTTCTTAAAAAGGAAGTGTACATGAAACAACCTCCTGGGTTTGAAAACACACATGCACCCTCTCATGTGTGTAAGTTTGATAATGTTCTATATGGGTTGAAACAAGCTCCAAGGGCATGGTACTCCCCTCTCAGCAAAAAGATGCAAGCACTTAGTTTTATTCCTTCAAAGTCTGACACCTCATTATTTATTTATAACAAGTCACATATATCCATAATTGTTCTCATATATGTTGATGATATCATTTTCACAAGCTCATCTAATGAGGCAATAGTAGGACTTTTGAAGGATTTGACTGCAGAATTTGCTCCCAAGGATTTGGGAGATCTACACTATTTCCTAGGGATTGAAGTGAAGCAACATAAGGATGGACTTCACCTCCATCGAGAAAAATATGCAGCAGATCTCGTAAAAAAAGGCTTGCAAGGTTGTAAACCTACACTCACTCCTTTATCTAGTACAGAAAAATTATCTCTCACTAAAGGAGAACTTCTGAGTCCAGAGAATAGCACCAAATACAGAAGTCTAGTAGGTGCACTCCAGTATTTAACACTCACCAGACCTGATATTTCCTTTGCTGTTAACAAAGTATGTCAGTTCCTTCATGCACCCACTATAGTTCATTTGACTGTTGCTAAGCGTATAGTCAGATATGTGAAAAAGAGCTTGAGCATTGGTCTGAATTTTAGCATGTCATCTTCTACTCTTATCAGTGCCTTCTCTCACTCAGATTGGGCAGGATGTCTGGATGACAGACACTCAACTGATGGGCTTGCAGTATTCTTTGGACCCAATCTAATATCATAATGTGCAAGAAAGCAAGCTACTATTTCCAGCTATAGCACAGAGGCAGAATACAAGGCACTGGTCAATGCAACAGCAGAAATCATATTGGTGCAATCCATCCTGAAGGAGGTAGGTGTGAAGAGCACTAAAGCTCCATGTTTATGGTGTGATAATCTAGGTGCTACCTATTTGTCAGGAAATCCAGTAGACTTTCATTTTGAGAAAGAGTTGCGAATAAACTCTTAGACATTCGGTTTATCCACTCCAGAGACCAAGTTGCAAATGGGTTTACAAAAGCTCTATCTACAAGAAGTTTTGAAGACTTCAAGCATAATCTCAACTTGATGAAGTTATGATTAAGGGAGGGTGTCAAACATGATGCAATGTGTATGTCGTACGAATTGCAACGTGACAACAATATTTGGGCACGTAGGTTAGGAGGTTAGAGGCATATCTTATCTTCTGTAACAATAGCTCTATCTCTACCTAACTTGATTCCCAAGATGTAATCTCTCCCGTAAAATCTCAACTGTATGCACTATCAGGGACGTGCGCCCCTACCTATAACACGTACTCGTCCCTGCTCGATGAGGTAAGATGTTTTCGCTATCGCACAATCTCAATCATGATGAGGTGCTTAATCATATTATCCAGGCGAGAAATACTCTTGTAGGGTGCAATATGTTGGTTAGCTGACATGTTTGTGACGATTGGCTAGATGATCCTGCCAATTTTATGGTACCACTCTTGGTTGCTGACGATGTAAGAGTGGTTGCTACTCCCTCCGTCTAGGTGAGTAAGTCATCTTAGGTTGTGCACCGTGACCAAGGAGGAGGGAAAAACGAGAGACCTTAATGTTTATTTTCTAATTAATAGTATTGCATGCAATGAACCAACCACCGCATGTCGTGCTTGGTAGTCTCAAGTCATTAAAAGCGCACACCCCTCATCTCTTATTGGTTGATATGTCAAGAAATAAGAAACGATGTAGAAGTTAATGCACCGTGCCTAAGTGTTTTGGGATTATTTGGTTTTCGTAAGATGACTTACACACCTAGACGGAGGAAGTAGCTTAGATCATGTTTGATGTAAGTAAAGGTTGGCTTTTCGAGAGTTGCAAGATTAATATAGCAAGAAAATGTTCTGTTCCTTTTACTCCTTCCGTTTTGGTTTACAAGTCCTACGCATATACCTAGGTTGCCAATTTTATCACCCTAATATAAATTACATAACACAAAAATTAGACCATTTGAAAATAGAACATCTGAAGTTTATATTGATATATTTTTTGTAATAGGCTTGTATTAGATTGGTCAAATTAACAACCTAGGGGTACGTAAACTGAGAGAGAGGGAGTAGTCCCAAAGGATCCACGTGATTTGCCTGCAGGTCGATCACCATTCAAGTGGATGTGCATTGGTGAGTGCGTCAAAACTAAAATGTCATGTATTAAATGTTGGAAATACTGCGTATGTTTAACTGTTTTTACCACCATCCCCGCCTCTCCACCCAATGGTGCACAGAGCCAATGTTCAACTGTTTTTGCATCATCCATGTTCAACATAGCACGTCATTAGTTGGTCAGTGAAACCAATATGAGTGAGACGAGGATGGAGACATATTTGAAAGCTATTGAAGAATAGGGTTTGAAAGAGGGAGAAGAACTATGGGGATTCAACACACTTTGATTAGCTCTGCGGCTGTGTCTATATACAGTTTTACAAAGGGTGATCGTGTGCCACTACCATGCCGATCGTGGGCGGACTGCGTGCCCACTACTCACGTACATGCGCTGACTAGTTACAATGCGCGTATACAGGCTATACAAATACATGCTACGTATACTCTAACAGGGTTGGGTACAAACTAACTTGCTGCCTGGTTACAAGTTGTGGCAAGTTTTGTCTAATGTTTAGGACAATACCTGCAATCGACTGTACATAGTGATGGATTATCACCAACATTCTGTTAATCATGACACTTATTTCAAAATAAGTGTTATGGTTTTAGTTCAAATTTTGGGACGGAGGAAGTATCTTGAAAGCATGATCTTTCTTTTGTGTGGCTGGTCAGGGGAATCTTTTGTCTTGAAATCCAAGATCTTTGCGTACCATCCGGCAGCAAAAACACATGTGCACACACAGCGTTGGTGCTGCAGCGTAGAATATGCCTATGAACTGATTCATGCACATGCATATAAGAGAAGCATTGCGGGCCCAAGGAAATCTTCTGTGCAGGTCTGTTGAACGCTTATCGTATCTTCATTCAGTTTGTCACGCCGGCGTCTTTGTGCTTGTCAAATTACCCGAGGAGTACATTGCAAGGACCAAGTGGACGATAAAGGCGTGGACAGACGTCCCCAGATATATATCTCTCCCTAATAATAAAGCACGGATTGACTCCGTGGGTTCACCGTCACAATGCGCTTTCTTCCCGTGATTTTACACTTTCACTTTGAATTTTAAAACTTATTCAAGGTGGTACTAAATTTCTAATGGTCCAAAAATCTATTTACGAACTTACACTTGGTCGCTGCATTGGGTCTCGGCGCGCCTGGGCCGCGGCCCATCAGACCCATCCGATCTGAGGAGGCAAAAATAGGAGCTGGCGTGGTGGATCGAACTCCCCACCTGAGGTACTAACACAAAGCCCAAATCCATCTGAGTTACATCATTGTTGTTTATAAAAAACACTATTTCTTAACTTCTTAAATAGTCCCACCTCGCTTGCTTATACTGCATCAGAACAACTTATATACGCTTATAATTTGATGTCAATTAGCTTCCTGAAGAATCAACGCACAGAAAGAAAAGTCATAAAAGAGGGAATCAATTTCGATATGGTCCAGGAAGGAAAGTTATAAAGAGGGCATAAATTCTCATATATGAGGAAAAAGGAAGGAAGGATATGGAAACAAAAATCTTAGAATGTTGTCACACAAGGAAGGAGATGGAAATTAACATCTGAAGGACCAATGAGGCGAGAAACGGACAGTGGGCTATACATGAATTGCGTTCCAGGTCGGCCAGCTGTGTGGCCGTGGCCATGGCGCCGGCGACAACAGGGGGCGGCGGCGGCTGCTGCTGATGAGCTGCGCGAGATCATACTGCCTGCGTCGAGGGACTGTCAAACATGCACAACAGCCGTGCATAGTTGGTAAACCTGCATGCAAACTGAAGAAAAAAAATCCAATACTACTGACTCATGTAAAACGTACAACGGCCATGCATTAATTGATAGACCTGCCTAGAAAAGCAAAGGTAAGAAAAATTCTCTTTTCGCAAAAAAGGTAAGTAAAATTCTCATCGCGTAAAAAAGGTAGCTATTTTGATTTATATGTTTCTTCTTATTATTTGCTCCCAGTCAACAATATGTTTCCTTTGCCGAGGTGACCGGTGGATCGGTGGTGCCCCAGTTGCATCAATGACATGTTTTACTATATATGCCAAATCAACGAGGAGGGCCTCACGATTTTAAGGTGCTCAACAAACCATGTGCCGCCTAGCAGAAGTCGGCCATGCTAGACCTGCTGGCACGGTGGCACCCTTCACCATTGCACGAGGAAGAGGACCCATTGTTCAGTGTTTACTCTATAGCGACGCACGAGCGTTATGCCATAGTATGATCACAAGCACATCACTTTAGATTGATCATGTTAGTCGTGAACGGATGGACAATATAAGCATCATTGGCGATGGTGGCACGGAGGAGAAATGGTAACATAATAGAATAAGTTGCTAAGCGCATATGAGGATTTGTTTCTCCCGTCAATATATTCTTCCACTCTATATGTTACCAGTGCCGTTGGTGTGAAATACAGAGGACGGAGGGAGGGATGGAGAGTTGAAAGAGTATGACGACGGTGCATCTTGCTTGAACTGGGTGAAGGAGGGGCCACGTATTGTTCGCTCCACACGTCGGCTATGGAGAGAGGGAGAGAGAAGCATGTGACCATGTCCGTAGTCATTCCATACCCCATGTTCACGTGGCTACTCCCCTCTGTCGTACCATCTCTCCCCCGGCTTTGCATGCTCCAATACTGGTCCTCCTTGAGGCTGTGATGTTGGTGTCAAGGAAAGCATGGCTGCGTTGATGCAGTCGGTTTGCTCCTACTGTTGACGACAATGTTAACAAAAAAACCTCTTTATTTTCTAACCGGCCATCTTATCTTTGAAGTGGGCAAGTATAAAATATGAATTCATATTAAGACAATGAAGAATTTAACGGACTGAGAGATATAGCTCAATATTTCACCACGACGGATAAACTCCTCAATATCACATGAATTTTGAAATTTACTTTATTTCCGTTGCAACGCACGGGCTCTTTTGCTAGTACTAATAATCAACCGCACCGCGATTCGGTTGGTTCCACCCTAACAACCAAGTAGCTTCTCCTACCCGAGGACAAGTGCTAGGCAATCGAACATAAATATAAATCGAAGCAGAAAATGAAAATATAGGGTGTGTGTTGAAGAGTGACGCTGATGCAGCACCAGTGTGTTTCGACCATGCGAGGTCTGAGAGACCTATTCGCAGGACAACCACTAAAGCATTGCAATTCTTACTGTATGCATTCTGATCCCATAAAGTTCAAGAACTG
This sequence comes from Aegilops umbellulata, assembly GCA_032464435.1. Taxonomy (NCBI): domain Eukaryota; kingdom Viridiplantae; phylum Streptophyta; class Magnoliopsida; order Poales; family Poaceae; genus Aegilops; species Aegilops umbellulata. Next base: position 286,630,521 of record CP136055.1, on the reverse strand, counting down.
AATGCTGCCGACACACGTTACGCCTTTTAATAAGACTAAAAAAAACTAGCACCGGTTGATTGAACCGATACCTTGCTAAGAGCATCATGATTAGTACATGATGCGTACCTCAACACCAGATTCGAAGCTTACCAACTATATGGTGGGACTTTCAAAAGAAATTGCTTGGCATGTGTTTATAACTATAAAATTTTGTTTAGATGCCCCTGTAAAATCGCAATTGTAGCCTTGCATAATAATGATAATATAAGTGCAAGTGGTTCCCCGTTGTCAGGTTGACAAGGGGGGTAACTGACACTGATCTACTCCCTGTGTTGTTCCAGCCATAGCTTCCGATTACAAAGAAATGCATTTGTAGAACAAAATTTGGATGCTCAGCTCAAAACTCGAACAAGTAGCTCCAAAATGATTGAGGATTGGATCAAAACCAAGTGAAGAGGTGCCCTTTTTTGGCACCTGGGTCCGACCAACATGCCACATGAGCATGTTCATGTACATTTGATGCTTCTTTCAACTGTACAAGTTAAGGGAGGATCCCCTAGGATTGCGATTGCTGAGTCCAGGGATTTTCGGCAGGCCAGTGCCATACTCAGACGCTGTAGCCCCTCTCAAGCTTCTCAGCTTCAAGGGGAAATTCCTCAAGCGTCTGAAAAAATACAAACATCAAATGCATGCTCGACTCATAAGTTGACAAGAACATCTAGGAGAGGAGTAAATACCCTGTGTGCCTGTTCAAGAACTTGGAGCGTTTCTTGAATACACTGCCGTCTGATAAGTACTTCATCTGTTTCCCTCAGCATGTCATCAAGTAGGCTCTCCCTGCACATCAGATCGTCATTATAGAATGATTCTTCCAGGTAGAAAGTAATCTGAAATTTACGATTGGGTTGCTCGCTAGCAAGTACATAAACCAAAGTGCAAGTCACCTGTACAGTTTCCGAATTAGAACGTTGTGGAGCTCCCGCTTTGTGTGGTTCACCTTAAGTAAAAGATCAGTCAAACGCCAGTGTCACCAATACAGACTACTTTGGAAATTAGATTTTAATTGTAACATTAATTAACAAGTAATGATACTTTTGCTTGGCACAATGACCAGCGTTGCTGGAACCTATGACTTTTAGCAGCAAATTTTAAGTTCATGCAAGAAAATGTCTAGGTAGGGACAAAAAGAGATAAGTAAACCTCTCTTGAGAAGTAGTCTTTGTCTTTGATTCAGAGTATGCAAATATTGCATACATCTACACCAGGAGTTATATATTATAACATCCAAAATTAGCATCCCAGTGTTTTTTATTTATATATATAATTCGACCGTTGGAGGTAAAAAAGAATTAACAACAGGTACGTTAAAGCTCTCGAACAATTGGAGCAAAGAACAAATAAGTCAGTAGAATTATATTGCAAATTCGCCAATAAGTAGATGGTCAACAAGGTATCTTCAAGACTTTAACAGGTATCACCACATTGTAGACACTAAACTTACCAAAAAATGCATTATAGCTTTGGGAACCGCATCCTCAATACTCTTTCTAACAATGTCATAGTAAGATTTGACCAAAAGCTTCACAATAGCTATCTCTGTTCTGTCCCGGTCAGTCTTGTTTTCTGATGGTTTCAAGGTGCTCGGTGGCTAGTAAGAACAAGGATAAGAATTGAAGATGAAATATGAAGTCCTGATGAATTACATATTGCAAAGCTCACTTGTGATAGTAAGTTCACCTCTCTTAACCGAATCATAGAGTATAAGCTATTGAGGCTGTAACCTCGTGACATGCTTGACAAACTCCCACCAACAAGTGAGTGACCATTCTGGCCTCCACCTGCCACACTTGTTCCTACATTGATTGTACCAGATTTCAGATCATAGCCCAAAAACATTGTGCCAGATTTCAGATCATAGCCCAAAAACATATCTCCTTATATACAACTGCAATAATTGGCAGAACTGTTTGATATATTGTAATTTGCAGGTATTGAACACTTCAATGTATAGAACTTGCAGGTACTAAACACTAAGGCAGGTTCGAATATAAACAGAACATATTTTTTGGGCCAAAGTTTATAATATCGAGGCTGTCTCAGGTGGCTCCAGAAAGGATGCACGGGATACATAGAACAACGATGTACAGTGTGCTAGTTAAATGCCCCCAGGATTTATTTACTTCTTATGTATGTCTAAGTTGGCCTTTCTCATCAATCATTGCTGCCGTTCAAAGGTAGATGTCATTATATTCCTAGTATGTGCGCAGACGAAGTTAGAAAACTTTGACCAACAATGCCTAGAACATATTAATCAGTAGATTTTTCATATAAAAATACAAACATGCCATTTGAAAGTGCAACTATCCCTAGATGGTTTTGGTAATTCATAATAACATATAGCTCATTGAGCTAATTCTATTCCAAAACAATTATTTCAGGAAAGCTCAATGATTGGCATGGCATGGATGGTGAAAATGGAACCCTCAAAATGTTAAGGACAAAGGATTGGCTCAAGCTCAAAAGCTCAAGACTCTTCATTTTACATTTTAGTGATCCAAGATCACATTGAGTCCATAGGAAAAGCCAATACTATCAAGGAGGGATGAGGTGTTGCTTAATGAGCCTTTTGCTTTATGTGCTTAATGATATGCTCCAAAATCCTCAGCTACTTTCCCATATCCACATATGACCTAAACTCCAAGCCAAACTCGGTCCTACCGATTCTTTCCATCCGGCGCCACCGAGTTTCACTTGTCATTAGCCACTGCCAAACCCTAGCAATTCAGTTCTACCGATAGGGATCTCGGTCTCACCGAGATGGGATTGCAATCTCTCTGTTTCCTTTTCGTAACTTTTCGGTCTCACCGAAAGAGCGGATCGGTCCCACCGAGATTGCAATGCAAACTCTCTGTTTCCCTTTTGTAACTTTTCGGTCTCACCGAAAGAGCAAATCGGTCCCACCGAGTTTGCCTGACCAACTCTCTGGTTAGCTAATTACCAAAATCGGTCTCACCGAGTTTGTGTAATCGGTCTCACCGAGATTACATTATACCCAAACCCTAACCATATCGGTCCTACCGAGTTGCATGTCAGTCCCATCGAAAATCTCTAACGGTCACTAGGTTTACTATTTCGGTCCGACCGAGTTTGTTGATTCGGTCCCATCGAGATTGATAAATTGTGTGTAACGGTTGGATTTTGTGTGGAGGCTATATATACCCCTCCACCTCCTCTTCATTCGTGGAGAGAGCCATCAGAACACATCTACACTTCCAACTCATATGTTCTGAGAGAGAACCACCTACCCTTGTGTTGAGGCCAAGATATTCCATTCCTACCATATGAATCTTGATCTCTAGCCTTCTCCAAGTTGCTTTCCACTCAAATCTTCTTTCTACCAAATCTAAATACTGTGAGAGAGAGTTGAGTGTTGGGGAGACTATCATTTGAAGCACAAGAGCAAGGAGTTCATCATCAACACACCATTTGTTACTTCTTGGAGAGTGGTGTCTCCTAGATTGGCTAGGTGTTATTTGGGAGCCTCCGACAAGATTGTGGAGTTGAACCAAGGAGTTTGTAAGGGCAAGGAGATCGCCTACTTCGTGAAGATCTACCGCTAGTGAGGCAAGTCCTTCGTGGGCGATGGCCATGGTGGGATAGACAAGGTTGCTTCTTCGTGGACCCTTCGTGGGTGGAGCCCTCCGTGGACTCGCGCAACCGTTACCCTTCGTGGGTTGAAGTCTCCATCAACGTGGATGTAGGATAGCACCACCTATCCGAACCACGGAAAAACATCCGTGTCTCCAATTGCGTTTGAATTCTCCAAACCCTTCCCTTTACATTCTTGCAAGTTGCATGCTTTACTTTCCGCTGCTATATACTCTTTGCATGCTTGCTTGAATTGTGCGATGATTGCTTGACTTGTCCTAAAAGTTGCTAAAATCTGCCAAAAACTAAAATTGGGAAAAGGCATAGTTTTTATTTGGTCAAGTAGTCTAATCACCCCCCCTCTAGACATACTTCCGATCCTACAAGTGGTATCAGAGCTTTGGTCTCCATTTGCTTTGATTTCCATAGCTTTTGGTGGTCATAGCCTTGGTTTCACAACCTAGGAGAGTATGGCGTCTAGCGAGGGAAATTATCACCGTAGAGGTCCTTACTTTGATGGTACTAATTTTGCTAGTTGAAAGTATAAAATGAAAATGCATATTCTTGGACATAACCCCGCCGTTTGGGCTATTGTGTGCGTTGGTTTGCAAGGTGACTTCTTTGATGGGAAAGAACCAAACCGTGAAGCTACCGCGGATGAGTTGAAGATGCTAAAATACAACGCTCAAGCTTGTGATATTCTCTTCAACGGATTGTGCCCCGAAGAGTTCAACAAAATCAGCCGTCTTGAGAATGCAAAGGAAATTTGGGATACTTTGATTGATATGCACGAAGGTACCGACTCCGTCAAGGAATCCAAATTGGATGTGCTTCAAAGTCAACTTGACAAGTTCAAAATGAAGGATGGTGAAGGTGTCGCTGAAATGTACTCTAGGCTTGCTCTCATCGCAAACGAGATTGTCGGCTTAGGGAGTGAAGAGATGACCGACAGATTCATCATTAAGAAGATCGTAAGAGCCTTGGATGGAAAATATGATACCGTGTGCACTTTGATTCAAATGATGCCCAATTACAAAGATCTCAAGCCAACGAAAGTCATTGGAAGAATTGTTGCTCATGAGATGTCCCTCAAGGATAAAAAGGAACTTCACAACAAATCGAGTGGTGCCTACAAAGCCTCATGTGAAGTACCCACATCATCAAGTGAGAAGCAAAACTTCAACGAAGAATTGAGCCTAATGGTGAAGAACTTCAACAAGTTCTACAAGAGTAGAAGCAAAGATAGAAGCTCCAAGTGAAGGTCCTACAATGACAAAAGATTTTCTAGTTCAGAGCGAAACTGCTACAATTGTGGAAGACCCGGACACTATTCCAATGAGTGTACGGCTCCCTACAAAAGAAGAGAAGATTCTCCAAAAAGAAGAGGCAAAAAAGAAGAATCGCCATCAAGAGAGAGAATGAGTAGAGATGATCGTTATGAACGAAGATACTCACGGAGGAGCAAGGATTCGGAAAGACATCATCTTGTGTGTGCATCACTCTATATCTATGGATATCCTTGTTTGTTCCTTGTGGGACTAACCCATGTAGGTATTGAAAGTGCAATTCACTCAAAAGGATAGCTCCAAGTGATCTACATCAACATTGAGCATCCACATCTTCAACATCTACATGAAGTCATCATCGACAAACCCAAGGTTAGTTCATCCCTCTTAGGGGGGATATCACATCTAGGGGGAGCTTTACTCTAAGACTTGAGTTAAAGCAACTCCAATGATGTGAACACAACAATGCTTTATGTAAAAGTGGTAACCCCACTTGAGCTTAAACGATGAGTATGACCTATGATCAAATGTCTTCATTTGACTCCTAAGTCAATATACTCATATATAGATGACCTAGTCATCGCCAATTGCTTGATAGATACTAGAATTGGTTGTGCATGCCTTGTCACATATTTCAATTGCTATTTTATTGTGTAAGCATGTCGGTTGCATATTTTACTCATTCGACGACATCCACTTGTTGTTTTATAGTTTGATTTTATTTTTCTTTTGCCAAGTGGATGGACAAGAATGCCTAAGAACCTTCTCTAGCTATCTATGCTTTTCTCGTCTCAAACTCTATTCATGCTACATCACAAAATTGATCAAGTCAGATTCGAACCACTCTGTGTGAGGAGCACTCGGAGTACCCGATTCGTCAGACTTAAACTTTCAAAACCTCTTTGTGATTCTCGGTCTGACCGATACCCCACTTTCGGTCTTACCGAGATCATTAAGTTGATCTATGTTTTCGATCTCGGTGCAACCGATTTGAACCATTCGGTCACACCGAGTTGCAATAACTGTATACAATTTTGCATCTCGGTGCCACCGAGTTGTTCCACTCGGTCACACCGACAGGGTCGGGCTATATATAGACACGGGCAAAAATTTGGAAATTTCTCCGAACCCCTTCGCCCGCGCGATAGCTCGCTCTGCCTACGTGATCTCCGGATTGTCTTCTCGCCGCCAGCCGCCTCCAGTCGCTGGTCTCCGTCGCCGTCAACGGGAATCAACCCCGCCGTTGCCGCCGTAGCGAGTCTCCGCCGAACTAGGGTATGGACTCGATCTTTGTGCTATTCCTCAATCCGATTCCTAGCACATTGTGATCAGATGTATTCTTGCCACGTTTGATAAACTCCTATCCAGTCAATGAACTCAATAGAATAGGTTTGATCCGAAAACTTCAGGGTTAGGTTTCCGCCGAAACCATCTCGGACCCATCGAATTGAAAAACTCGGTCCCACCGATTTGGCTTATGCCATTGCACAAGTGAGATTCGATCTGACCGAGTATTGCTAATCGGTGTGACCGATTTTGGAACTTTGTGAAACCCTTGCAGTCTCGGTGCCACCCAACTGTGACTCGGTCTGACCGAGTTCACTAGTTTAGGTTCCAAAAACTGCTTCGGTATCACCGAGTTTAGAAATCGGTAGATCCGAGATGCTTTCTGTGGGAAACTAAAACTAAGTTTTTGAATCATTCTTTTGCAAAAACCTCTGCATTTTGTGATGCTCATCCACTCTACCTCATCTATAAACTATTCACAGGGTCAGCAGTCAGCTTGTTCATCATGTCAGACCAAAGTGATAGCCAGAATTTGTCAGAGCAGCCAGTGCAAATGAGTGACGGCACTAGTCCCTCCAGCTCTTCAGATGAAGGCAGCAGGAGTACCCCTAGCAATCTGCCAAAAGCTGCCACAAGACAAAGAAAGAAGAGAATCTCAGAATCAGAGGATGAAGATTATGTGGCAGAGGAGGAAACAACTTCCAAGAGAATTGAACTCAAGAAAGAGCATGGCTCAAGGCAGAGCACCAAGCCAGGCTTAAAGGTCAAAAGGCCAGCAGGCAGGCAGCCCATGCCAAAGGCCAGAGCCTCAACAAAGATTCCTGAGAAGCTTGCACCCAAAGAGCCAGTTGCAGCTGAGACAAAGAAAGGAAAAGAGGCAGATGGTGCAAGAAAGTTGATCCCATGGCTGAATTTGAACAGCATTCTTCTGATGAAGAAGAAGAAGAAGAGGATGCTGCACCAGCACCCAAAGCACCCAAGCTGATGGGTGATGCTATAAGAACAGGGGCAGCTGCATTTAAGCCCAAAGAAGCCCCCAAGGCTGCATCCAAAGCCAAGCCAGCTCCAAAGCCAAAACCAAAGAGGAACACAAGGAGCATACCAGCTGCTGAAAAGAACAAGGCCCCAGTGCCTGACATTGCAGAAGAAGAGGAAGGCCAAGTGCTGAGAAAGCTGAAGCCCAAGATCTCAGACCACAATGATGCTCATCCTGTGGCTGAGGATATGAAGATCAAAAGAGACTCTGGGCTGAGAAAATGGAGAGCTGAGGATCCTTATGCTACCAGGAGAAGGACTGTTGTTGACTACAGGTTCCACACTAAGGAACAGCAGGACTTCTATGAGACAGTCTTATTGGATAAGAAGCCAATAGTATGTGACATGAGATGGGTCGACTGGGAATATATCAAGGAAAATGAAGAGCACTACCCTGGAGTGCAAGATAGCTTCAGAGCTTGTGGAGTAGCAGACTTTGTTGGGCAGAAGCTCACAAAGTGGAATGAGGAGCTTATCATGCAGTTCTACTCCACAGCATATTTTTATCCAGATGGGAGGATTGTTTGGATGTCTGAAGGTACGAGGTACCAATCAACAGTTGCTGAGTGGGCACAGCTTATCAATGCCCCAGAGGAAAATGAAGATGACTTGGATGTCTATTCCAAGAATAAGATGGATCACAACTCTATGGCAAATATGTACAAGGAGATTCCTACAGCTGATCTTGATACTCACCAGTTTGGGTCTGTGAAACACTTGTTGTCAGGTCTGCCTACGATCAATTGGATCCTTAGGCACACACTTTTGCCCAAGTCTGGAGATCACATGATGATCAGAGGTCATGCCATCAACCTGCTACATATCTTTGATGTGCCTCAAAAGTTTAAGGTCATGAGCCTCATAATAGAAACTATCAAGAGGACTGCAGCAAATCAGAAGAGGAGCTGTGGATATGCCCCTTAGATCCAGATGTTGATTAACTCAAGAATGGGCACAGACACATACTTGTTGGACAAGGAACATTTGCCTATCCATCCAGATTTCGAGGACAACCAAGTTGTGATGCATGAAAATGAACCATCATCAGTCCAGGCACAAGCCAAGAAGGAGAAGGCAAGGAAGGAGAAAGCTGCCAACTCAAGAGGAGGCATCTGAGTACTTCTTGAAGAACAAGCAAAAGCAGCTTAGTTATCTGATTGCATCCACCCTGAGGATTGAGAAAGGACTAGCTATCCTGACTCAAAACCAGGCAAGCTTAGAGAGAATCGTAGAACAAAAGTTTTATGACTTGGATATCAAGGTGACAAAAATTCAGACTGCAGTGGAGCAACTCTAAGATGACATGCAGGAGAGGAAAGGGAAGACTACCACTGATGCATTTGCCAGAGTGCCACGAGGTCCGAGGTCGTCTGCAATGCCAGTTCCTGACCAAGAGCCACCGCCTCAGCTCCAGCCACAGCACCAACCCAACCTGCTCCAGCATCTACTTCAGCTCCAACTCCAACCACGTCCACGGAAGCCTTCGTCCTTGGAGTGATCAGGACTCCACCACCACCAGAAGATCAAGCCTGAGTGTCGATCTAGCACTATGCATTTTCTAGGAACTTTTTGGTAACTTGTTGCCAAAAGGAGAGAAAAATGTATAGATCATAGGCTTCGAGAGAGAGTGTTGTTTTTCTCTCTTGCTTTATTTGGTGGTTTTCAACATTGTTTGCTTTTGGTTGAGATACTATGTTATGCTTGTGAGACATCGATGATCATGTGTTTGATCATTAGCTACACTTATGCATGCTTGATATATCTTATTTATCTTATGTGGTCATTCACTTTTCCTTGGTGATGAGTGCATGTTTTTCATTATTATCATTTTGAGCGCTCCACCAAGATGTATGTGACATGGAAGAGTAACCCATAATTCTAACTCTTTGTGCATTTGCAGTCCAAAGCAAATTTTAAATATGCACAAATTTAGGGGGGCTCTTACTTATCACATACTTCTCAAAGCGACGATATAATTCATTCTTATTATCTTTTGCAGAAGCTTTGATCTATATGTTGTCATCAATTATCAAAAAGGGGAGATTAAAAGTGCAACTATCCCTAGGTGGTTTTGGTAATTCATAACAACATATAGCTCATTGAGCTAATACTATTCCAAGATAATTATTTCAGGAAAGCTCAATGATTGGCATGGCATGGATGGTGAAAATGAAACCCTCAAAATGTTAAGGACAAAGGATTGGCTCAAGCTCAAAAGCTCAAGACTCTTCATTTTACATTTTAGTGATCCAAGATCACATTGAGTCCATAGGAAAAGCCAATACTATCAAGGAGGGATGAGGTGTTGCTTAATGAGCCTTTTGCTTTATGTGCTTAATGATATGCTCCAAAATCCTCAGCTACTTTCCCATATCCACATATGACCTAAACTCCAAGCCAAACTCGGTCCTACCGATTCTTTCCATCCGGCGCCACCGAGTTTCACTTGTCATTAGCCACTGCCAAATCCTAGCAATTCGGTTCTACCAATAGGGATCTCGGTCTCACCGAAATGGGATTGCAATCTCTCTGTTTCCTTTTCGTAACTTTTCGGTCTCACCGAAAGAGCGGATCGGTCCCACCGAGATTGCAATGCAAACTCTCTGTTTCCCTTTTGTAATTTTTCGGTCTCACCAAAAGAGCAAATCGGTCCCACCGAGTTTGCCTGACCAACTCTCTGGTTAGCTAATTACCAAAATCGATCTCACCGAGTTTGTGTAATCGGTCTCACCGAGATTACGTTATGCCCAAACCCTAACCATATCGGTCCTACCAAGTTGCATGTCAATCCCACCGAAAATCTCTAACGGTCACTAGGTTTACTATTTCGGTCCGACCGAGTTTATTGATTCGGTCCCATCAAGATTGGTAAATTGTGTGTAACGGTTGGATTTTGTGTGGAGGCTATATATACCCCTCCCCTCCTCTTCATTCGTGGAGAGAGCCATCAGAACACATCTACACTTACAACTCATATATTCTGAGAGAGAACCACCTACGCTTGTGTTGAAGCCAAGATATTCCATTCCTACCATATGAATCTTGATCTCTAGCCTTCCCCAAGTTGCTTTCCACTCAAATCTTCTTTTTACCAAATCCAAATCCTATGAGAGAGAGTTGAGTGTTGGGGAGACTATCATTTGAAGCACAAGAGCAAGGAGTTCATCATCAACGCACCATTTGTTACTTCTTGGAGAGTGGTGTCTCCTAGATTGGCTAGGTGTCACTTGGGAGCCTCCGACAAGATTGTGGAGTTGAAAAAAGGAGTTTGTAAGGGCAAGGAGATCGCCTACTTCGTGAAGATCTACCGCTAGTGAGGCAAGTCCTTCGTGGGCGATGGCCATGGTGGGATAGACAAGGTTGCTTCTTCGTGGACCCTTCGTGGATGGAGCCCTCCGTGGACTCGCGCAACCGTTACCCTTCGTGGGTTGAAGTCTCCATCAACGTGGATGTAGGATAGCACCACCTATCCGAACCACGGGAAAAACATCCGTGTCTCCAATTGCGTTTGAATTCTCCAAACCCTTCCCTTTACATTCTTGCAAGTTGCATGCTTTACTTTCCACTGCTATATACTCTTTGCATACTTGTTTGAATTGTGTGATGATTGCTTGGCTTGTCCTAAAAGTTGCTAAAATCTGCCAAGAACTAAAATTGGAAAAAGGCATAGTTTTTATTTGGTCAAGTAGTCTAATCACCCCCCTCTAGACATATTTCCGATCCTACACCATTATATTATTACGTAATTTATAACTAGGTAAAGTAATGGGCAACAGTGTGTATTGAGTAATGATCAATGGTGTGTACTGGAGACTGGGTGCACTTGAATTACTACCTCACGTAGCATAGCTACACAACATTCATCTAGCCCGTTTAAGATGGCCCATAGAAGCAAGGCTCACTGTTCAGTTGCATGAAGGCTAAAATGAAGAATATACTCTCTTTTTTGGGGGGGAAACAAATGTAGAATATACTTTGAAAAGTAACTAATCAAATTTCCTCGGCAACAAAATTATCTATAGGTAGATGGGACGAAAGGGGGTGGTGTGTTCACAGCAATGACGCTCTAACACATGCCCTGATGGATGGTGGTCAAGACAAAGAAGCAGTCCGGATGATCACAACTCCACTAATCCAATACTACTGTTTCCATGGTTGCTCATCTACCCGTGCGGGAGACTTTTTTTTCAAAAGGGCTTGTATTAATTACAATTAGGCAAAAGTTGCAGGCTATATTGCCACCAAAGCTATATATTTTTTACCAAATGACCAATCTCGCTTGGAAAGACTAGGATTTCCCTTGCCTTGGATCCAAACATACTCTGTGTCGAAATCTAAAATGACAAGTAAAAGATAATGGAGGTAGTATTCAGAAATATGATAGTTTACATCTTATATGGACAATCCAATCTCATCACTTAGCAAGAAGGATGAGTCGAAGTTCCCAACCGAAGGGTATTCACATCATCTGGCTTCCCAGTGAGTAAATGTTTCTCCACAAATAGATTTATAAACGAAAGGCATACATGTGGGTCGATTTGGTCATATCATACTGTATTTAAACTTCGGATCATCAGAAGATTTTTCTTTTGTCTTTGTATCGTATGAATTGCCAAGCAGGATTCAAATTGCCTGCGTTAACCTGTTGAAACAGCTAGGATTAAGGACAGGTTATACCAGCCAGGTGCAGCAGTGACTCGTTAAATTCGTGTTAAACCACTATGGGGCTAACCATGGGCAAGTTTGGGCGATTTGCACATCTGAATATCACGTCTCAACAAGCAACTGGTTATTTTTTTCTAAACAGGAAGTGAACAGATGGTATTATGAATACACTGATGCAGCAGTGCATGGCGATTAGCCAATCACATATATGTCCAGTTCTTACAGGTTGGGCCATGTGATCTATTAGTTAATTCATTGGTGCCCGGCTGCTCAATGCCTGGCCTGGAGCTCGTTTGGTTGCATCCTGGAGAAGCCTGGGTAAGCCTTGTTAGGAAAGAGCAACAAGTATTCACGGAGGGCAAGAGGCCAGTACATATACATGTGTGGCGAAGTGCAGAGGACCCCTTATACATTGGGGATATACAGACAAGTGACTATACACATCTAACACCCCCCCTCAAACTCATGGTGGATCAACAACACTGAGTTTGGAGAGAAAAAAACTATGTTGCGCTCGAGTTTGTGCCTTGGTGAAGAAGTCCGCCAACTGTAACTCGGAAGGCACATAGTGAAGAGCAAGAGTCTGATCCTGCACAGCAGCACGCACAAAGTGGGCATCCACACCGATGTGCTTGGTGAGCTCATGCTTCACCGGGTCACGCGCAATACTGATAGCACCGGTACTGTCGGACAGGAGAGGAGTTGAGGTAATAGCAGACACACCAAAGTCCTCAAGTAACCACCGTAATCAGATCACCTCAGCCGTCAACATAGCCATGGCTCGCAACTCAGCCTCTGTACTCGAGCGAGAAATTGCAGTCTGTTTCTTTGTCTTCCAGGCAATAAGAGAGCCACCAAGAAAGACACAGTAAGCACACAGCGAGCATCGATCAGAGGGATCACTAGCCCAGGTAGCATCAGAGTAGGCCTGGAGCTCAAGAGAGCTGGAGCGGGGAAAGAAAAGGCGCTGAGAGATCGTGCCACGAAGATATCGTAGAACACGGAGGAGGTGACTATAGTGGACACAGGTGGGAGCTGGCACAAACTGACTCAGGATGTGGACAGGATAGGAGATGTCAGGACGCGTAACAGCAAGATAGACAAGGCTGCCAACGAGGTGACGGTAGCGAGTGAGATTAGGAAGAGGGTCACCATCAGATGCACGAAGCTGAACGTTGAGTTCCATAGAAGTGACAACGGTGCGCTCATCACCAAGAGCAGCGCGAGCAAGAAGATCCTGAATATATTTTTCTTGGGAGATGTAGAAGCCATCAGGTGTCGAGGAGATCTCAATCCCAAGAAAATAGCGAAGTGGACCAAGATCGGTCATGAGGAACTGGTCTCGAAGGCGAGCCTTAACAAAGACAATGTACTCAGAGTCGTCACCAGTGATGATCATGTCATCAACATAGAGAAGGAGAAGAGTCCGACCACGAGGAGACGTGTGAACAAACAACGCAGGATCATGATCACTGGGCAAGAAACCAGCCGCAGTCACCACAGAGGCGAAACGCTCAAACCAGGCGCGAGGGGCCTGTTTGAGACCATATAGGGAGCGGCGAAGTCTACAGACCATACCATCAGGAGCATAGTACCCCGGTGGTGGCTGCATAAAAACCTCCTCACGCAACTCGCCATTGAGAAAAGCGTTCTGAACATCAAGTTGAGAGATAGACCAGTGACGAACAGAAGCCACAGCAAGAAGAGTGCGGACAGTGGTCATGTGGGCCACAGGACCAAAAGTCTCATCATAACCTCGCCCCTGCTCCTGCTGAAAACCACGGGCCACAAGACGAGCTTTGTAGCGCTCAAGAGAACCATCGGAGCGAGTCTTAATCTTGTAGACCCACTTGCAGGTGATGGGACGGACACCGGAAGGAAGGGGAACCAGATCCCATGTGCCAGAGCGCTCAAGAGCAGCAAGCTCTTCAGCCATCGCAAGCTGCCATTCAGGCTGAGTCATGGCAGTCCGATAGGAAGTGGGTTCAGCAATAACAGAGAGACCTTACCGAGTAGGGGAGTAGCGATCAGGTGGGGGGCGAGGCCGAGCACGGAGGTTGTGAACCGGGGGAGGCGTGGGAGGAGGTGCACCAGAGGTGGAAGGCTCGTCAGAGGAGACATCCTCAGTACGAGATCGACGAGTATAGTGGAGAGGGAACGGTGAGAGAGGGCAACGGACTGGAGATGATGGTGGAGAAGTGGAGGAGGAGGATGGAGAAGACGGGGTCGGTGGTGAATTTGAAGGAATGAGAGGTACCGGAGAAAGAGGGGACACATGAGGCACATAGCAGGATGCATCAGGAAGAAGGAAAGAAAGGTCGTCCACAGAGAGACTCGAGGAAGAAGAACGTGGGTAGTAAGAACGAGACTCATCAAAAGTCACATCACGCGAGATGCGTAAGCGACGACTCACAGGATCCCAACATCGATATCCCTTGTGCTCATCACTGTCGCCAAGGAAAACACACTCAACCGACTGAGCAGTCAGTTTGGTGCGTTCTCGGGGGGCAAGAAGAACATAGCACACGCATCCAAACATAAGAAGAGTTGAGTAGTCAGGAGAGCGACCAGTGAGACACTCCATAGGAATACCACCCTGCAGAGCAGAAGATGGCTGAATGTTGATGAGATAGGTGGATGCAGAAACAGCCTCAGCCCAAAAATGAGGTGAAAGGGAAGCAGCAATCATCAGCGCACGAGCCGTCTCGAGCAAATGACGATGCTTTCGTTCGGCAACGCCATTATGAGCATGAGCACCAGGACAAGAGAACTGGGCAAGAGTACCCTGTTCCGCGAAAAAACCACGCAACAGCTGAGAGATATACTCTCCAGCAGAGTCAGCACGAAAAGTACGAATGGGCGTGGCAAACTGGGTGTGAACCATGGCAGCAAAACGTTTGTATATAGGAAGAACCTCGCTACGAGATTTCATGAAGTAGAGCCAAGTGTAGCGAGAGAAATCATCAATAAACAAAACATAGTAGCGATGACCACCTTTCGAATCAAAGGGAGCAGGACCCCAGACATCAGAATGAACTAAGTCAAAAGGACGCTGAGATACAGATTCACTAGTAGGATAAGGTAACTGAGTCTGTTTTCCAAGTCTGCAACCATTACAATGTAGGGAGACATCTCCAGATACAGACCCTAAGAGGCCCTGACGAACTAACGAAGATAAGCGAGAACCACAGATATGATCAAGGCGATGATGCCACTGCTGGAAGGACGCAGACGAAGAGGCAGCAAGAGCATGAGAGCTGGCAGAAGTGGTGGCAGCGGAAGGAACACAAAGCCAGTCAATCTCCCAAAGGCCCGCTGACTCACGGCGCCGGGGGCCAGCACCAACCAAAGCTTTGGTGCGACGATCCTGAATGGAGTAAGAGTCGGTATCAAAAATGACACGACAACTAGAATCAGTAAGTTGGGCAGCGGAAAAAAGATTCATGGTAAGGCGAGGAACATGAGAAACACTCGGAACAGAAAAAGATGGAGTGAAAAGAATACCACGACTAGCAACAGGAAGAGATGTGCCATCGGCAGTAAGAACATTAACAGGCGAATCAAGAGGTCGGAGAGAAGACAACATGGAAGAATCAGAAGACATATGAAAGGAGGCTCCAGAATCCAGAACCCACGACGATGTACCTGACTGTGTAGATGCCGATGATGGTGAGGAAGGGGATGCAGTCACAGCAGCAGCAGAGGCTGTCGACGAGGAGCCTGAGGAAGCAAGAAGACACTTGAGGCGAACAATGTCCTGGTCAGTGAGTGACGGAGTCGAGGAAGACACAGGAGTCCCGCTGAAGGAGGAGCGCCTCTGGTCTTGCTTCTTCTGGCGACAATCAGACTCTGGGTGACCTAGTCGGGAGCAGTAACCACAGACAGTGTCACGGCGCGACGTGCCCTTCTCAGCATAAGGAGGACAGCTCACCCCCCTGGAGGAGTAGGCAGGAGCGGCGGAGCAGTGAGGCGAGCAGACGAGGCAGGAGCCCGAGCGGCCAGTACTGACGGAACCAGAAGCAACCCAGCAGAGCGAAGGCGGGTCTCCTCAGCACGAAGCTCAGCAAGTATCTCTGAGATAGGAACATGACCACGAGCAAGCAAGTGAGCACGCTCAAACTCAGACCGGAGGCGAGATAAGAACTCATGGACCCGCTGAAACTCCAGATCAGACCGAGTAGTCTGACAGCAACGACAGGTTCCACAAACAACTGTCCGAAGAGTCAAGCTGGCGCCAGATGGCAGAGCATTGTCAATAGAACTCATCAACAGAAGAATCACCTTGCTGGAGTGCGTGCTCCTGACGCACCACAGATAGGTAGAGAGCATCACCAGAGGGCTGATAGCGCTGACAGAGATAAGACCACATCGCTGCAACTGTGCCAAGTCCCATGAACTCGGAAGCAAACTGAGGGAGGACACTTGCAGTGAGAACAGCAGCAGCTCGAGTATCATCATTGCACCACTGAGTGTAAGCAGACAGATCATCCCAGTACACAGAGAGAGCATCGGAATAAGCGGATACCTGCTGATCATAAGCATCAACCGCAGCATCATCCAGAGCCTTGGCAGCATCCCGGTTAGCCTGAGAAGCATCAGCAGCAAGGACCGGCGGCGCCGGTGGGATTGGAGCCACGGGCGCAACAGAGCAGGGCGGACAGGGGACCTCGCCAGAAAAAACACCCCACAAAAGGAGCCCACGCATATGGATGCGCATGAAGCCCACAAACTCAGCATAGTTGGTGCCATCGAAGATCACCGAGCACCGAGGAACGGCGACATAGCCCGAAGAGGACATAAAGAAGTCTCTCTGGATCAAGGAGGCATTTTTTTTGAGTCAACGCAGACCCGAACGGGATCTGGATCGAGCAGACGCTCACACACGAGCGGTTCGAGAGCGAGCAGAGGAGCGCTCAGGGAGAACCAGATCGGGCGGACGAGCGGCTGGGGAGAGCGAGAGGAGCCGCAGCCGAAACGGACCAAGGGGAGCCGCGGTCAGACGGACCCCGGCGGCAGCAGGAGATCCAGCAGCTCGACCCAGCCGCGACCGGGGCCCTGGCGACCCGGCTACGAGCAGGTGAGCACCATCGGCAGCTGGAACAGCCGGACTACGGGCACTGCGCGAGGGGACAAGGAGCGCGCGGCCCGGACGGGATCGAGGCGCTCCCGAGGCAGGCCCGAGCAGAGGAGGTGCTCTCGAGGCGGAATCAAGCAGGAGCTTGCCTTGGCGCGGGCCAAGAGGCGCCAGTCGGGGGAGACAAGGCCGGGGCGGCGGATCCGGACGGGATGAGAGCGACGGCGGCGGCCAGAATCGAGCAGAGGAGCACGGAGTTGCAGCGTGCGGGGGAACGAGGGGAACCTAAGCATCTGATACCATGTTAGGAAATAGCAACAAGTATTCACTGAGGGCCAGAGGCCGGTACATATACATGTGTGGCAAAGTGTAGAGAACCCCTCATACATTGGGGATATACAGACAAGTAACTATACACATCTAACAAGCCTGACCTGGATCAACCGGCACCTTGGTTAGCCTGAACCAGGTCTTCCCAGTTCGGGCCACTAGGCCAGGTTTCAGCTGGAAGATGATGATCCATGACCCCGAATCCGCCAGCACCAACCATAACCAGCCAGGAAATGGGAACTTAAACCTCTTAGACATATTACTAGCAAATGAACAGTGCTTAGTTATTCATATATTATATAACTGGTTCAAATATGAAATCAAATGAGCTATCAGGAAAGCATGACCCAAATGCAACATCATATGAATTCAGTGCAACCCAGATTGACATCGTGCTTGCACAGAAGTTACAATGATAAAAATCTCCAAAGCAGAGAAATGCAGATCAAGCATATGACTTGTATAATAATTACAGCTACACTGGTTTACCTGCATCTGTATCAGGCTGAAATCCCTGGTCAGCAGAAACACAAGACAGAAAATGAAGTTGGGTAAAATTGTTAATATCATGTTATAACACATCTAGAAAACAAATTTTGGAACAGTAATAAGATACTATTTGAGATCTGATAACCTTCTCAGCTGTTGCTCCTCTGGAAGTATCTCTTGCAAAAACAGCACGTGACTTTTGACCTCTTTCAGATTTGAGCTGTACATTGTTCTCAGTAGAAGATTTTAGCTGAGCCTCAGAACTTATACCAACACCATCCTGCAATAAGTGAAGTGGAAAAAAGATGTAACACCTCCCCTCGAGTCTAAACAAAATCAAATGAGCTTAGCAACTAATTATAATTGTTGATGTATGTCAAGTACCATCTTCTAGTAATCTGCAATTAGATGACATGTATAAAACACACAAGTTGATTCTTTGTAAATTCGCTAAACCTTGTGGCTCAGATTGATTTATACCCGGCTTATGTTTACTAGCAATTGTACATGTCAAATGCATGTTTCTCGGAATATATATTGCATACACATAGAAAGTATAAACTAACAATATGAGGACAGACATATTTAAGATATAAGTGTACTCACTACCAAATTATTTCTTATCTTACAAACTACTCGAACGAAAAATATCACGCACGAGGCATGACCAACTATCTAGACCAACATCTAGATCTGTATTTTCTGGTCGCCTTGACGTCTGTTCGCCCCAGTCGAAGATAGATCAGAATTTGGTCCTGGGGCTTCTGCTATTTCTTAATTTTATTAGTTGTGTCAACAATTATAACTAATCATGTAGTAATTCAAGCAAAATCAAATTACTTATATTATTGTGACAATAGTTGTAGTTGACTGCTAATACAAGAAAAACTCAACACTGAAAATTCATGTTTTCACTCTTTTTTTAGTGAAGTGAATTCTGCGAGCATGCTGACAGTATGTAATCTGTCAATACAATTTTGACATAGAATTATTCAAGTTAGGAACAATTTGTGTATGAACACAACTTCCATCCACATTGATTCCAGAGCCATCATGCAAGCTGACCTACTCCTTTCAATTAATTGTTTTCTTCAAAAGGAGCGGTTGCGGGTGTCGTTTACTATTGAATTCTTAGTGATGTTAAAAAACTGATTAGTCAAACTAAAGAGAATAAAACTACTCCGCGGATAGCAGTAGCAGAGCAGTCGAATGCAAAGGTTCATTGTTGCAAAGGTACATCCCAGTCATCCACATTGGACTTCTCCTTTACATTATTCAGGAATAGATACAAAATTTGAGGTGGAAAAGATGTTACCTTATGAACCGATAGTGAAGTTGGTCCTCTCGAAGATAGACCTTCGTGCTTAGCAAGTTCAACAACCTTGCTGCCTCCAACAAAGCTTGAATGTGAGGTATTTATGTAATCCATCTGTAGAAATATTTGTATAATTGCATATAAGAAAATAAACACAAAAGACAAAAAAATGGAGCTACGTGCACAAGCAATAACAAATCAAGACACTCATTAGCATGTATCTGCAACCCCAGTGCCAAGTACCAATCCACAAAGTTCAAAAAAAAAGAAGGTTCTTCATTGGAATAGATAACCGAACATGTAACTACCATAACTGAAACCAGAATAGAACATGGGAAAACATGAATTAGATTGTGAAAAAACTAAATACAATTACAACTGAGATAGATCGTCACAATGCTGAGCTCATAATAACCTAACTTGTTCAACAGTATTTAAACATAACTGGTAATAAATGCATAAATAACCAACTTTTGTTAGGATACTCAAGACTGTATCCTTGCATTAATACAGGGGGACACGAGTACAGTGGGACCCTTAAACCAGAGTGACAGGTTATAGCAGCCACATTGTTAAAAACCAGCTTCTTTGCAAAGCATATCCAATAGTGTAAGATGAAAGCAACCAATTGTTTAATGGTTGGTTACTTTAGTTGCAGGATACTGTGGATAGTAAACACCCCGAAAATTTAACTTTACTATTGGAGAAATCCAATGGTTACCACCAATTGGCAAATAAGAACTCAGAATATAAACACTTACCTCCATTTCAATAATATGAGTTATCATTGTCTCCGCAGGTCGAAGACCATCTCTCAAGAAATTGCTAACTGATTCACCCATCCGTCTTTTAAGAATTGGGTATTTCTGCAGCTCACTAGTTAAGCAACCATGGCTAATCTGCATTATTCAGGATACCTTATAACTAACGTAATTAGAGGTTGATAGGAACAACATAGTTACGAGTGCATACTTTGACTAACTCGTCATAGATAAATTTGGCACACTGAAGACTTGGATCAAGCAAACGGCCTATCTGCTTTCGCACAAGAATCTCAAAAGGCACCTACAATTTATAATAGGAAAAAAAAATCATACTTCTAAGCATGGAGAAGTCCGGTAAGAAGACATTAACTGGAATAACAAAAATTTAACAAGAAAGGATTGCATCATCCAGAGAAAAGGTAAACCTCTGGCAGAAACATAGCACCCTTTGGACCGTCAGAGTTCTGTATGCTCGTGCGGATATCTTCATCGCTTATATTCTTGCAAGGGTCAATTTCCTTCATATAGAGTAAGTAACTAAGAAATGTGAACCACTAGATTTATCACACACAAAAAAGGAAATATGTGAACCACAAGATGAAACAGGTGAAAATTATAACACATACTGTTGCTAAAATGATGGGAATTTAAAATGTAGTTTGTAATGCCATATAGCTATATACGATGATAGAGTAACACTAGCACGAGGTTATTGTTTCTGCCCAGAAATTAAAATGATCTGCAGGAAGATATACTAGTTTATTACAGTGCACAACTTTTTCCCCTACGGCATGTTGATATAGGGGACACAACAATTAAGGCAGAAAAATACTACAATGTGACTATGGAGAGCAGAACCCTTCCTGAAAGGGCAGATCTCAAGAAAATTCTCTGGTAAGGCATACTAAACTATCCCAAGAAATTCCCGAAAAAGAGAGGTCATCACCAAAGAACCAGCCATTTCACAAAATGCAAAATCAGTCTACATACAAAATAACTAAGGAAAAATTACCACAATAACTTAATCTAGAAAATGGTAGAAGTTGCTGTTCGCTGTGAATTTGTATTCATTTTTTATTTTTTGCCACTGTGTAGGTCAGTTTATGTCAAAGTATCACTTCCCACATTTCTGCTCTCATAGCACCCACTAAAACCACTTAGCTCGTGTAGTATTGTGAACAACATGGAGCTCAACTGACAAGAAGCAGCAGCAAAGCGCTAAGGAGGCAAAATGGAACCTCCATCGCCAGGACCTGTTCCGCTCCCTGCCAACCGCCTGCATCACTACTGAAGCATCAACTGCTGCACCATGTTCCCAGCTGTGTCGCCCTGCCATGCTGCCCATTAAGCCCAACTGTGTATCTAGTGGATTTGCAGCAGCAAGGGCTTTCAGTTGTGACTTAGATTGAGATTTTAAGCAAGCGCTAACTCTAACTGATGCATGCAGTCATTTTCTCAGCAGCTGTCTGATGCATTATCAAGTCCAGGACCAGGAGTAACATATGCATGTGCTTTAGGGGTAGAAAGAGACACTTGCTTGTTTTTAATGAAGCAAAGGGGTATATTTGGCGGAGTGCTAGATGAAGCACAATTCTGTAACTAGTGAGTAGTATTGTTGCAAACTAGTCCCAGGGAGCACTATTCTCATTATATGCAAATTTAATTCTCATATTAACACACAGTGAATTGTAATAACATGGATACATGTCTGCTGTGTAAATATGTCAAGCTATTGCTTCTGCAAACCTCCAAGCTTTTGACAAAAATTGACTGGAAAATGTAGTGAATTCTTGCTCCACCAGAAAGCTGATCTGTTGACACTTTATTTTTTCCCTCTACCATCGAAGAAAAAGCTGAAAACATGAAGATATTATTAACATTAGAAAAAGAATAGCATTGGGAAAATCAAACACTTCACAAAATAAGTTCTTAATATTCTGACATCTAAATTGTCATGTAACTAAAAGAGTTCCACAACGGTAAAAATAAACAAGCAAATGCTTTCTAGACAGTTAAGATAATTTAAAGATATAAGTACTTTTTCTGAGTTTTGAATTAATTATTGAATGGAACTGGACTACAAAGGATTGTTGATTGAGTCACCATAACAGCAATAGTTCTTAAAAATAGCAACAAAACAAAAATTAGTAAGTTAAGGTTTTACAATGAATGGAACATATCATTCTTCCTTACCTTCACAATATTTTCCCAATATGTTCAATAGTTTGACTCCCTGACCAGCCTGCATATCGAAGACCAGAAAGGCAGGGTTGAAAAGTAAAAGAAAATGACACTAGAAACAAACCAACATGTGCGTGAAACAAGAGAAGACCAGGTAAATATATGGTTACTAAGAAAAACAACATGCATAAGGGAGTCAGGTGTGATGCGTCATGTATGTAGTTCAACAGAGCATGACATATGATAATTGTAATAACTAATAGGTGATTCTCATGAGATCCAGGTGGAAGAGATTGAAGGAGATTTGGAAGACAAGGTGCAGGAAAAATCAGAGTATATGGCACAGTACCCTGCCTCTTCTGATGATATGGGGGAGGTGATCCCTACTCCTCCACTTATCTCTGAAGATGTGATAAGATTCAGCATGAGGAACTTGCAGAACATGGCTGGCAAGATGCAGGATAAGGCTGTTGCTATATCTAAGAAGAGAAACTTAGAAGGTACTTCTTCAAATCACAACTCATTTGATGTGCTCTCAAATCATGATCTTATGCTTAGGGCTTCCAAAATGGGTGTTATTATTCCTGACACTAATTTCTCTAGTGTAAATATCCTAAGAGAATTAGAGAAGGTGAGGGAGAATAACAGTAATATACATGCTCCCCCCACTGATAGTCAGGTTGAGGGGTGTGTGATGTATATTACTAATGAGAAGGGTGATCAAACCCCTGCTAGTACTGATTGGGGGGAAGAGGGAAATGAGCCAGAGGACAATTTTATATTAGTTAAGTCCAGAAAAAAGAAAAGCCCAAAAGTTAAAATAGCAATGTCTAGGCCTATGACCAGGAGCCAAAAACCTGATATAGGAAAGGCTAAGGTCAAAGCTGGCAGCCCTGTCCATCATTACAGGGCCACCAGAGGGGGAGGAAGAAAAAATCATATCAAATGATAGGCATATTCTGGAATTGTAGGGGGGCAGGAAAAAAGGGGATGAATTCCTGCCTATCCCATATGATCAGAGATCATTCCCTGGATTTTGTATGTTTGCAAGAGATAAAAAAACTTTCTGGACAGCTATTTCAGAAAGCTAGATCCTCACAATGTGTTTGATTGGGACTGGATCCCAGCCAATGGTAAGTCAGGTGGCATCCTTTGTGGTGTTAAGAAGGAAAGATTTGAAGTTATATCTTGGAGAAAAGGGAGGTTTATTCTTCAAGTTTGTTTCTTTGATGTCAAAATGCAGAAAATTTGGACCCTATGCACAGTATATGGTGCTGCGCACGAGTGTGATAAAAGTGACTTTTTAGTGGAACTTGCAGACTTTTGCAGTCACATTCAAACCCCATTCCTAATTGGAGGGGATTTCAATATCCTTAGGCATAGTGGAGAGAAAAACCAAAATTGGCATCATTCCATTTACACTGATATTTTCAACTCTGTTATAAACTCTATGTGCCTGAGTGAGATTCACATGCATGGGGGGATGTACACATGGACTAATAATCAAGCGCATCCGACCCTAGAAAAGTTGGACCGTGTGTTAATGAGTAATGACTGGGAAGAGATGTTCCCACTAGTTAATGTTAGGAAATTGGTCAGGGATATATCGGACCATAATGCTCTCTTGGTGTCCTCGGACAATCATGTTGTGCGAGTTCCACATGCAAGAGAGTTTAGGTTCGAGATGAGTTGGCTTAAGTCTGAAGATCTCCTCCCCTTGGTTGAAAAGATCTGGACTAAACATGTCAACGCATCTGATCCTATTGATGTTTTGAACATCCAACTGAAGAGATTAAAAAAGTTCTTCAAAGGATGGGGGTCTAATAGATTTGGGAATGAGAGAATTAGAAAGAAACATATCAGGGAAGAGTTGGAGAAAATTGAAAGGCTGGAGGAGGGAAAGCTCGACCCAGAGCTGCTCTGTAGCAAACAAAGCCTTTTGGTGGAGCTCAATGAAATCCTTGTCAATGAGTTATACTTACTGCAACAATCTAAAGAAAGATGGTTGCTTAAAGGGGATAGTAATACTGCATACTACCAGAAAATTGCTAATGGTAATAAACAGAAAAACACTATTCATTCCTTGAATGTTGGTGACAGTGCCATTGAGGGGACTGAGAAGCTTCTTGAACATGCAACTGAATTTTACAAAGATTGGACCAGCTCCTGGAAACTTATTCCAAATGGATCCTGATACTTGGGGTGAGGGGGAGAAAATTAGTGAGGCTGATAACATGATATTAACTAAACCCTTCTCAGAAGAGGAAGTTAAAAAAGCTTTGTTCTCTATGAACAGTAATAGGGCCCCTGGGTCGGATAGTATTCCGGCCGAGTTCTACCAACATAGTTGGGAGATAGTGAAGAACGACATTATGAGTTTATTCCATGCCTTTCATGAGGGAAGTTTGGATGTGTATAGGCTGAATTATGGCATTATTACTCTCCTCCCAAAAATCTCAGGAGCGAATAAGATTCAGCAATTCAGGCCTATATGTTTGCTGAGATGCCCCTATAAATTGATCACAAAAGTGTTAGATAATAGAGTGGCCCTATTTGCTGATATTCTGTTTAGTAAACATCAAAATGCTTTTATCAAAGGCAGGAATATCATGGATGGAGTGTTATCTCTGCATGAGATCCTTCACCATACATATGTAAAGAAAAAATGTGGTATAGTCATTAAGCTCGACTTCGAGAAGGCTTATGACAAGGTTAATTGGGACTTCTTGTTAAAATGCTTGGAGAATAGAGGATTTGGGAAAATGTGGTGTGAGTGGATGAGAAAGATCCTCCACAATGGCACAGTTTGTGTCAAGTTAAACAATACTATGGGTCCATACTTCCAAAGTTATAAGGGGGTCAGGCAGGGGGACCCTGTGTCCCCTTTCCTGTTTAATATAGCAGCTGAGTGCTTATGCAAGATGGTACTTCAGGCACAAAAAAACAATCTTTTTGTTGGGTTGGCTGCAGATTTGGTAGAAAATGGGGTAGCTATTCTGCAATATGCGGATGATACCGTCCTTTGTATTGAGCACGATCCAGGAAAAGCTATGAATTTAAAACTTCGTTTATATATGTTCGAGCTCATGTCAGGTTTGAAGATTAACTATCAAAAAAGTGAGATCCTCTGTGTTGGGGGGGATGAGACTATGCCTACAAACCTATGCTGATGTTTTCAATTGCCAGATTGGCCATTTCCCCATGAAGTATTTGGGGGTTCCAGTCAGTTATTCATCCCTTCGAGGGATAGACTGGGATTTTTAGAAGCCAAGTATGTGCAAAGATGTGACTCGGGGTTAGGCAGTAATGCGTCTTCAGGAGGGAGACTAACGTTGTTGAATGCTAATATATCCAGTATTGCTTTCTATTACATGTCTATGTTCCTTCTGTCTAAAACCATTATAGACAGATTGGATAAACATAGGAGGAGATTTTTCTGGCAAGTGTCTAAAAAAAGAAAACGCTATTACTTAGTGCGATGGGCTCGTATTTGCAGATCGAAGGAGAAGGGTGGATTGAAAGATTTACACAAACAAAACCTAAGCCTTCTTACTAAATGGTGGTGGAAACTGGAGAGTAGAACTGGGCTTTGGCAAGATATAATCAGAGCCAAATACTTTGGTAGGGCTACGATAGCATCTGTTAAGACTAAGATGAGTGATTCAAGGTGAAGACCTTTATATGGTTGGGAGAAAAGTTATTATTCGATCAGGGAATATTGCAAGGCTGTGGGTCGATCCTATCGGTGATCAGAAACCATTTAAGGATCAGTTCCCTCAATTATTCTCGATTTGCAACTCTCCTGAGTGCACTGTGAAAAATTGTCTGGAGGCAGACCCTATATCCTTCTTTAGGAGGAGATTAAGCATTGAGCTTAAAGAACAATGGCAGCAGATGGTTGACGCTGCCAGGAAACGCTGTATATCTGATGAGTCAGATGTCATAAAGTGGGCCCTGGGTCCCAAAACGGTCTTTACGACTAGATCGGTGGGGAAAGAAACATTGCAGGATGCAATTTTGGGTGGGTCTGGAGAGCTGGTATTCCTTTAAAGATCAAAATCTTTATGTGGCAACTGTTCCAGGATGCTATTCTTACTCGAGATGTGATGAAAAAAGGGGGTGGAAAGGGAATCCGAAGTGTTCATTTTGTGGGGAGCGTGAAACTTCCCAACATCTCTTCTTTACTTGCCCTGTAGTTAAGGTAACATGGAGAACTGTTGCTTGCATGCTCGGTACTGATCTGTGTCCGAACAGCTTGTGGCAGGCTTACTCCTGGTATTATGTATACTTTCCGAATGGGGAGGTCTTCTACACAGTTGGCATAGCTGCGCTTTGCTGGGCTATCTGGACCTGCCGCAATAGTGCTATGTTCGAATCTAAGCATTTGAAGACGCCTTTTGAATGCTGTTTCTCTATGTGCGCTTTTCTCTGTTATTGGGCAGGTCTGCTGAAGCAGGAGGATGCGGTGGATCTGCGAGCAGGGGTAGACATGCTGAAGAACAGTGCATCGAGGATGATGCGCATCTGTGCTGCGACCAAAGACTGAGAAGCTCGCTGGAGATGATAGAGGGATAGAGATGCGGCTTCAGGGGTGCCTACTTCCGTTGGCATCATTGTCTTTTTGAGTTCCATGTTTCATCTTTGGAGTCTTCCCCCTGCGTGGGACTATCTTTTGGTGCTCGTTTGTGAGCTGTCTGAGGGGTAGCCCCGTCTGAATTACATACTGATTTGGTGTCGCCAGGTTTTCGCCCTACAGTGGGTTATCTCGATGGCGAGTGCTCACAGTAGGTTTCCCGGCGGTGCTTGAACTCGCTCTCCCCTCTCCCGTCTCATTCTGTGGACCTGGTTGTATTTCCGTTATGTCGCAGTAATTGAAAGGGGTTATGCCCGGTTCAAAAAAAAAGTGATTCTCATGCCAATGCATATAAGATATAGCAAACTCTAAACTATGCACAGTTAAGGCATCCCAGCAATAAATGACAATTCCATCATAAAGCAGGTATTCACAATTTATAATTATGTAATATCAGTGTAATTACCGTCGATTCTGCCGTATCACCATATGCAGCATGTTCCTTGGCAACTGCTACCAACTGAGCATTTATTCGAGATTTCAAACCTGGAAGCATATCTGTGATGTGCTTTAGTAGAATCTGCAAATAAGAGACAAGAGTTGCAATGATGAGGTGCACAGATAGAATCATTCGATGTATTAATATCACTTATGGAAGCATCATAGACAGTGTCTATGGATAAACGAAGGTGCCCATAGATAGTGCATCAATACATACGGCAAAGGCTTGACCTTTTTCAGCAAGGCGTTCATTAGTTACTATTCAAGAAGTATTATATTTCATCCACTTAAAAGTTTTGTTAACCAACCAACTTTTATCAAGTTAATCTCTCAGTTACATGCTAAAACTAGAGGTTTCAACTTAAACATGAAAAATCATTCATTGACCCACTATCTTGCAGTAAATTGAGAATGATTCATCCTAGATCAGATTAGTGTCAAAAAAACATTTCTCCTGGAGCCTGAGTATGTTGATGTTTGTTCAGGATATTATTGGTAAATGAAGTACAAAGAGACTAACAACATAAGCAACATAAGCAATACAGGGGCAAGAAAAGTACAACAAATATTTAACAGCAATGTGTCAATACCATATTTAACTTCTTGGCCAATTGAGGAACACCACAACATTGTGAAAGACCATGATAAGCCTGTTAGAAGAAAAGAAAATAAATAGAATCAGACACAGCTTATAAGAAAATATGCCTAGTCACAATGGATAGTACTGCTGCAAGAAAATTCACAGGTTGCAGGCATACAGGTAGAGTTGAGAAAAACTTCTCCTCAAAGGCAAGTGCATCTTTGATGCTGCGGTTAAAGTTGATGTCCTGTAGGAATCATCCACTTGTGTTAGATTAGAAGTTAGAACAAATAACTTTATCAATTTAGGCAGTAGCATTATCATTAACTGCTAAGATCCAAGTTTAAATAACCAATTGAATTCACTACCAACGCATATCAAAAACTAAGAAGTTCAGAAATATAACAGCACAGCACATGAGTTTTGTTGGGCTGTGTCTTATCTGTATTTCAGTGTGTGTGTGTGCGCTTACGGCCCATGTGGCCCATGTGGCCCATGTGGCCCATGTGGCCCATGTAACCCTGCAGCCTATATATGTGCTGCCCCCTTGTACAGGAAACCCTAACTCCAATAGAATACAATACCAGACCATCTTTCTATCCCAGCCGCCACCCCTCTCTCCCCTGATTCTACATGGTGTCAGAGCTTGGGTTCCCAATCCCAGCAGTGGTGATGGTGGTTGGCTGGTTGTGCTTGCTGGCGATTGTCTCAGAGGAGAAGGCTTGTGTGGAAGAAGGAGAGGTGGAATCCCAGATCTGAGGGGAGGAGGTAGTAGAGAGGTGAAAGTGGGGAGCAGTGGTTGCTGGAGGTTGCTAGTGGTGTGATTCAAGATTGGAAAGATGGGGGACAACCAGGGGTTGGTAAAGGCGTTGGAGAAGCTAGCTGAGCTCATCACTGTCAAGGCAGAGGGTGTGGCTTCCCCAGGTGCGCTTGTTCCTCAGCCTGAGGTGATACAGAAAATAGAACTGATGCCAAATGAAATCAAGATGGAAGGGGTCACAAACTACCTAAGCTGGTCCAGAAGGGCATTGCTAATATTGAGGACAAAGGGGCTGGAAGGCTATGTCAGAGGGGAAGTAAATGAACCGGCAAACAGGGCAAGTGAAGAGTGGAAGAAGTGGAGTGTCATTGACTCTCTGGTGGTGGCATGGCTGCTGAACTCCTTGACCCCATCCATTGTAGCAGCCGTGGAGACTCTTCCCCATGCAGCAGAGGTATGGAAAACCCTGGAAACATTGTACTCCGGGAAAGGGAACATAATGCTTATGGCGCAGATTGAGGATAGAGTAAATGAGCTAAAACAAGGGGATAAGTCGGTGATGGAGTATGTAGCAGAATTGCAGCATTTGTGGGCTGACTTAGACCACTATGATCCACTGGAGTTACCACATTCAGAATGTATAGTTGCTACTAAGAAGTGGGTAGAGCGTAGGAGAGTGATGAAATTCTTGAAGGGACTTAGCTCAGAATTTGAAGGAAGGCGTGCTGGGTTGTTTCATCAGCCAAAGCTCCCCTCGCTTGAGGAGGCAGTTGCAGCAATGGCACAGGAGGAGGTCAGGTTGAAGTTGACCAGGACTGGAGAAGCGAATGCATCTCGCTCAGCATTTACTGTGTCTAAATGGAAGGAGACAAGAGAGTGCTAAAACTGTAGAGAGAAAGGTCACATAAGCATCAATTGCACATCACAACGCAGAGAAATACGTGGTAGGGGAAGAGGTTACAGCCGAGGTGGATACCGGGGAGTTAGAGGCAGAGGTAACTCGAGGGGTTCAAATTATTCCAGTGGCTTCAAAGCAAACTTGGCTAACTTGGCAACGCAAGAAGGGACGTCAACAACCTCTCAAGGGGAGTCGAAGAGTAGAAGCCAGGAGGACAACACCTTTGGGAACTTTGCCCACTTTGTCTACACAGGGGAAGGTAACTTTGCAAATGCATCTATATCCACACATGATTTCCTTCCAGATTGGATATTAGATTCTGGAGCATCCAAGCATGTTGCGGGTACCTCAACTGAGTTTGAATCATATACTCAGTACCCAATTACACATTGTGAAACAATACAAACTGCTGATGGCACCTCACAACCGATTAAAGGAGTTGGATCAGTTCAATGTACACCCACTATTAAATCATCTGATGTATTACATGTTCCAGCTTTTCCTGTGAACTTGCTTTCTCTAAGTGCTTTGATTGATCAGATAGATTGCCGAATAACTCTTGATAAGAAAATATGTTTGATTCAGGAGAGGATGACTGGAAGGAAACTTGGGACAGAACCAGGCGTAGTGGATTGTGGTATATGGATCGTGATGTGTCTAGGTCTGGTGATAGTCCTATTTTGGCTATACTAGTTGGAGTAAGTGAGACAATGGCGATGATCCATCACTGTCGCATGGGGCATATGGCTTTTGATAAGATGAGTAAGATGTTTCCTGATGTAATGCGTGGAGTAGACAAGAGTAAGCTTGTGTGTGATGCATGTGAATATGCAAAGCACACAAGAATCTCATATTTGAGTAAGGGGCTAAGGAGTATATCCCCGTTTATGCTGATTCACTCTGATGTGTGGACATGTCCTGTTGTTTCTGTTAGTGGAATGAAATATTTTGTGACATTTATAGACTGCCACACTCGCATGACTTGGGTGTACCTCATGCGACATAAAGATGAGGTATTCCAATGTTTTCAGGAGTTTTATGCCTATGTGCGAAACCAATTTAATGTGCAGGTGCAGGTGATCAGATCTGACAATGGAACTGAATATGTAAACAAGCAATTTGGAGGTTTCCTGTCAGCACAAGGCATAATGCACCAAACATCATGTCCAGATACCCCTGCTCAGAATGGAGTTGCAGAAAGGAAAAACCGACACATTTTAGAAGTGGCTCGATCACTTATGTTCACCATGAATGTGCCAAAATTCTTGTGGAGTGAAGCTGTCATGACTGCAACGTTCCTGATCAACCGGATGCCTTCAAAAATGCTTGGTATGAAGTCCCCATGTGAGATGCTATTTGGGGAGAACAAATTCTCAGTTCCTCCAAAGTTATTTGGGTGCACCTGCTTCGTTAGAGATCACAGACCAACAGTGGGAAAGCTGGATCCACGAGCTGTAAAATGCATATTTGTTGGATATCCTGCAGGGCAGCGAGGCTATAAGTGTTGGAGTCCTGCTGAAAGGCGCACATTTGTAAGTATGGATGTCACCTTTCGAGAATCTGAGCCTTTCTATGGTGAGAAGACAGATCTCAGCACTTTATTCGAAGAACTTGACCACTCACAATCTATGCAGGGTGGTCAAGAGGGGGAGTGCAACTTGAGTGGTGAGTGCAGCACCAATGGCGACAAGGAGCAGCCAATACCAACCCCGAAAATAGTGGGATCCTTCATTCCAGTTGTAGTTGATGGGGCTGAACAGCAGAGGTGGCAGAGACCAAATGAGGAAAGGAATCCTCAGGTGTATACAAGAAGGAAGAGAGTTGTGGAGGAACAAGTGCATGAGGAGCAGTCAAAAGAAACTATGGAACAGGGGGAGCAGTCAGAAGAAACTCAAGCGACAGGAAGCTCATCTGAAGTGGAGTCATATGAGAATTCAAGTACTGAAGAAGCATCACCTAACCTGCCAATTGCTCTCAAGAAGGAAGTAGCAAGGAAAACTTTGAGCAAGGGCAATCTTGAGCATGACATCAGTAATTATGTCACCTATGAAGCCCTATCACCTTCATTTAGAGCATTTGTCGCATCACTTCAAGCCATGATTGTTCCTAAAGACTGGAAAGAAGCAAGACAAGATCCAAAGTGGTGTGAAGCCATGAGGGAAGAGTTGGAGGCCCTGAGAAAGAACAAAACATGGGAGCTAGCGAATCTTCCATATGGGAAGAAGGCAGTCAGTTGTAAGTGGATCTTCACAGTGAAGCAGAATCCTCAGGGTAAGGTTGAGCGTTACAAGGCAAGACTAGTAGCCAGAGGGTACAGCCAAACGTATGGTATTGATTATGACGAAACATTCGCCCCAGTTGCAAAGATGAATATAGTGAGGATTCTAATCTCATGTGCAGCTAACTTTGGATGGCCACTACACCAACTTGATGTAAAAATGCCTTTTTACATGAAGATCTACAAGAGGAAGTCTACATGGAAATTCCTCCTGGACTTTCTACACCTGGGACTGTTGGGAAGGTTTGTAGATTGAGAAAATCTCTCTACGGTTTGAAGCAATCGCCAAGGGCTTGGTTTGACCGGTTCAGGCAAGCAGTTTGCAGTATGAAGTATAAACAATGCAATGGAGATCACACTGTTTTCTATAAACATTCCAAGCAACAGATTACTATTCTTGCAGTATATGTGGATGACATCATAATAACGGGAGACAATGAAGAGGAGATTGGAAGACTAAAGAAATGCCTAGGCAAAGCATTTGAAGTTAAGGATCTTGGTCAGCTAAAATATTTCCTGGGTATCGAAGTTGCAAGATCAAAGAGGGGAATAGCCCTGTCTCAGCGGAAGTATACCTTAGAGCTCCTAAGTGATATGGGAATGCTTGGATGTAGAGCAGCCCCAACTCCCATTGAACAAAATCACAAATTGACAACACAGATGGGTGAACAAGTTAACAAAGCAAAATATCAACAATTGGTTGGCAAACTTCTGTACTTGTGTCACACTAGA
The DNA here is from genome assembly GCA_032464435.1 of Aegilops umbellulata. Lineage (NCBI taxonomy): Eukaryota > Viridiplantae > Streptophyta > Magnoliopsida > Poales > Poaceae > Aegilops > Aegilops umbellulata. Next base: position 286,598,143 of record CP136055.1, on the reverse strand, counting down.
CCAGATATTACATATGCAGTAAGTGTAGTAAGTAGATATATGCATGACCCCAGAAGTGGACACCTTGATGCAGTCTATAGAATCATGAGGTATCTAAAGGGCAGCCCTGGTATGGGACTCTGGTTCAAGAGTAATGGCCATTTGAATGTTGACGGTTATAGCGATGCTGATTGGGCTAGCTGTCTTGATGATAGACGATCAACCTCTGGCTATTGTGTGTTTGTTGGTGGAAATTTGGTATCATGGAGAAGCAAAAAACAACCGGTGGTGTCAAAATCAACTGCAGAAGCTGAGTATAGGGCAATGTCTCAAGGGCTGAGTGAGATGTTATGGGTAAGAGGCCTTCTGCTTGAGCTGAAAGTGCTCAGACAAGATCCTCTGAATGTGTGGTGTGACAACAAATCTGCAATCAGCATTGCTAATAATCCAGTGCAACATGACAGAACAAAACATGTGGAGATAGACAGATTCTTTATCAAAGAGAAACTGGATGCAGGAATCATCAAGATAACTCATGTGAGCTCTGGACAACAAGTCGCCGATTGTCTGACAAAAGGTTTGGGAACCAGGGAGAGCAATCTTGCTTGTGACAAGATGGGCATGATAGATATCTATCATCCCTCTTGAGGGGGAGTGTTGGGCTGTGTCTTATCTGTATTTCAGTGTGTGTGTGTGCGCTTATGGCCCATGTGGCCCATGTAACCCTGCAGCCTATATATGTGCTGCCCCCTTGTACAGGAAACCCTAACTCCAATAGAATACAATACCAGACCATCTTTCTATCCCAGCCGCCACCCCTCTCTCCCCTGATTCTACAAGTTTCTTGTCGTGTTTTTATGTGTGTGTGTGTGTGTGTGTGTGTGTGTGTGTGTGTGTGTGTGAGAGAGAGAGAGAGAGAGAGCAGTCAGAACATGAAATTCAAAATGACAAACAAAATTATCAGGGTTTGTGGTTTTGCCTCGGAATATACCTCTTGGCTGCGATTCACAATACCTACATAACCAAGCTTGAGGGGGATTACATTTCCCAGTAAAAAGTTACGAGCATCAGTACCCCTGTCCATGATGTCCAACTAAGGCCATTGAAAAACAAATCAAAATTGTCATCACAGAGTAAGGTAACAACTTTGCAGTATTAATTTTGTGCACACATTAATACCTTGGTGATAACACCAATTGTACGAGATCCTGCCAAAAAGACAGCAAACAGTTAAGTTTACACTTCTTAGCTACAAGGAACTTCATAATAAATTCTTCCATAGAGTTGCTTAAGTACCATCAGGATCACCAAGCCGTGCCAGTTGAAGAGCATCAGAATTAGCTAAATCTGCATTTGCGGGTGAGACGGCCAAGATAATGCAGCTTGGATGCTTAATGTATTGCATGATCATTGTTCTTATTCTTGACTCAATATCACTAGGCTGATCTCCGACCGGAACCCTTGTAATTCCAGGGAGGTCAACCAAGGTGATGTCAATTACATTTGGTGAGAAGATTTTCAGACGAATCTGTTTGTCAGAGACACCTTTGTTACCTCCAGCTTCTTTGTCCGTTGCCGACTGAAAGCAGGCAATATATTTCTCTCGTGAGAACATTATGAAGGTATGCAATTAATAAATAATACAGTTTCAAATATTACTTGAGAGGTGCTACAAATAGAAAGAGTGGAATAAGATGAATAGAGGGGAAAAATCAGCGTCTCGCAAGACTAAGATAAATAAAACAGAAGGAACAAAGTTAAATATTCAGGACTTACATGTTTACTAATACAATGAAAACATAAGTTAGACAAAAAAAATAGACATATAGACAAATACTGCCTCCATTCCAAAATACATTATGTTCGTCCTAGAAAGCCTGCAGTCAAACTGCTCTACCTTTGACCATGTGTGTGTGTGGGGGGGGGGGGGGGGGGGGCTGGGCGTACTAGTTACTACTATCACATGAGAAAGCAATTACAAACTCTCCGGAGTGTTCCATTAAGGCAACCTTTCTGAATCTAAGTATATTTATCGTGTATGATCCTCCCGCATGTTAGTGTCCAACTGGCTTCGGCATTTGAGCAAGGCTAACAAGCACCAATAGGCTAATAAGCGGATATACTGGGGATGCATGATAATATTCAGATTACTTGCATCTTGCAAAGTGATGCCATGCTATAGAAAAAAGAACAGAACTATCTTCGAAATTTTGTCCTGATGATGATTGTGCCACCATAAAGAAATAATTGTGCGCACAAGACTGACTGGAAGATCCATAGTAATGTTAAAAGTGCATGATTCACAATATCTGCTGCAAAGTTTAAGCAACAGTTATTTTCGACAAGAAAAACTAGTGTGAAGATGGACATTAACTGATAAAATTCTAGCCAGTAATATCGGCGGATGCTAGTGCAGAAGTAACACAGCATGTCAGCACAATCGTTGCTCCGTCCACAAACTACAAAAACTGCAAATTATGTATAGTTGTAGTGGTACTCTTACGAACTACAATCCTTTATTTAAGTCATGGAATCAGCAAAACAAAAATGCCTATAGAGTACAAGAAGCAAACAAGCAAAGCTACAGCCGTCAGCAAGGCTGACGCACAATTTTTGGGTATCCAGCATTACAGCAAACATATTGCATACACTCGGAAAACAAACAAAGCTACATCAATCCGTGAGACCGAGGCACTCGTTTCAAGCCCCAGCGACAGCAAACATGTCACCCGCACGCAGCAAAGCAAAGCTGCAGCAATTGCAGAGAAACTGACCTGGATCTCGCGCTTGATGTGTTCGAAGTCGTCGAATCGGCGGCCGGGGGCGTGGAGGAACTCGCCCCACTCCTCGGGGGCCGAGTGGCGCACGAGCTGGAGCACGAGGGGGCGGCGCGTGCAGATTTCGGGGCCCCTCGGGAGGAAGTCGCGGCCGACGAGCGCCTCCAGCACACTCGACTTGCCGCTGCTCTGCCCGCCGATCGCCGCCACCTGTGGCAGCTCCACGCCGGCGGCGGCGTCACCATCCAGCCGCGCCATGATGTCTTGCAGCCTATTGACGAGCGGGATCACGGCTTGCCCCACTGTCGCCGGTTGCGCCGCCGCAGCAGCAGCAGCCGCTGCCGAGTCAGCCATCGCCGCCGACAGTGTTGGGTTTTGGGAGGCTAGAGGGAACGCTTTGGGGCTCTTTTCCTCTCTTTTTCTTCGCTGGGGTTTTGTGTGGATGTGCGTATTGTGTGAGATACCTGCAGCATCAAAACAGAACGAAAATTTACAAAATGGAAATGAAAACGAAAGTTTACAAAGTTTCCCATACAAGCGAAACAAAACAGCATTTTTTCTATGGAATTTATGGAGAAAAGGCTGATCATGCCGTTTCGTCCGTGCCAGGCCCGAGTGGTTTTATCGATCTATTTGGGAAATTGTATGGAGGAAATCATGATCTAGCTCGGATCTGAGATGTATTGTTGCTATAAGAGGAGATGTATTGTCTAGGGTTCTAAACCATAGTTGGAAATTGGGGAAATCAACAAGAACTTTCCGGCCACTGCCCGGTTGGTTATAAGCAGAGTAATGACAGCTAGTGGTAAAGAAAGTGAAACGCTACGGTGACAACGGTAAATGACATCGGAAGATGGAGACGCGTTGTAGACGCAGGAGCCATCGTCGTCGTTCGTTGTTGCTGAAGCGATATTGTCTGAAACACTGCACCTCTTTTAGTGAAGACTGAAAATGTTAACTGAACCACCAACAGCCAGTCCTGACATTGCCCCCTTGTAAGATTCGACGTGTCCTCGCGGCGCTTGTGCTGCATTACACCAAGATTGGGTTGTCACTTTGAAAAACTCCGGAAAAGTATACTTAATGAAATCGGCATCCTCACAGGTGGCCTCCTTAGAAGATAAATTTTGCCATTCTGTACCACCGGCATGTTATGCCTGGGAACTTGTCTGACCTGAAGAACCTCTGTTGGGCCAGTCTTGATAGTACCATGGACTAGGTATGAATTTTGGACCAGTATGCTTTTTCAACTGACTAACATGGAATACTGGATGAATTTTCACCTGCTCGGGAAACTGAAGTTTGTAAGCAGACTTGTCAATCTTCTGCACAATGAGAAATGATCCATAATACTTATATTGCAATTTCACGGTGCCTGTGAAACCATAAGCTGCTAATATGTAGTGAGCCATTTTGAGATATACCATATCGCCCACCTCAAAAACTCCCTATACTCTTTTAAGATATGCATGATTTTTCATTCTGTTCTGGGCTTGCAGTAAGTTGGTTTTTAGTTGCTCCAACATCTATTGCTTAGCAGACAGAAAGTTGTGAGCTTCTTTCTCCTAGGGTCCAGGTATGGCTAGTTCAGAAATCATTGGAGGGGAAAAGCCATAAAGAGCTTGAAAGGGGGACATTTTGATAGCAGTGTGGTATGTGGTATTATACCAATATTCAGTTAGAGATATCCAAGAGCACCACTTTAGGTTTTGTATTTGCCATGCATCTTAGATAAGTCTCAACACACTGATTAACTCGTCATGTTTGGCCATCAGGTTGAGGGTGGTATGATGTATTATACCTTAACTCACTTTTCCAAGCAGAAAAATATCCTTCCACAATTTGCTGGTAAATATTATGTCTCTGCCTGATATGATCAGTTTGGGTGGTCCATGTAACCTGGGTATATTATCCAGAAATGCGTGTGCCACACTAAGGACAGTATATGGATGGGATAGTGGAACAAAATGGGCATATTTTGTATATCTATCCACCACTACTAGTATCACGTATTTGCCATTTGAATTTGGGAGGCCTTCTATGAAACCCATAGAGATATGTTGCCATGCAGCTATAGGGAGGGGATCTAGCAAACCAGGTTGAAGACAATTTTCATGCTTTGCTCTCTGGGAGATAGGGTAAGCAGCAATGAAAGTTTCCACTTCTTTCTTTAATTCTGGCTAGTAAAATATGTTCTTAACTCTCTGGTATGTTGCTCTTGTTCCAGAATGACCGCCAATAGGTGAACTACGCAATGCAACCAGTAATCTAGTTCTGAGAGCAAGAACATTTCCTACTAAAATTCTTCCTTTATATCTGATGATACGAGTTGTTAATTAGTGGTCTGAAGTAGTATGAGAAGGATGCAACAGTAATTGTGCTAACAGTTGTTTGGCCACTGGATCATGATGATAGCTTTGTACTAATTCTTTTGCCCAAACAGGTGTGACAGCTGACATTGTCATGCAAGCTGGTAGGGCTCTGGAAAGAGCATCTACCACTTTATAAGAACATCTTTTTTGTACTGAATTTGGAGGTTAAACTCCAGCAATTTCATCATTAACTTATGTTGCACTCCCTCTGTGATTTTCTGGTCTATAATAAACTTGAGTGACTATTGATTTGTTTTGATCAACAACTATGTGCCTAGTAGATAGTGCCTCCATCTTTTCAAGGCTTCCAATATAGCTAGGGCTTCTTTCTCATAAGTTGACATAGCAGCATTTCTAGGGCATAGGGCAGAACTATAAAATACTATAGGCCAACCTTGTTGCATTAAATCTGCTCCAATTCATTTGCGTGAAGCATCAGTTTCCAATACAAAAGGTTGGGAAAAATCTGTAAGTGCCAATATTGGAGCAGTAATTAAGGCATGTTGTAGCTGTGCAAATGTTCTTTCATGAGCAGTTGTCCAAGCAAATTGTCCTTTCTTCAGAAGATTGTGTAGGGTTCTACAAATAACACCATATCCCTTAATAAATCTTATGTAGTACCCTGCCAATCCCAGAAAACTCCTTAGTTTTGTAACATTGTCTGGTGTTGGCCACTCAACAATAGCTTGTATCTTCTTGAGGTCTGTTGCTACTCCTGCTGCAGAAATAACATGACCAAGATATTCTACTTGTTGTACAACAAAGACACATTTCTTTTAATATTTGTAGAACTGTTTGGAGGTGCTCCATATGCTCCTTGAGTGTCTTGCTATAAATCAAGATATCATCAAAAAAGACTAACACAAACTTCCTCAGATAAGCTCCAAAAATGGTGTTCATCACTACTTGAAAATTTCCTGGAGCATTAGAAAGGCCAAAAGGCATTACCAAATATTCAAAATGGCCAAGAAATGTTCTAAAACCTGTTTTATGAACATCATCAGGATGCATTCTGATTTGGTGATAACCAGCGCTTAAGTCAATTTTGGAGAAATACTTTGCCCCATGTAGCTCATCTAACAAATCTTCTATTACTGGTATTGGAAATTTGTTTGGTTGTTGCATTTTTCCTGAAATCGGTACAAAGTCTCATAGATCCATCATTTTTATTTACTAGAATGATAGGAGCTACATATGGACTTTGACTGTGTCGGATGAAATGAGCTGCCAGTAGTTTCTTAATTTGGTCTTCCATTCCTTGTTTTTGGTGTTGAGGAACTCTGTAGGGCCTAGCATGAGGTGGGTCTGTTCCAGGTTTTAAAGGAATGGTGTGATCACATTCTCTGTGAGGTGGCAGGGTAGAAGGTTCCTAAAAAAAATCAGCATAATCCATCAATATTTTCTGTAGCTGAGGTGGAGTTTGAAAACCTTCAGGAGCCTCTAAAACAATATTGTGCATTTGTAACAGAAACCCCCCAGCTCTTTTTTCCAGTAACTTGGTAGCTATTTTTTGCGGGTACTTCCTTGACAGTTTCTGTAGTAGTGATAGTTTGCTTCCCCTGGATAGTGAAATTGAAGATGTTTTCTGGCACATTAAATGCTACAGGACTGACTAGAGAGAACCAAACATATTCAAAGATTAGATCATAGTTGGGAAATGGTAAGACTCTGAAGTTATGGGATAACATGAGTTTTGCAATTTGAAACTCACAGTTAGGTGCTACAGCTGAAGTAATAAGTCCGCCTCCACTAGCCACGACAATAACTCTTGGTTTTATAGGTAACAGTTGATAGCTACATTTCACAGCAAAATCTTGGCTCATGAAAGAAGCGGCACTTCTTGAATCTAGAAAGGTTACAACTCTTTTTTCATCTATGTGCACTATTACTATTGGAGTTGGAATAGCTAGCTGATGTACTACTGCATGGGTAGAAATAACATAGCTTGTTCGTCTTCTTCAGTTAGTTCCTCTTGTTCTGGAGGAGATTGCTCTTCAGTATTGTCATTCTGCTCCATTGTTTCTTGTTGCATCCTATGAACATTTGGAATTAATTTGCATTATGCCCAGACACCCACTTATCTCCACATCTCCAGCATTCTCTAGGCTTCTTAAATTTATGATTACTGATAAAAGTTATCTCAGGTTGTTTAACAGGAAGTTGTTGCTGCCGTGGAGAAGAAGGAACCGGTTTAGTCTACACATTGTACTGTTGTTTCTGATAATAGTTTGTATAAGAGAAACCTTGTTGCTTTGCTGTTGGTAACATTGGGGGTTGGCATGGTTTTACATCCTTGGTCAAACAACAAGCATCAGTAAGTGTTTGTAGTCTGTGAGGTCTAATTTGAAATTTGATTCCCTCTGTGAGCCCATTTACATAGCATCTGACAAACCATAATTCTCCCAACTATGTTTCTTCTTGTACTTCTACCATTAGATCTTCAAAGTTTTTTGTTTAAGCAGACACTGAATCATTGGATTGCTTTAGAGTGTTGAACTTCTCAGTTAAATCATAAGAACGTTGCTCTGAAAACCTTTTTACCACTTCAGCCCCAAATTCATTCCAAGACAATTTCTTCTTCGACAATCCAGATCTTCTCAGCCATGTATCTGCGTCATCAATGACATACATTTGAGCTAAAGAAACTTTATATTCTTCAGGTGCAGCAAACATTTGGAAAAACTTATTGCATTGTCATATCTAGCCAACTAGGTCTTCTCCAGAAAATCTTGGAAAGTCTAGTTTGGGCTCTTTTGTGATGGATTTCATGAACTGTGCCTGCATATCCTGTTCATAAGTTCTACAGTACCCTTGCTATAACTGCCTATCTCTATTTTGCTGATAATACTTGTTAAATGCAGATGTATGATCATTATTTCTGGCAGCCACTGGAGTTTTAAAAACACTGACAGTCTCCTATCTTCCTGGATTGGCATATCCAAGAGGAACTATAGCTCTCTGAGTTATAATAGGTGGTAAATTCTGGAGTTGCAAGTCTTCCAACTATTTGGATTTTTCCTTCTCAGCTGGTAATTGCTTCCTGACTGTTCCATTCTGTCCACTTCGTCTAGTGTTTGTTCCTGATGTAGAGTAGGTGACCTGACCACCTGACTGGAACTGGGAAGTTGTGTCTCTCCTTGAGTGTAAGTACTAGGCTGAACTATACTTTTCAAAACTATGCTAATAGCTGATAGTTGCTTGCCAAGATCAATCGTAGCCTGCTCCACATTTTCCACTTGCAGAGAGATCTCACCTTGCTTAGAACCAATGGATTAATCATCTGTCTGGAGTTTTGTCACTTCGGCATGCATCAGAAAACCGTCCTTCTAAAGAACTCCAAGATCATCATGCAGGGAGAGTACTTCCTGAAGATCTGTGTCATCGATCATCTTTGTGTGCTCCATCTCGATCTGGGGTGGAGGTGAGGAATTTTACAACTGGACTGCCAGCAACCCTTCACGAACCTCAGATCCTACCGCCGCCGCGATCCACGCCTCCCTAGCACACAGATCATGCTTGATGACCCACAAGTATAGGGGATCTATTGTAGTCCTTTCGATAAGTAAGAGTGTTGAACCCAACGAGGAGCAGAAGGAAATGCCAAGTGGTTTTCAGTAACGTATTCTCTGCAAGCACTGAAATTATCGGTAACAGATAGTTTTGTGATAACAAAATTCGTAACGAGTAACAAGTAACAAGTGTAAGAAAGGTGCAGAAAGGTGGCCTAATCCTTTTTGTAAAAAAGGATAAGCCTAAACGAACTCTTATATAAAGCAAAGCGCTCCCGAGGACACATGGGAATTACTGTCAAGTTAGTTTTCATCATGCTCATACGATTCGCGTTCGTTACTTTGATAATTTGATATGTGGGTGGACCGGTGCTTGGGTGCTGCCCTTACTTGGACAAGCCTCCCACTTATGATTAACCCCTCCCGCAAGCATCCGCAACTACAAAAGAAGAATTAAGATAAATCTAACCAGAGCATGGAACATGTGGATCCATGTCAGCCCCTTATGAAGCAACACAGAAACTAGGGTTTAAGCTTCTTGTTGGGGAACGTAGTAATTTAAAAAAAAATCCTACGCACACGCAAGATCATGGTGATGCATAGCAACGAGAGGGGAGAGTGTGTCCACGTACCCTCGTAGACCGAAAGCGGAAGCGTTATGACAACGCGGTTGATGTAGTCGTACATCTTCATGATCCGACCGATCCAAGTACCGAACGCACGGCACCTCTGAGTTCAGCACACGTTCAGCTCAATGACGTCCCACGAACTCCGATCCAACAGAGCTTCGAGGAAGAGTTCCGTCAGCACGACGGCGTGATGACGGTGATGATGATGCTACCGACGCAGGGCTTCGCCTAAGCACTGCTACGATATGATTGAGGTGGATTATGGTGGAGGAGGGCACCGCACACGGCTAAGAGATCAAGAGATCCATTGTTGTGTCTATGGGGTGCCCCCTGACCACGTATATAAATGAGTGGAGGAGAGGAGGGGCCGGCCCTCTCTATGGCGCGCCTTGGGGAGTCTTACTCTCACCGGGAGTAGGATTCCCCCCTTCCATATAGTAGGAGTAGGAGAGAAGGAAGGGGAAGAGAGAAGAGAAGGAAGGAGGGGCGCAGCCCTTCCCCCTAGTCCAATTCGGACTAGGTCTTGGGGGGGGCGCAGCCTGCCTCTCTCTCTCCCCTAAAGCCCAATAAGGCCCATATACTTCTTCGCGTATTCCCGTAACTCCCCGGTACCCCCGAAAATGCCCGAATCACTCGGAACCTTTCCGATGTCAGAATATAGTCGTCCAATATATCGATCTTTACGTCTCGACCATTTCGAGACTCCTCATCATGTCCCCAGTCTCATCCGGGACTCCGAACTACCTTCAGTACATCAAATCACATAAACTCATAATACAATCGTCACCGAAACTTTAAGCGTGCGGACCCTACGGGTTCGAGAACTATGTAGACATGACCGAGACACGTCTCCGGCCAATAACCAATAGCGGAACCTGTATGCTCATATTGGCTCCCACATATTCTACGAAGATCTTTATCAGTCAAACCGCATAACAAGATACGTTGTTCCCTTTGTCATAGGTATGTTACTTGCGCGAGATTCGATCGTCGGTATCTCAATACCTAGTTTAATCTCGTTACCAGCAAGTCTCTTTACTCGTTATGTAATACATCATCCGACAACTAACTCATTAGTTACAATGCTTGCAAGGCTTATAATGATGTGTATTACCGAGTGGGCCCAGAGATACCTCTCCGACAATCGGAGTGACAAATCCTAATCTCGAAATACGCCAACCCAACAAGTACCTTCGGAGACACCTGTAGAGCACCTTTATAATCACCCAGTTATGTTGTGACGTTTGGTAGCACACAAAGTGTTCCTCCGGTAAACGGGGGTTGCATAATCTCATAGTCATAGGAACATGTATAAGTCATGAAGAAAGCAATAGCAACATACTAAACGATCAAGTGCTAAGCTAACGGAGTGGGTCAAGTCAATCACATCATTCTCCTAATGATGTTATCCCGTTAATCAAATGACAACTCATGTCCATGGCTAGGAAACTCAACCATCTTCGATTAACGAGCTAGTCAAGTAGAGGCATACTAGTGATACTATGTTTGTCTATGTATTCACACATGTATTATGTTTCTGGTTAATACAATTCTAGCATGAATAATAAACATTTATCATGATATGAGGAAATAAATAATAACTTTATTATTGCCTCTAGGGCATATTTCCTTTAGTCTCCCACTTGCACTAGAGTCAATAATCTAGTTCACATCGCCATGTGATTTATCACCAATAGTTCTCATCACCATGGGATTAGTTCACATCTCCATGTGACTAATATCCAAAGGGTTTTACTAGAGTCAATAATCTAGTTCACATCGCTATGTGATTAACACCCAAAGAGTACAAAGGTGTGATCATGTTTTGCTTGTGAGAGAAGCTTAGTCAACGGGTCTGTCATATTCAGATTCTTATGTATTTTGCAAATTTCTATGTCTACAATGCTCTGCACGGAGCTACTTTAGCTAATTGCTCCCACTTTCAATATGTATCCAGATTGAGACTTAGAGTCATCTGGATCAGTTTCAAAACTTGCATCGACGTAACCCTTTACGATGAACCTTTTGTCACCTCCATAATCGAGAAACATATCCTTATTCCACTAAGGATAATTTTGACCGTTGTTCAGTGATCTACTCCTAGATCACTATTATACTCCCTTGTCAAACTCAGTGTAGGGTATACAATAGATCTGGTACACAACATGGCATACTTTATAGAACCTATGGTTGAGGCATAGGGAATGACTTTCATTCTCTTTCTATCTTCTGTCGTGGTCGGGCTTTGAGTCTTACTCAATTTTACACCTTGTAACACATGCAAGAACTCTTTCTTTGAGTGTTCCATTTTGAACTACTTCAAAATCTTGTCAAGGTATGTACTCATTGAAAAAACTTATCAAGCGTCTTGACCTATCTCTATAGATCTTGATGCTCAATATGTAAGCAGCTTCACCGAGGTCTTCCTTTGGAAAACTCCTTTCAAACACTCCTTTATGCTTTGCAGAATAATTCTACATTATTTCCGATCAACAATATGTCATTCACATATACTTATCGGAGATGCTATAGTGCTCCCACTCACTTTCTTGTAAATACAGGCTTCACCGCAAGTATGTATAAAACTATATGCTTTGATCAACTTATCAAAGCGTATATTCCAACTCCGAGATGCTTGCACCAGTCCATAGATGGATCGCTGGAGCTTGCATATTTTGTTCGCACCTTTAGGATTGACAAAACCTTCTGGTTGCATCATATACAACTCTTCTTTAATAAATCCATTAAGGAATGCAGTTTTGTTTATCCATTTGCCAGATTTCATAAAATTCGACAATTGCTAACATGATTCGGACAGACTTAAGCATAGATACGAGTGAGAAACTCTCATCGTAGTCAACACCGTGAACTTGTCGAAAACCTTTTGCGACAATTCTAGCTTTGTAGATAGTAACACTACTATCAGCGTCCATCTTCCTCTTGAAGATCCATTTAATCTCAATGACTCGCCGATCATTCAACAAGTCAATCAAAGTCCATACTTTGTTCTCATACATGGATCCCATCTCAGATTTCATGGCCTCAAGCCATTTTTGCGGAATCTGGGCTCATCATCGCTTCATCATAGTTCGTAGGTTCGTCATGGTCAGGTAACATGACCTCCAGAACAGGATTACCGTACCACTCTGGTGCGGATCTCACTCTGTTTGACCTACGAGGTTTGGTAGTAACTTGATTTGAAGCTTCTTGATCATCATCATTAGCTTCCTCACAATTGGTGTAGTAGTCACAGGAACAGATTTCTGTGATGAACTACTTTCCATTAAGGGAGCAGGTATAGTTACCTCATCAAGTTCTACTTTCCTCCCACTCACTTCTTTCGAGAGAAACTCCTTCTCTAGAAAGGATCCATTCTTAGCAACGAATGTCTTGACTTTAGATCTGTGATAGAAGGTGTACCCAACAGTCTCCTTTGGGTATCCTATGAAGATGCATTTCTCCGATTTGGGTTTGAGCTTATTAGGATGAAACTTTTTCTTATAAGCATCGCAACCCCAAACTTTAAGAAACGACAACTTTGGTTTCTTGCCAAACCACAGTTCATACAGTGTCGTCTCAACGGATTTAGATGGTGCCCTTTTTAACGTGAATGCAGCTGTCTCTAATGCATAACCCCAAAACTATAGTGGTAAATCAGTAAGAAACATCATAGATTGCACTATATCCAATAAAGTACGGTTATGACGTTCGGACACACCATTATGCTGTGGTGTTCCAGGTGGCACGAATTTGTGAAACTATTCCACATTGTTTTAATTGAAGACCAAACTTGTAACTCAAATATTTGTCTCCGTGATCAGATCGTAGAAACTTTATTTTCTTGTCACGATGATTTTCCACTTCACTCTGAAATTCTTTGAACTTTTCAAATGTTTCAGACTTATGTTTCATCAAGTAGATATACCCATATCTGCTTAAATCATCTGTGAAGGTCAGAAAATAATGATACCTGCCGCGAGCCTCAACACTCATCGGACCACATACATCAGTATGTATTATTTCCAATAAGTTAGTTGCTCTCTCCATTGTTCCGGAGAATGGAGTCTTAGTAATCTTGTCCACGAGGCATGGTTCGCAAGCATCAAGTGATTCCAAAATCCCATCAGCATGGAGTTTCTTCATGCGCTTTACACCAATATGACCTAAACTACAGTGCCACAAATAAGTTGCATTATCATTATTAACTTTGCATCTTTTGGCTTCAATATTATGAATATGTGTATCACTACGATCGAGATCCAACAAACCATTTTATTGGGTGTATGACCATAGAAGGTTTTATTCATGTAAACAGAACAACAATTATTCTCTAATTTAAATGAATAACCGTATTGCAACAAACATGATCAAATCATATTCATGCTCAACGCAAACACCAAATAACACTTATTTAGTTTCAACACTAATCCCGAAAGTATAGGGAGTGTGCGATGATGATCATATCAATCTTGAAACTACTTCCAACACACATTGTCACCTCACCCTTTACTAGTTTTTGTTTATTCTACAACTCTCGTTTCGAGTTACTACTCTTAGCAACTGAACCAGTATCAAATGCCGAGGGGCTGCTATAAACACTAGTAAATTAGACATCAATAACATGTATATCCAATATACCTTTGTTCACTTTGCCATCCTTCCTATCCGCCAAATACCTGGGGCAGTTCCGCTTCCAGTGACCAGTCCCTTTGCAATATAAGCACTTAGTCTCAAGCTTAGGACCAGACTTGGGCTTCTTCACTTTGAGCAACAACTTGCTTGCCGTTCTTCTTGAAGTTCCCCTTCTTCCCTTTACCCTTTTCTTGAAACTAGTGGTCTTGTCTACTATCAACACTTGATGTTTTTCTTGATTTCTACCTTCGTTGATTTCAGCATCACGAAGAGCTTGCGAATCATTTCCGTTATCCCTTGCATATTATAGTTCATCACGAAGTTCTACTAACTTGGTGATGGTGACTAGAGAATTCTGTCAATCACTATCTTATCTGGAAGATTAACTCCCACTTGATTCGAGCGATTGTATTACCCAGACAATCTGAGCACATGCTCACTGCTTGAGCTATTCTCCTCCATCTTTTTAGCTATTGAACTTGTTGGAGATTTCATATCTCTCAACTCGGGTATTTGCTTGAAATATTAACTTCAACTCCTGGAACATCTCATATGGTCCATGACTTTCAAAACATATTTGAAGTCCCGATTCTAAGCCGTTAAGCATGGTGCACTAAACTATCAAGTAGTCATCATATTGAGCTAGCCACACGTTCATAACGTCTACATCTGCTCCTGCAATAGGTCTGTCACCTAGCGGTGCATCAAGGACATAATTTTTTGTGCAGCAATGAGGATAAACCTCAGAGCACGGACCCATTCCGCATCATTTCTACTATCATCTTTCAACTTAGTTTTCTCTAGAAACATATATAAAACATAGGGAAGCAACAACGCGAGCTATTGATCTACAACATTATTTGCAAAATACTATCAGGACTAAGTTCATGATAAATTAAAGTTCAATTAATCATATTACTTAAGAACTCCCACTTAGATAGACATCCCTCTAATCATCTTAGTGATCACGTGATCCAAATCAACTAAACCATAACCGATCATCACGTGAAATGGAGTAGTTTTCAATGGTGAACATCACTATGTTGATCATATCTACTATATGATTCACGCTCGACCTTTCGGTCTCAGTGTTCCGAGGCCATATCTGCATATGCTAGGCTCGTCAAGTTTAACCTGAATATTCTGCGTGTGCAAAACTGGCTTGCACCCGTTGTAGATGGACATAGAGCTTATCACACCCGATCATCACGTGGTGTCTGGGCATGATGAACTTTGGCAACGGTGCATACTCAGGGAGAACACTTTTATCTTGAAATTTAGTGAGAGATCATCTTATAATGCTACCGTCAATCAAAGTAAAATAATATGCATAAAAGATAAACATCACGTGCAATCGAAATATGTGACATGATATAGCCATCATCATCTTGTGCCTTTGATCTCCATCTCCAAAGCATCGTCATGATCTCCATCATCACCGGCATGACACCATGATCTCCATCATCTTGATCTATATCAATGTGTCGTCACATGGTCGTCTCGCCAACAATTGCTCTTGCAACTATTGCTATCGCATAGCGATAAAGTAAAGCAATTATTTGGCGCTTGCATCTTATGCAATAGAGAGACAACCATAAGGCTTTTGCCAGTTGCCGATAACTTTTACAAAACATGATCATCTCATACAACAATTTATATCTCATCACGTCTTGACCATATCACATCACAACATGCCCTGCAAAAACAAGTTAGACGTCCTCTACTTTGTTGTTGCAAGTTTTTCGTGGCTGCTACGGGCTGAGCAAGAACCGTTCTTACCTACGCATCAAAACCACAACGGTAGTTTGTCAAGTTGGTGCTGTTTTAACCTTCGCAAGGACCGGGCGTAGCCACACTCGGTTCAACTAAAGTTGGAGAAACTGACACCCGCCAGCCACCTGTGTGCAAAGCACATCGGTAGAACCAGTCTCGCGTAAGCGTACACGTACTGTCGGTCTGGGCCGCTTCATCCAACAATCACTACAAAAGAAATACACTTCCGTGATGATACGCGTTTGTCACATTAGGTCGCGTTTTTTGTCATGCATGTACTTCCATGACGATTTTATGACAGAATCAAGATAGTCATACCTGTGCTGTCGTAGAAGTGTTCCATGACATTACCAAAATTATCATCACGGAAGTGTCCACTTCCATGACGATAAATCGCGCGTCACAGAAGTGCTTTCGTCAAGGGTGGCCGACATGTGGCATCCACCGTAACGGAATGCCGTTAAGCTATCAGGTCGGGTTTTGGATCCGATAACCCGTTAACAACCCCGACCAATGGGAAATATCCGCGTGTAAAATTCTTATTGGCCGGACGTGTAACGACCCGACCCAAAACCGGTCAAGTCTCTATGTAGCTGTACCACCCCAAGATCATGCTGGCACACACACTACATTGATGAAAAGATTCAAAGTTCAATCACACCTGAATTTATTACACGATTCTCATATCGAGTCTTTAATACAATAGAATAAGTTCGGCCGAAGGCCAACTCATGAGAAATAAACTAAATAAAGCTGCGGAAGCGTAGACGAATAGCGAGTCCATCCGACTCCATAGGGTAATCGCCAAGCGTGGATCGTAGCCTCACTCCTGGTCGAAAAACTCCTCTGCAACATAAGACGTTGCAGCCGTGTAGGTAAGCATTTTGAATATGACGGCAAGTCATGAAGAGAACAACAATAATAATGCTAACAATATATGCAATTTGGCTGTGGGGCTATGAGTTTTATGTTTTTGCGAAAAAGCCAATTTTTTCCTATAACAAGGGGAATTGGGTTCATCCTACCTCATGATACTACTCAACAACATAACTTAAAATTCTCCTACTGCATGCATGGTGGGGAGGCATAATTCTAATGCAACAAAATCATAGGTATTGTAAAACATGATCATATGACTTGCCTGGCTGACGGTCTTCGAAAGCTAGCGACTCGTAGTAGCAGGCTTCGCACTCCGGAAATTCTATCGAAGCAAACAATAATCATATAAGCATACAAACATACAATCACCTAACATAACATCATGCTAACATAAATCACACAAAACAATCAAACCAAAACCAAAGAAAACTCGAAGAACTCCAAGCCAACAACTAAAAAAAATAAAATAAACTTTTTATTTTCTGTAAATAAAAGTTCACGTTCTAAAACTACAGAACTAATCTAAAATAAATTATAACAGAGGTAAAATAAAATTTTAAAATAACTAGAACAGCAGAAAACAGCAGCAAGCTAAAAAAAACTAAAAAGCTTGTTTTCGCATAAAACTATTTTTTTATAAAGACTAAAAATCCCCAAATAAGTTCCTACTGCTAGGCAAGGTCAAAACAAGGCAGTGACAAAAAGAATCACTAAAATAAAATAATCCTAACTCAATTTATAGCAGAAAAACTAATCTGACAAAAACTAATATAAAACAATTTTAAAAAACCTAAACATGGCCGAATCTATTTTCTACAGAAACTATAGGAAATTTGCAAACTAGAGCAAACAGAATCAACTAAAAATATTAAATAACCTAAAAGATACGGATTTTACAAAACTGGAACTATTTTGTTAAAAACAGAAACGAAAATTAAAATAAAACAACTAGGGCGCTAACAGACCGAAATACTGAGCGCTCTAAACCTATCTAACGCACGAGCGATCTTTAACTGAAACATATATGGGCTAAGCAGAATAAACCGATCGGGCCGGTCTAACTAAATCAGGAACTAGACCGGAAATAAACCGTAAACTAAACCGATCTATTGAAAATAACCTAACCCTTCGCGGATCTAATGTAAGCCGTACATGCGAGATCTAACGGTGGAGGGGAGCTCGGGCTTACAGCGGACGGCGGCGACGGACGTAGACGACGGCGGCGACTCGGGCGATGGCGGTGCGGCGGCTCCGGTCGTCGGGGAGGAAGGAGGTGACGTCGGGGCAATGCGGCGGAGCTTGGGGAAGTCGGGGTCGGCCTTGGTGGAGCTCGGGGAAGTCGAAGACGAGGCGAAACAGAGCTCGGTGCTCTGCAGCTCCGGCGGGTGGCGGACGAGCTCGGGGTCGTCTCTGATGTGGGTAAGAGGGCGTAATACCATGTCAAAAAGGTGGGAAACATCGAGGGGAGTACGTGGGTGGAAATTGGAGTCGAGGGAGTGCTCACCGGAGTCGGAACGGGCGGCGAACTGCGGCGGCAGCAGGGAGATCGGGATGGCGAGGGCGCGAGCTGCGGTGGGTTTTGGACTAGGGTTTTAGGGGGATCGGGGGAGGAAGGGCGTAGGTATTTATAGGGCGTCAACTTGGGGCAGGGGCGACTCGGGATCGTGATCCCATGGAATTCGGACGCGGCGGCGACGTCGAACGCGCTCTGGCGCGGCATAGCATGGGCGAGGGGAAAGAGAAGGGGTGGGGCCGGCGCGTCGGTGTGTGAGAGAGAGAGGAGAGCGAGCGGGCGACCGAGGGGGAGAGGGTTCGGGCGTCGGGCGCTGGGGCAGGCCAGCTCGGTCGCTGGTGGGTTGCGGCTCGGTGCGGGCTGGGCCGGTTGGCCTGGCTGGCGCCTTGAATATTTTTTTTGAAATACCACAGAGAGAGAAAACTAATATAAGCGAAAACTATAATATTTTTATATAGGGCATATATATATCAATAAAATCAGAAAAATAAATCCTACAAAGTGAACATTTTTCCAGAGGCAAAACAGAAACAAAAAAATAAAAACATTTTTTGTAGATTCCAAATAAAATCAAATTTGAATTCTAACTTTTTTTGGCAATATTTTCTTCTGACATTTTTCTTTGGAGTGTCATGTTTACTCCTCTCATACCTTTGCTCAAGTATTTGTCAGGTATTTTGGAAATAAATTTCAATTGCAAAAAATCAAATTCAAATTCAAATAAAACTCAAATGCCTCTAAAATTTCCAAATGCCACTCAATTCAAACAAAATGCATAGATGCTTAGCTAATAACTGTAGAACATTCCAAATTGAAATTTTGGGATGTTACAAACCTACCCACCTTAAGGTGAATCTCGCCCTCGAGATTCGGGTTGGCTAGCAAATAGGTGTGCGTGGTCTCGGCGGAGATCTTCTTCTCGCTCCCAGGTGGCTTCCTCCTCGGAATGATGACTCCATAGAACCTTGCAAAACTTAATGATCTTGCTGCGGGTAACTCTGTTCGCAGTCTCGAGAATTCTGACGGGTTTCTCCTCATAAGTCAGATCACTGTCGAGCACTGTGTCTCTCAAAGGAATATCGGCCATCTCAGCATGGCATTTCTTCAGCTGGGAAACATGGAAGACATCGTGAACTCCTAACAATCCTTCCGGCAATTCCAGCTTGTATGCAACTTCTCCTCTGTGTTCGAGGATTTTGTAGGGGCCAATGAACCTGGGTGCTAATTTTCCTTTAACACCGAACCTCTTGATTCCTCGAAGTGGGGACACACGGAGATATGCTCGGTCTCCAACTTCATACGTTACCTCCTTGCGTTTACTGTTGGCATAACTCTTCTGTCTCGACTGGGCTATCTTGAGTCTATCTCGAATCAGCTTGACCTTCTCTTCGGAGTCTCAGATAAGATCGGGACCAAAAAGTCTTCGGTCTCCAACACCATCCCACAACAATGGTGTTCTGCACCTCCTTCCGTATAGAGCTTCGAAAGGGGCCATCTTCAAACTGGTCTGATAGCTGTTGTTGTATGAGAACTCTGCGTATGGCAGATTGTCATCCCAGCTAGACCCATAGTCTAGCGCACAGGCTCTCAACATGTCCTCCAGAATCTGGTTGACTCTCTCGGTCTGTCCATCTGTCTGCGGATGAAAAGTTGTACTGAACTCCAGCCTCGTACCCAAAGTTCCATGCAACTGATTCCAAAACTTTGAGGTAAATTGCGTTCCTCTATCTGACACGATACTCCTCGGAACTCCATGCAGACATACGATCCTGGTCATGTATATCTTGGCTAACTTAGCGCTGGTATATGTAGTCTTCACATGAATGAAATGAGCTACCTTGGTCAAGCGATCAACCACTACCCAGATAGAATCATAACCTAAACGGGTCCTCGGTAATCCTGTGATAAAATCCATTCCAAGTTTCTCCCATTTCCACTCAGGAATCGGTAGTGGTTGGAGTAACCCTGCTGGCTTCTGATGTTCCGCTTTTACTCACTGGCAAACATCACATACTGCTACGTACTCGGCAATATCCTTCTTCATACCTGTCCACCAGAAACTTTCCTTCAAATCCAGATACATCTTGGTGTTGCCTGGGTGAATCGAGTATGGTGAATCATGGGCCTCCCGAAGAATTAACTTCCTGACCTCTGGGTCATTAGGCACATAGATGCGATCCTCAAACCATAAAGTTCCATGCTCGTCTTCACGAAAACCTTTAGCCTTTCCGTTGCTCATCTTTTCCTTTATCTCTGCAATTTCCTTGTCCATCTTCTGGGCTTCACGGATTCTTTCGGTCAAAGTGGACTGAATATCGAAGGTGGCGACATATCCTCTCGGTACTATCTCAAGTCGGAGCTCTCTGAGATCGTCGGATAATTCCTGAGGTAATCCTCCAGCTATGAGGGTGTTCACATAGCTTTTACGGCTCAAGGCATCTGCTACAACATTTGCCTTCCCTGGGTGATAATGCAATCTCATATCATAGTCCTTGATCAACTCTAGCCATCTCCTCTGTCTGAGGTTCAATTCCTTCTACGTGAAAATATACTTCAGGCTCTTATGATCCGTGTAAACATCACAACTGTTTCCAACAAGGAAATGTCTCCATGTCTTGAGTGCGTGCACTACGGCTGCTAACTCCAAATCGTGTGTGGCATAATTCATCTCGTGAGGTCGTAGCTGTCTGGAGGTATAAGCTACAACTCTTCCTTCCTGCATGAGCACTCCTCCGAGTCCTTGACAAGAAGCATCACAATATACCTGGTAATCCTTGTGTATGTCTGGCAAAATGAGCACTGGGGCTGTAACCAGACGTTTCTTCAGCTCCTGAAAACTGGCTTCACAATCCTCGGTCCAAATGTACTTGGCTTCCTTCTTCAGCAGCTCGGTCATGGGTTTAGCAATCTTGGAGAAATTCTCAATAAATCTCCGATAATATCCTGCGAGTCCGAGAAAACTGCGGATCTCCTTGACTGAGGTGGGGGACTGCCAGTTGGTGACCGATTCAAC
Source organism: Aegilops umbellulata (assembly GCA_032464435.1). Lineage (NCBI taxonomy): Eukaryota > Viridiplantae > Streptophyta > Magnoliopsida > Poales > Poaceae > Aegilops > Aegilops umbellulata. The sequence goes on along the minus strand of CP136055.1, from coordinate 286,577,067 downwards.
CTTGGAGGGGTCGACTACTATTCCTTCTCCTGAAATAACATGTCAGAGGAATCCGACTTCCTTCAACCAAAATTCACATTTGTTGAACTTGGCATATAAATGATGTTCTCGGAGTTTCTCCAGAACTAGACACAGATGTTCCTTATGCTCTTCCTCGCTCTTGGAGAAAACCAATATGTCATCGATGAATACCATGACAAACTTGTCCAGATATTCCCTAAATACCTTGTTCATCATGCTCATAAAATACGCAGGGGCATTAGTCAATCCGAATGACATGACGGTATACTCATATAAACCATACCTGGTGGTGAAAGCTGTTTTGGGTATATCCTGTTCACGAATCTTCAACTGATGATACCCTGATCGAAGATCGATCTTGGAGAATACCTTGGCTCCAACTAGCTGATCAAATAAATCGTTAATCATCGGCAGAGGGTACTTGTTCTTGATGGTCACGTCGTTCAATGAACGATAATCCACAACCATCCTCAGGGTTCCATCCTTCTTCTCTACCAAAAGAACTGGGGCTCCCCAAGGTGACGAGCTTGGCCTAATATATCCCTTCTCCAATAATTCCTTGATTTGCTTCTTGATCTCTTCCAAATCATTCGGGGGCATCCGATAGGGTCTCTTGGATATTGGGGCTGTGCCAGGCAATAACTCAATCAGAAATTCAATATCTTTATCCGGTGGCATTCCTGGTAATTCCTCCGGAAATACATCAGGAAAATCTTGCACTACGGGCACTTCCTCCTGAACAACACCCGTGAGGGAATTCACCCGATTCTTCATCGGTGTGCGTCTGGATACATACTTGATCCTCTTCTGCTCCGGGGTGGTGAGCAATCGTCTTTGCGGGCACAGTCAATGTTTCCTTCAAACTTGGTCAACCAATCCATGCCTAGGATTACATCCAAACTCTGGGATTCCAATACTATGAGGTCTGCGGGAAAATCATGATTTCCGATGCTGAGGGTCGAATGCCAGCCTAAGCCTGTCGTCATCTCTCCTCCTGGGGAAGTGACCTGAAGCGGGGTTCTAAGGGTTCTAGTGGGCAACCCATACTTTTCCACAACTACCCTTGATATGAATGAATGCGTTGCACCGGAATCAAAGAGTACCAATACCGGACGTGAATTTAATAAAAACCTACCAACCACAGTTTCTGGCTGATCATAGACGTCCTCCACGTCAATGTGATTCACCTGAGCACGAGGAAAAGGGTTGGGCTTCTTTGCTGAGCTTCCATTGCCGTTGCCGTTTCCATTCCTCTGCTTGGCCTCCGGGCAGTCGGTGGCATAGTGTCCTGTCTTCTGGCACTTGAAACAGGTGATGTGACTCAGATCCTTCTGAGCCGGGGCAGGATGATGCTGGTTGCCATTGCCTCCATTGCCTAACTTGGAGTTGTTGTCGTGGTTGCGATTGTTCCCATTCCCTCCATGGTTATGTCCTCCATGACTATGTCCTCCATGGTTGTGATGGGTATGTCCTCCTGAGTATGGGGCATAGCGGGGCTTCTGCTGAGCTCCGGAGTTGTACTTTCCCTAGCCATATTTCCGCTTGCGGCTATCAATCTGCTGCTGCTTGCCTTCAAGTATGGTGGCCTTGTCTACCAGCTCCTGGTAGTTGTTGAAGGTAGCCACCATTAGCGGCATTCCCAGCTCATCATTGAGTCCCTCGAGAAACTTCTCCTGCTTTGCGGCATCTGTGGCCACATCATCTGGGGCATAGCGAGATAATTTGCCGAACTCATCCACGTACTGCCCCACAGTACGGTTCCCCTGGCGTAAGTTGCGGAACTCACGCTTCTTCAGACTCATGGCTCCAGCTGAGACATGAGCGGTGCGGAAAGCCTGCTGGAACTGATCCCATGTCATGGTGGCGACCGGATAAGTGGTGGTGTAGTTCTCCCACCAAGAGGCTGCAGGTCCATCAAGCTGATGTGCGGCGAAGCGCACCTTCTCTGCATCTGTGCATCCAGCAGTGGCTAACTCCCTTCCGACCTTGCGAAGCCAATCATCGACCACAATCGGCTCAGTGCTGCTATAGAACACTGGCGGATTCAGCCTTAGGAAGCGAGTCAAGTTGTCAACAGGGGGTGGTGGCGGTGGATTCTGGTTCTGGATGAGTATCTGCATCAGGGCATTCTGCTGCTGGATCAGCTGGGTGAGCTCCGGCGGAAAGTTGGAACCGGGGTCACGTCTCGGAGGCATCTGGTGTTTTGGAGTGGATGAGAAATTAGAATAGAACAAGGGTCTAATGAGAAAATAGCACTACCCATATGAATGCACAATCATAATCACACCAATCATTTATTCATTCATCTCAAACAAGGTTCATTCTCGGATTACAAAATCTCACGACTAATGGAAATAACGGCCTAACTGATCGACGAAAAAAAAATAACATGGCGGTCGACTAAATGTCTTCATCAATTATCCTTGCGTCCTCTGGTGCAGCGTCCTCTGGTGCGTCGTCCCCTGGTGCGGCGCCTCCTCTTACGGCTTCCTTCGGTGGAGCTCTCTTCATAATCCTGGTCATTGCTCACGAGGGGTCCATCATCTCCACTCGGAAAAAGGTCTTCTCCCAGGTCCATCTTCTCCTCTAATGCGGCAACATCAATCTTCAGCTTGTCGACTCTCTCCATGAAATCCTTGACTTCATCCTCATGCTCATAGTGGGCTTCACGTGCTGCATCCTCCAGTTCAATTTCACGAAGATGCAACTTTTGGACCGTCTTCAAGCTCCTGCGCATCTGAACCTCTAGAGCCCTGATGTGAGCCTCCAAGTCTTGGACATATGAGTGAACGAAGTCGTCATCTATGGTGTGGATGATCTCTCCATCTGCAGTCCTGCGAGAAATCATAGTGTGGTCTGATCCAACGAGCTCGACCCTGTATTCCTCCTGGATGCGTCCAAGTGCACTATGAACTGCTATGTCTCTCCCGAGGATCCAAGTGGGAGCAGTGAACCTGAAGTCAACGGGCGCCGAGAGACTTCCGAAAGTCCTCCCTGGTATGTGCACCTTAATCCTATAGCGACGGTCTTCTGGAGATGCCATGATAGGGGTCCCGGTGGTAGACGGCAGAGCAATCTTCAATTCCTTGGTGATCTGGACCAGCCTCCTGCCGAAAAGCATTGTCTCATCTGGCTGGCAAAACTCCGGGAGCAGAACTGGGATGAACTTGACGGCCATCTAGAATGTTGAAAATCGGAGAGAAGTCAGAAATGAACAGGGGAGAATTACGGAATGATAAGGACATGAAATAAAATAGTCTCTTCCTATGGTTTTCCGATCCTAGGGGTTACGTCCTACGGTCAGCGTGTGCTCTGAATACCATCTCTGTAACAACCCGACCCAAAACCGGTCAAGTCTCTGTGTAGTTGTACCATCCCAAGATCATGCTGGCACACACAGTACATTGATGAAAAGATTCAAAGTTCAAACACACCTGAATTTATTACACGATTCTCATATCGAGTCTTTATTACAATAGAATAAATTCGGCCGAAGGCCAACTCATGAGAAATAAACTAAATAAAGCTGCGGAAGCGTAGACGAATAGCGAGTCCATCCGACTCCATAGGGCAATCGCCAAGCGTGGATCGTAGCCTCACTCCTGGTCGGAAAACTCCTCTGCAACATAAGACGTTGCAGCCGTGTAGGTCAGCATTTTGAATATGCCGGCAAGTCATGAAGAGAACAACAATAATAATGCTAACACTATATGCAATTTGGCTGTGGGGCTCTGAGTTTTATGTTTTTGCGAAAAAGCCATTTTTCCCTATAACAAAGGACTTGCTTGCAATTACTACAAAATGTTGGTTGTTATTGAGATGGTTCTGCCAACCAATGTCTCATTCCCAATTATTAAATAACCCCTCAATTAATTTATTTAGTTCGGTGTTGAGATTTCTGAAATACTCCAATTTCCAGAGGCTCATTTGTCCATAACTGGGGACACAGCTAATCGATTAGGTTGTTACTCTACAGAGTCTTGTGCACTTTACCCGCAAGAATCGTTCCCTCCTTTATGTCTTCGCAATGCCTGGTGTTTGAAGACGGGACGAACGAAACAGGGTCTTCCGTAGAGTTTCTCTGGGCACTGCCGGTGCCCATCCATGACCTGCCATTCTTCTACATCTGCTGGCACCGTCCGTCCAGAGTCACGCCTAGGGTCAACCCAGCCAGAGCCCATAATGGCTTGTGGCTGCACAGGTAAGCTTCCGGTCAAGGTGTATCCATCCGTCTCTTCGTGGCTGGGTGAAGCTTTCTGCAAGATGTCATGGCGATTCTCCATGCATCCCGGCCATCCGCTGGTTTCTCTAGGGTGCCCGTCAACCGTCCTCCACCCAGTAGTGAATTTGAAGTCCATCTTGAGCTTGAAGTCATGGGGTTGTCATCATCTTGACTCTCACATCTCCCTTATTAATCACTCAACCAACCCCGTCTACGAGCATAGCAAAACAAACTACATCGTCTCGGGCAATGGTAACAAGGGGAATTGGGTTCATCCTACCTCATGATACTACTCAACAACATAACTTAAAATTCTCCTATTGCATGCATGGTGGGGAGGCATAATTCTAATGCAACAAAATCATAGGTATTGTAAAACATGATCAAATGACTTGCCTGGCTGACGGTCTTCGAAAGCTAGCGACTCGTAGTAGCAGGCTTCACACTCCGGAAATTCTATCGAAGCAAACAATAATCATATAAGCATACAAACATACAATCACTTAACATAACAGCATGCTAACATAAATCACACAAAACAATCAAACCAAAACCAAAGAAAACTCGAAGAACTCCAAGCCAACAACTAATAAGAAAATAAAATAAACTTTTTATTTTCTGTAAATAAAAGTTCATGTTCTAAAACTATAGAAACTAATCTAAAATAAATTATAACAGAGGTAAAATAAAATTTTAAAATAACTAGAACAGCATAAAACAGCAGCAAGCTAAACAAAACTGAAAAGCTTGTTTTCGCATAAAACTATTTTTTTATAAAGACTAAAAATCCCCAAATAAATTCCTACTGCTAGGCAAGGTGAAAACAAGGCAGTGACAAAAAGAATCACTAAAATAAAATAATCCTAACTCAATTTATAGCAGAAAAACTAATCTGACTAAAACTAATATAAAACAATTTTAAAAAAACCTAAACATGGCCGGATCTATTTTCTACAGAAACTATAGGAAATTTGCAAACTAGAGCAAAAAGAATCAACTAAAAATATTAAATAACCTAAAAGATTCGGATTTTACAAAACTGGAACTATTCTATTAAAAACAGAAACGAAAATTAAAATAAAACAACTAGGGCGCTAACGGGCCAAAATACTGAGTGCTCTAAACCTATCTAACGCGCGAGCAATCTTTAACTGAAACGTATACGGGCTAAGCAGAATAAACCGACTGGGACGGTCTAACTAAATCAGGAACTAGACCGGAAATAAACCGTAAACTAAACCGATCTATTGAAAATAACCTAACCCTTCGCGGATCTAATCTAAGCCGTACATGCGAGATCTAATGGTGGAGGGGAGCTCAGGCTTACAGCGGACGGCGGCGACGGACGTAGACGACGGCGGCGACTCGGGCGATGGCGGTGCGGCGGCTCCGGTCGTCGGGGAGGAAGGAGGTGACGTCGGGGCGATGCGGCGGAGCTTGGGGAAGTCGGGGTCGGCCTTGGTGGAGCTCGGGGAAGTCGAAGACGTCGAGGGCGAGGCGAAACAGAGCCCGGTGCTCTGCAGCTCCGGCGGGTGGCGGACGAGCTCGGGGTCATCTCTGCTGTGGGTAAGAGGGCGTAATACCATGTCAAAAAGGTGGGAAACGTCGAGGGGAGTACGTGGGTGGAAATTGGAGTCGAGGGAGTGCTCACCGGAGTCGGAACGGGCGGCGAACTGCGGCGGCAGCAACGAGATCGGGATGGCGAGGGCGCGAGCTGCGGTGGGTTTTGGGCTAGGGTTTTAGGGGGATCGGGGGAGGAAGGGCGTAGGTATTTATAGGGCATCAACTTGGGGCAGGGGGCGACTCGGAATCGTGATCGCGTGGAATTCGGACGCGGCGGCGGCGTCGAACGCGCTCTGGCGTGGCATAGCGTGGGCGAGGGGAAAGAGAAGGGGTGGGGCCGGCGCATCGGTGAGAGAGGGAGAGAGGAGAGCGAGCGGGCGACCGAGGGGGAGAGGGTTCGGGCGTCGGCGCTGGGGCAGGCCGGCTCGGTCACTGGTGGGCTGCGGCTCGGCGCTGGCTGGGCCGGTTGGCCTGGCTGGCGCCTTGGATTTTTTTTTGAAATACCACAGAGAGAGAAAACTAATATAAGCGAAAACTATAATATTTTTATATAGGGCATATATATATCAATAAAATCAGAAAAATAAATCCTACAACGTGAACATTTTTCCAGAGGCAAAACAGAAACAAAAAAATATTTTTTTTGTAGATTCCAAATAAAATCAAATTTGAATTCAAACTTTTTTTGGCAATATTTTCTTCTGACATTTTTCTTTGGAGTGTCATGTTTACTCCTCTCATACTTTTGCTCAAGTATTTGTCGGGTATTTTGGAAATAAATTTCAATTGCCAAAAATCAAATTCAAATTCAAATAAAACTCAAATGCCTCTGAAATTTCCAAATGCCACTCAATTCAAACAAAATGCATAGATGCTTAGCTAATAGTTGTAAAACATTCCAAATTGAAAATTTGGGATGTTACAGGACGAAACACGTGTCAGGTCGTCAGTGGGTCAGATAGGTGCCTATGATATGTCGACACGTGCCACGGCCCACCACTGGCCCATTTAGCTTACAAAGCCGACACGTTTGACTTGGTCAAAAGTTAACGTGCTGGCCCATGAAAAGCCTGTTAACGGTCCCTTTGCAAATAGCCCATTTTACGGCCCGTTAACTCACAACCCGTTAGGCCCTAAAGGAAATCGGCCCAACAACGTCATGTGGGCCGTCGAATATAACACCAGCCCATTTCACTTTTGGCCCATGTATGGCCCACGACGTCTTTCGGCCCATATGAGGCCTTCGTATCTTTCGGCCCTTTACAGGCCCACGGTGACTCTAGCCCATAATGAACATTAATTTTCTTTATACCCGTTAACGGCCCGTGATTTACATGGGCCGTTTTCCAGCCCGTGTTAGCTTTCGGCCTATTGACGGCCGATACGTTCTTGGGCTCCTTTTCGGCCCTCGATTACTTCCGGCCCATTACTGGCCTGTTCCCCTAATGGGCCAAATTCGGCCCATGGGAAGAGTCAGCCCGTTACTGGCCTATTCCCCTAATGGGCCAAATTCGGCCCATGGCAAGAGTCGGCCAGTTACTGGCTTGTTACCCTAATGGGCCAAATTCGGCCCATGGCAAGAGTCGGCCCGTTTCTGGCCTGCTAACCCGTTGCGCCGTTTCCAGCCCGTCCTATATTCTGGCCCATTAACGACCTGTTATGCCTATGAGAGAATTAAGCCTTTGCTATCCTACGACCTGTTAACGACCTGTTACCGTGCTGGGCCGATACCAATTACGCCCGATTACGGCCCATGTAGACCCATTTATCCGACGGCCCGAGGCCCACCGATTACAGGCCCATTTATCGACGGGCCGTAGGAGACCCATGGATCCTACGGCCCGTATATGGCCCATGGTAGTTGCGGCCACTAGCAAACCAGGGAAAAAGAAGACTAGGAAATAAATAAGGCCAAAACTAACGCTAGGCTATTAAGGCGATTGCACAGATTACATCCACTCGGCATCAAAGATCGCCACCAGTGCAAATATAGGGAACACCCTACACTATACAAAAATGGCTTGCTGCTTTCTTCAACCGGTGGCTGCACGTTAAGAATAAATTTTGCATCGCACCAAAACAAATTACAACTATATAACAAAAGGAAGGTTGGCATAAAACTTAACAGCCTAGCAGATAAATGCACCACCAGAAGTTCAGAAGCTCAGTTCATTTGACCTGGCTGTTACGTTTTCATGCTGTATTGTCCGATGGAGCACCATAACCCTCGCCTTCATTTCCCCTAGGCTCCTGAACAACATAGCAAATGTCTGATAGTCTGGTTTCAAAACCATGCATATCTTGACGACATTGAGCAATGTTTCTCCTTGTTTCACAAAGGGTCTCTATTAGGGAATGGACTTGTGTCTGGAGCGCAGATACAACTTGCTTTCAGCTTGCATATCTTGATCATGAGGCAGTTTGGACGATATTGCCTTAACAACCAACCCAGTATTACGCAGGAATGTGCTTTTGGCACTGTTAGTGGACAGGTACTGACCCACTGCAGCAAGAGCTGACATTGCGGTTATAGTTGCTTCGCCACCTTCAGAAGGTGGCGCTTCCACCATTTTTTCCATAGCTCGCTGAAAAGTTGAGGTTTTACATTAGTAGTACCAGAACAGAAGATATTAAGGAGGCAGCAAAACCAAACAAAATAGCTTTGGTCTATATACAGAACTTATTCTGGTGAACCCATGCAAAATATTAGTTGTATTTTATTGCAAAGTACATAATAAAACCAGGTTCCAAACATATGACCATGTACCATCGCTAATGTATTGTCTATTTCTTCACATTGTATTGAGGGCTAAGGATAAAGAGACGAAGTTTATAATACGGTAAGCATAGTATGACATCATTCATATCACAAAACAACTGAGAACAGACAAACAGGCAATTGTAACGTTGTGTGGGCAAGTCCAGCAGGGAACTAGATTACGGGTCAAGATCAAAGGAACATCACTCCTCTCTTTTAAACCTTGTAAGGTGCAATGATATGCTAAGAAAATTGTGTATAAAATTGAAAAGAGTAATAGACATTGGCTGCAAACCATGCAGTTCAAGGCACAAGTCAGAGTAAGTAGTAGTTAAAAGGCACGAGGATTAAGGACTTACAATAGCGGCTTTGACTGGTGTAGTCATGACCTTCTTCTTGCTGGTGTGACAGTCCTTGAAGATTTCCACAACATTTGGTTCAGGTACTTTTTGGTCCTTGCGGGCTTTCCTCTGCATTTCGAACAAGTCAATATAGATCTGATAATATGGTACAAACAAAAGAGTGAAACAACAGCTAATTACAAGAGCCTCGCAGTGTGCAATATAGCTACGAGATCGTGTCGTCTGTTGGAATTTCACTTTCATACGGTTGGCCTTGTTCTTTGAACAGTTCACCTACAAGAAGATAGATTTGTGTGGCACATGCGTAAATAGGACTTCAACATGTGATCTGATCACATATATATAATGTACCTGATAATTCGGATCAGACCAGTCTTCATCTGATATATTTTCCACTGGAGATGTTTGGGAAAGTTCACTGTTAGCCTTGCCTTCAAAGTGAGTTTTCCACAAGTTATACCGGTACTGTCGCGGAGCAGACTTGAAAACATGGGTGCAAGCTTGTCTGGTTGCATCATCTTGGCTATCCAACTTGAACCTCATCTGTTGAAAATTATGGGAGTCTCATTATCAGCAACCTAGAAAGTATGGGAGAGAGCAAGACGATATTACTAGTTTCCATACATAACCATACTTACAGATAAATGGTCGAGGAAGGTGTTGAACTGGGTTTCGTCTTTGTCATTCCTGTACTGAATCCATGTTGGGAGGATACGTACATGACACCTAACGGCAACCGCTGCCTCTGATACTAACTTGGCTGAATCTGTAGCATCACGTGGCCTCTTTAAACCTGCCTCAAAACGGATCTCCATTCTTCCTCCTCTAGATTTAGTTAACCTATCGAGCATTAGCCCTGATGTTTGTTTCCTCTTGCGCCTAGGTGCTAGTCCAACAACGACGTTAGTGTACATCAAACTGTGAGACTACATATAAAGAAGCATGCAACTGTAACTTGACTCTAGCAACTACCTTCTTGCTGTTGAAGCTCACAAGGTTCATGTGATATTGGCAACTCGTCTTATGTCAAGAGTGCTTGGGAAGTAGTGTCAGGTGGTGAGGGAGTCCTGGATTAGGGGGTGTCCGGGTAGCCGGACTATACCTTCAGCCGGACTCCTAGACTATGAAGATACAAGATTGAAGACTTCGTCCCGTGTCCGGATGGGACTTTCCTTGGCGTGGAAGGCAAGCTTGGCGATGCGGATATTCAGATCTCCTACCATTGTAACCGACTTTGTGTAACCCTAACCCTCTCCGGTGTCTATATAAACCGGAGGGTTTTAGTCCGTAGGACAGAACCCCAACATACAACAATCATACCATAGGCTAGCTTCTAGGGTTTAGCCTCCTTGATCTCGTGGTATATCTACTCTTGTACTACCCATATCATCAATATTAATCAAGCAGGACGTAGGGTTTTACCTCCATCAAGAGGGCCCGAACCTGGGTAAAACATTGTGTCCCTTGTCTCCTGTTACCATCCGCCTAGACGCACAGTTCGGGACCCCCTACCCGAGATCCGCCGGTTTTGACACCGACATTGGTGCTTTCATTGAGAGTTCCTCTGTGTCGTCGCTTTTAGGCCCGATGGCTCCTTTGATCATCAACAACGATGCGGTCCAGGGTGAGACTTTTCTCCCCGGACAGATCTTCGTCTTTGGCGGCTTCGCACAGCGGGCCAATTCGCTTGGCCACCTGGAGCAGATCGAAAGCTACCCCCCTGGCCATCAGGTCAGACTTGAAAGTTTAAACTACACGGCGGACATCCGCGGGGACTTGATCTTTGACGTATTCGAGCCACAGCCAAGCGCGCCGCACTGTCTCGATGGGCATGATCTAGCTCTGCCGCCGAACAGTGTCCTGGAGGCCGCACGCGCATTGGTTCCGACCCTTAATTCGGAGCCTACTGCACCGATCGAGGATGAGTGGTTGGACACCGCCTCGGGGGCTGCGATCTCAAAGGCAATCAAGCCGAACGCCAGCCCCGCACCCCGCAAGGCCCGTGACTCCGAGGGGCCGGATTCGTCTCCGGACTCCGCGCCCTCCGCGCGCCCGCCGATTGAATCCGATTGGGCGCCGATCATGGAGTTCACCGCCGCGGACATCTTTCAGCACTCGCCCTTCGGGGATATCATGAAGTCGCTAAAGTCTCTCTCTTTATCAGGAGAGCCCTGGCCGGACTACGGTCAGCAAGGTTGGTATACAGACGATGAAGAAATTCAAAGCCCACCCACCACCCACTCTGTAGCCACTGTCGACGACTTAACCGACATGCTCGACTTCGACTCCGAAGACATCGACGGTATGGATGACAATGCAGGAGACGACCAAGAACCAGCACCTGTAGGGCGCTGGAAGGCCACATCGTCATACGACATATATATGGTGGACACTCCAAAAGATGGAGATGGCGATGGAATAGCGGAGGATGACGCATCCAAGAAACAGACCAAGCGCCGGCGTTAGTGGCGCCGCTCTAAATCCCTCCAAAGCAAAAATGGTGATTCTGTTCTGGGCTTGCAGTAAGTTGGTTTTTAGTTGCTCCAACATCTATTGCTTAGCAGACAGAAAGTTGTGAGCTTCTTTCTCCTAGGGTCCAGGTATGGCTAGTTCAGAAATCATTGGAGGGGAAAAGCCATAAAGATCTTGAAAGGGGGACATTTTGATAGCAGTGTGGTATGTGGTATTATACCAATATTCAGTTAGAGATATCCAAGAGCACCACTTTAGGTTTTGTATTTGCGATGCATCTTAGATAAGTCTCAACACACTGATTAACTCGTCATGTTTGGCCATCAGGTTGAGGGTGGTATGATGTATTATACCTTAACTCACTTTTCCAAGCAGAAAAATATCCTTCCACAATTTGCTGGTAAATATTATGTCTCTGCCTGATATGATCAGTTTGGGTGGTCCATGTAACCTGGGTATATTATCCAGAAATGCGTGTGCCACACTAAGGACAGTATATGGATGGGATAGTGGAACAAAATGGGCATATTTTGTATATCTATCCACCACTACTAGTATCACGTATTTGCCATTTGAATTTGGGAGGCCTTCTATGAAACCCATAGAGATATGTTGCCATGCCATGTCAGCTATAGGGAGGGGATCTAGCAAACCAGGTTGAAGACAATTTTCATGCTTTGCTCTCTGGGAGATAGGGTAAGCAGCAATGAAAGTTTCCACTTCTTTCTTTAATTCTGGCTAGTAAAATATGTTCTTAACTCTCTGGTATGTTGCTCTTGTTCCAGAATGACCGCCAATAGGTGAACTACGCAATGCAACCAGTAATCTAGTTCTGAGAGCAGGAACATTTCCTACTAAAATTCTTCCTTTATATCTGATGATACGAGTTGTTAATTAGTGGTCTGAAGTAGTATGAGAAGGATGCAACAGTAATTGTGCTAACAGTTGTTTGGCCACTGGATCATGATGATAGCTTTGTACTAATTCTTTTGCCCAAACAGGTGTGACAGCTGACATTTTCATGCAAGCTGGTAGGGCTCTGGAAAGAGCATCTACCACTTTATAAGAACATCTTTTTTGTACTGAATTTGGAGGTTAAACTCCAGCAATTTCATCATTAACTTATGTTGCACTCCCTCTGTGATTTTCTGGTCTATAATAAACTTGAGTGACTATTGATTTGTTTTGATCAACAACTATGTGCCTAGTAGATAGTGCCTCCATCTTTTCAAGGCTTCCAATATAGCTAGGGCTTCTTTCTCATAAGTTGACATAGCAGCATTTCTAGGGCATAGGGCAGAACTATAAAATACTATAGGCCAACCTTGTTGCATTAAATCTGCTCCAATTCATTTGCGTGAAGCATCAGTTTCCAATACAAAAGGTTGGGAAAAATCTGTAAGTGCCAATATTGGAGCAGTAATTAAGGCATGTTGTAGCTGTGCAAATGTTCTTTCATGAGCAGTTGTCCAAGCAAATTGTCCTTTCTTCAGAAGATTGTGTAGGGTTCTACAAATAACACCATATCCCTTAATAAATCTTATGTAGTACCCTGCCAATCCCAGAAAACTCCTTAGTTTTGTAACATTTTCTGGTGTTGGCCACTCAACAATAGCTTGTATCTTCTTGAGGTCTGTTGCTACTCCTGCTGCAGAAATAACATGACCAAGATATTCTACTTGTTGTACAACAAAGACACATTTCTTTTAATATTTGTAGAACTGTTTGGAGGTGCTCCATATGCTCCTTGAGTGTCTTGCTATAAATCAAGATATCATCAAAAAAGACTAACACAAACTTCCTCAGATAAGCTCCAAAAATGGTGTTCATCACTACTTGAAAATTTCCTGGAGCATTAGAAAGGCCAAAAGGCATTACCAAATATTCAAAATGGCCAAGAAATGTTCTAAAACCTGTTTTATGAACATCATCAGGATGCATTCTGATTTGGTGATAACCAGCGCTTAAGTCAATTTTGGAGAAATACTTTGCCCCATGTAGCTCATCTAACAAATCTTCTATTACTGGTATTGGAAATTTGTTTAGTTGTTGCATTTTTCCTGAAATCGGTACAAAGTCTCATAGATCCATCATTTTTATTTACTAGAATGATAGGAGCTACATATGGACTTTGACTGTGTCGGATGAAATGAGCTGCCAGTAGTTTCTTAATTTGGTCTTCCATTCCTTGTTTTTGGTGTTGAGGAACTCTGTAGGGCCTAGCATGAGGTGGGTCTGTTCCAGGTTTTAAAGGAATGGTGTGATCACATTCTCTGTGAGGTGGCAGGGTAGAAGGTTCCTAAAAAAAAATCAGCATAATCCATCAATATTTTCTATAGCTGAGGTGGAGTTTGAAAACCTTCAGGAGCCTCTAAAACAATATTGTGCATTTGTAACAGAAACCCCCCAGCTCTTTTTTCCAGTAACTTGGTAGCTATTTTTTGCGGGTACTTCCTTGACAGTTTCTGTAGTAGTGATAGTTTGCTTCCCCTGGATAGTGAAATTGAAGATGTTTTCTGGCACATTAAATGCTACAGGACTGACTAGAGAGAACCAAACATATTCAAAGATTAGATCATAGTTGGGAAATGGTAAGACTCTGAAGTTATGGGATAACATGAGTTTTGCAATTTGAAACTCACAGTTAGGTGCTACAGCTGAAGTAATAAGTCCGCCTCCACTAGCCACGACAATAACTCTTGGTTTTATAGGTAACAGTTGATAGCTACATTTCACAGCAAAATCTTGGCTCATGAAAGAAGCGGCACTTCTTGAATCTAGAAAGGTTACAACTCTTTTTTCATCTATGTGCACTATTACTATTGGAGTTGGAATAGCTAGCTGATGTACTACTGCATGGGTAGAAATAACATAGCTTGTTCGTCTTCTTCAGTTAGTTCCTCTTGTTCTGGAGGAGATTGCTCTTCAGTATTGTCATTCTGCTCCATTGTTTCTTGTTGCATCCTATGAACATTTGGAATTAATTTGCATTATGCCCAGACACCCACTTATCTGCACATCTCCAGCATTCTCTAGGCTTCTTAAATTTATGATTACTGATAAAAGTTATCTCAGGTTGTTTAACAGGAAGTTGTTGCTGCCGTGGAGAAGAAGGAACCGGTTTAGTCTACACATTGTACTGTTGTTTCTGATAATAGTTTGTATAAGAGAAACCTTGTTGCTTTGCTGTTGGTAACATTGGGGGTTGGCATGGTTTTACATCCTTGGTCAAACAACAAGCATCAGTAAGTGTTTGTAGTCTGTGAGGTCTAATTTGAAATTTGATTCCCTCTGTGAGCCCATTTACATAGCATCTGACAAACCATAATTCTCCCAACTATGTTTCTTCTTGTACTTCTACCATTAGATCTTCAAAGTTTTTTGTTTAAGCAGACACTGAATCATTGGATTGCTTTAGAGTGTTGAACTTCTCAGTTAAATCATAAGAACGTTGCTCTGAAAACCTTTTTACCACTTCAGCCCCAAATTCATTCCAAGACAATTTCTTCTTCGACAATCCAGATCTTCTCAGCCATGTATCTGCGTCATCAATGACATACATTTGAGCTAAAGAAACTTTATATTCTTCAGGTGCAGCAAACATTTGGAAAAACTTATTGCATTGTCATATCTAGCCAACTAGGTCTTCTCCAGAAAATCTTGGAAAGTCTAGTTTGGGCTCTTTTGTGATGGATTTCATGAACTGTGCCTGCATATCCTGTTCATAAGTTCTACAGTACCCTTGCTATAACTGCCTATCTCTATTTTGCTGATAATACTTGTTAAATGCAGATGTATGATCATTATTTCTGGCAGTCACTGGAGTTTTAAAAACACTGACAGTCTCCTATCTTCCTGGATTGGCATATCCAAGAGGAACTATAGCTCTCTGAGTTATAATAGGTGGTAAATTCTGGAGTTGCAAGTCTTCCAACTATTTGGATTTTTCCTTCTCAGCTGGTAATTGCTTCCTGACTGTTCCATTCTGTCCACTTCGTCTAGTGTTTGTTCCTGATGTAGAGTAGGTGACCTGACCACCTGACTGGAACTGGGAAGTTGTGTCTCTCCTTGAGTGTAAGTACTAGGCTGAACTATACTTTTCAAAACTATGCTAATAGCTGATAGTTGCTTGCCAAGATCAATCGTAGCCTGCTCCACATTTTCCACTTGCAGAGAGATCTCACCTTGCTTAGAACCAATGGATTAATCATCTGTCTGGAGTTTTGTCACTTCGGCATGCATCAGAAAACCGTCCTTCTAAAGAACTCCAAGATCATCATGCAGGGAGAGTACTTCCTGAAGATCTGTGTCATCGATCATCTTTGTGTGCTCCATCTCGATCTGGGGTGGAGGTGAGGAATTTTACAACTGGACTGCCAGCAACCCTTCACGAACCTCAGATCCTACCGCCGCCGCGATCCACGCCTCCCTAGCACACAGATCATGCTTGATGACCCACAAGTATAGGGGATCTATTGTAGTCCTTTCGATAAGTAAGAGTGTTGAACCCAACGAGGAGCAGAAGGAAATGCCAAGTGGTTTTCAGTAACGTATTCTCTGCAAGCACTGAAATTATCGGTAACAGATAGTTTTGTGATAACAAAATTCGTAACGAGTAACAAGTAACAAGTGTAAGAAAGGTGCAGAAAGGTGGCCTAATCCTTTTTGTAAAAAAGGATAAGCCTAAACGAACTCTTATATAAAGCAAAGCGCTCCCGAGGACACATGGGAATTACTGTCAAGTTAGTTTTCATCATGCTCATACGATTCGCGTTCGTTACTTTGATAATTTGATATGTGGATGGACCGGTGCTTGGGTGCTGCCCTTACTTGGACAAGCCTCCCACTTATGATTAACCCCTCCCGCAAGCATCCGCAACTACAAAAGAAGAATTAAGATAAATCTAACCAGAGCATGGAACATGTGGATCCATGTCAGCCCCTTATGAAGCAACACATAAACTAGGGTTTAAGCTTCTTGTTGGGGAACGTAGTAATTTAAAAAAAAATCCTACGCACACGCAAGATCATGGTGATGCATAGCAACGAGAGGGGAGAGTGTGTCCACGTACCCTCGTAGACCGAAAGCGGAAGCGTTATGACAACGCGGTTGATGTAGTCGTACATCTTCATGATCCGACCGATCCAAGTACGGAACGCACGGCACCTCTGAGTTCAGCACACGTTCAGCTCAATGACGTCCCACGAACTCCGATCCAGCAGAGCTTCGAGGAAGAGTTCCTTCAGCACGACGGCATGATGACGGTGATGATGATGCTACCGACGCAGGGCTTCGCCTAAGCACTGCTACGATATGATTGAGGTGGATTATGGTGGAGGAGGGCACCGCACACGGCTAAGAGATCAAGAGATCCATTGTTGTGTCTATGGGGTGCCCCCTGACCACGTATATAAATGAGTGGAGGAGAGGAGGGGCCGGCCCTCTCTATGGCGCGCCTTGGGGAGTCTTACTCTCACCGGGAGTAGGATTCCCCCCTTCCATATAGTAGGAGTAGGAGAGAAGGAAGGGGAAGAGAGAAGAGAAGGAAGGAGGGGCGCAGCCCTTCCCCCTAGTCCAATTCGGACTAGGTCTTGGGGGGGGGGGGGCGCAGCCTGCCTCTCTCTCTCCCCTAAAGCCCAATAAGGCCCATATACTTCTTCGCGTATTCCCGTAACTCCCCGGTACCCCCGAAAATGCCCGAATCACTCGGAACCTTTCCGATGTCAGAATATAGTCGTCCAATATATCGATCTTTACGTCTCGACCATTTTGAGACTCCTCATCATGTCCCCAGTCTCATCCGGGACTCCGAACTACCTTCAGTACATCAAATCACATAAACTCATAATACAATCGTCACCGAAACTTTAAGCGTGCGGACCCTACGGGTTCGAGAACTATGTAGACATGACCGAGACACGTCTCCGGCCAATAACCAATAGCGGAACCTGGATGCTCATATTGGCTCCCACATATTCTACGAAGATCTTTATCAGTCAAACCGCATAACAAGATACGTTGTTCCCTTTGTCATAGGTATGTTACTTGCGCGAGATTCGATCGTCGGTATCTCAATACCTAGTTTAATCTCGTTACCAGCAAGTCTCTTTACTCGTTATGTAATACATCATCCGACAACTAACTCATTAGTTACAATGCTTGCAAGGCTTATAATGATGTGTATTACCGAGTGGGCCCAGAGATACCTCTCCGACAATCGGAGTGACAAATCCTAATCTCGAAATACGCCAACCCAACAAGTACCTTCGGAGACACCTGTAGAGCACCTTTATAATCACCCAGTTATGTTGTGACGTTTGGTAGCACACAAAGTGTTCCTCCGGTAAACGGGGGTTGCATAATCTCATAGTCATAGGAACATGTATAAGTCATGAAGAAAGCAATAGCAACATACTAAACGATCAAGTGCTAAGCTAACGGGGTGGGTCAAGTCAATCACATCATTCTCCTAATGATGTTATCCCGTTAATCAAATGACAACTCATGTCCATGGCTAGTAAACTCAACCATCTTTGATTAACGAGCTAGTCAAGTAGAGGCATACTAGTGATACTATGTTTGTCTATGTATTCACACATGTATTATGTTTCCGGTTAATACAATTCTAGCATGAATAATAAACATTTATCATGATATGAGGAAATAAATAATAACTTTATTATTGCCTCTAGGGCATATTTCCTTTAGTCTCCCACTTGCACTAGAGTCAATAATCTAGTTCACATCGCCATGTGATTTATCACCAATAGTTCTCATCACCATGGGATTAGTTCACATCGCCATGTGACTAATATCCAAAGGGTTTTACTAGAGTCAATAATCTAGTTCACATCGCTATGTGATTAACACCCAAAGAGTACAAAGGTGTGATCATGTTTTGCTTGTGAGAGAAGCTTAGTCAACGGGTCTGTCATATTCAGATTCTTATGTATTTTGCAAATTTCTATGTCTACAATGCTCTGCACGGAGCTACTTTAGCTAATTGCTCCCACTTTCAATATGTATCCAGATTGAGACTTAGAGTCATCTGGATCAGTTTCAAAACTTGCATCGACGTAAACCTTTACGATGAACCTTTTGTCACCTCCATAATCGAGAAACATATCCTTATTCCACTAAGGATAATTTTGACCGTTGTTCAGTGATCTACTCCTAGATCACTATTATACTCCCTTGTCAAACTCAGTATAGGGTATACAATAGATCTGGTACACAACATGGCATACTTTATAGAACCTATGGTTGAGGCATAGGGAATGACTTTCATTCTCTTTCTATCTTCTGTCGTGGTCGGGCTTTGAGTCTTACTCAATTTTACACCTTGTAACACATGCAAGAACTCTTTCTTTGAGTGTTCCATTTTGAACTACTTCAAAATCTTGTCAAGGTATGTACTCATTGAAAAAACTTATCAAGCGTCTTGACCTATCTCTATAGATCTTGATGCTCAATATGTAAGCAGCTTCACCGAGGTCTTCCTTTGGAAAACTCCTTTCAAACACTCCTTTATGCTTTGCAGAATAATTCTACATTATTTCCGATCAACAATATGTCATTCACATATACTTATCGGAGATGCTATAGTGCTCCCACTCACTTTCTTGTAAATACAGGCTTCACCGCAAGTATGTATAAAACTATATGCTTTGATCAACTTATCAAAGCGTATATTCCAACTCCGAGATGCTTGCACCAGTCCATAGATGGATCGCTGGAGCTTGCATATTTTGTTAGCACCTTTAGGATTGACAAAACCTTCTGGTTGCATCATATACAACTCTTCTTTAATAAATCCATTAAGGAATGCAGTTTTGTTTATCCATTTGCCAGATTTCATAAAATTCGACAATTGCTAACATGATTCGGACAGACTTAAGCATAGATACGAGTGAGAAACTCTCATCGTAGTCAACACCGTGAACTTGTCGAAAACCTTTTGCGACAATTCTAGCTTTGTAGATAGTAACACTACTATCAGCGTCCATCTTCCTCTTGAAGATCCATTTAATCTCAATGACTCGCCGATCATTCAACAAGTCAATCAAAGTCCATACTTTGTTCTCATACATGGATCCCATCTCAGATTTCATGGCCTCAAGCCATTTTTGCGGAATCTGGGCTCATCATCGCTTCATCATAGTTCGTAGGTTCGTCATGGTCAGGTAACATGACCTCCAGAACAGGATTACCGTACCACTCTGGTGCGGATCTCACTCTGTTTGACCTACGAGGTTTGGTAGTAACTTGATTTGAAGCTTCTTGATCATCATCATTAGCTTCCTCACAATTGGTGTAGTAGTCACAGGAACAGATTTCTGTGATGAACTACTTTCCATTAAGGGAGCAGGTATAGTTACCTCATCAAGTTCTACTTTCCTCCCACTCACTTCTTTCGAGAGAAACTCCTTCTCTAGAAAGGATCCATTCTTAGCAACGAATGTCTTGACTTTAGATCTGTGATAGAAGGTGTACCCAACAGTCTCCTTTGGGTATCCTATGAAGATGCATTTCTCCGATTTGGGTTTGAGCTTATTAGGATGAAACTTTTTCTTATAAGCATCGCAACCCCAAACTTTAAGAAACGACAACTTTGGTTTCTTGCCAAACCACAGTTCATACAGTGTCGTCTCAACGGATTTAGATGGTGCCCTTTTTAACGTGAATGCAGCTGTCTCTAATGCATAACCCCAAAACTATAGTGGTAAATCAGTAAGAAACATCATAGATTGCACTATATCCAATAAAGTACGGTTATGACGTTCGGACACACCATTATGCTGTGGTGTTCCAGGTGGCACGAATTTGTGAAACTATTCCACATTGTTTTAATTGAAGACCAAACTTGTAACTCAAATATTTGTCTCCGTGATCAGATCGTAGAAACTTTATTTTCTTGTCACGATGATTTTCCACTTCACTCTGAAATTCTTTGAACTTTTCAAATGTTTCAGACTTATGTTTCATCAAGTAGATATACCCATATCTGCTTAAATCATCTGTGAAGGTCAGAAAATAATGATACCTGCCGCGAGCCTCAACACTCATCGGACCACATACATCAATATGTATTATTTCCAATAAGTTAGTTGCTCGCTCCATTGTTCCGGAGAATGGAGTCTTAGTAATCTTGTCCACGAGGCATGGTTCGCAAGCATCAAGTGATTCCAAAATCCCATCAGCATGGAGTTTCTTCATGCGCTTTACACCAATATGACCTAAACTACAGTGCCACAAATAAGTTGCATTATCATTATTAACTTTGCATCTTTTGGCTTCAATATTATGAATATGTGTATCACTACGATCGAGATCCAACAAACCATTTTATTGGGTGTATGACCATAGAAGGTTTTATTCATGTAAACAGAACAACAATTATTCTCTAATTTAAATGAATAACCGTATTGCAACAAACATGATCAAATCATATTCATGCTCAACGCAAACACCAAATAACACTTATTTAGTTTCAACACTAATCCCGAAAGTATAGGGAGTGTGCGATGATGATCATATCAATCTTGAAACTACTTCCAACACACATTGTCACCTCACCCTTTACTAGTTTTTGTTTATTCTGCAACTCTCGTTTCGAGTTACTACTCTTAGCAACTGAACCAGTATCAAATGCCGAGGGGCTGCTATAAACACTAGTAAATTACACATCAATAACATGTATATCCAATATACCTTTGTTCACTTTGCCATCCTTCCTATCCGCCAAATACCTGGGGCAGTTCCGCTTCCAGTGACCAGTCCCTTTGCAATATAAGCACTTAGTCTCAAGCTTAGGACCAGACTTGGGCTTCTTCACTTTGAGCAACAACTTGCTTGCCGTTCTTCTTGAAGTTCCCCTTCTTCCCTTTACCCTTTTCTTGAAACTAGTGGTCTTGTCTACTATCAACACTTGATGTTTTTCTTGATTTCTACCTTCGTTGATTTCAGCATCACGAAGAGCTTGCGAATCATTTCCGTTATCCCTTGCATATTATAGTTCATCACGAAGTTCTACTAACTTGGTGATGGTGACTAGAGAATTCTGTCAATCACTATCTTATCTGGAAGATTAACTCCCACTTGATTCGAGCGATTGTATTACCCAGACAATCTGAGCACATGCTCACTGCTTGAGCTATTCTCCTCCATCTTTTTAGCTATTGAACTTGTTGGAGATTTCATATCTCTCAACTCGGGTATTTGCTTGAAATATTAACTTCAACTCCTGGAACATCTCATATGGTCCATGACTTTCAAAACATATTTGAAGTCCCGATTCTAAGCCGTTAAGCATGGTGCACTAAACTATCAAGTAGTCATCATATTGAGCTAGCCACACGTTCATAACGTCTACATCTGCTCCTGCAATAGGTCTGTCACCTAGCGGTGCATCAAGGACATAATTTTTTGTGCAGCAATGAGGATAAACCTCAGAGCACGGACCCATTCCGCATCATTTCTACTATCATCTTTCAACTTAGTTTTCTCTAGAAACATATATAAAACATAGGGAAGCAACAACGCGAGCTATTGATCTACAACATTATTTGCAAAATACTATCAGGACTAAGTTCATGATAAATTAAAGTTCAATTAATCATATTACTTAAGAACTCCCACTTAGATAGACATCCCTCTAATCATCTTAGTGATCACGTGATCCAAATCAACTAAACCATAACCGATCATCACGTGAAATGGAGTAGTTTTCAATGGTGAACATCACTATGTTGATCATATCTACTATATGATTCACGCTCGACCTTTCGGTCTCAGTGTTCCGAGGCCATATCTGCATATGCTAGGCTCGTCAAGTTTAACCTGAATATTCTGCGTGTGCAAAACTGGCTTGCACCCGTTGTAGATGGACATAGAGCTTATCACACCCGATCATCACGTGGTGTCTGGGCATGATGAACTTTGGCAACGGTGCATACTCAGGGAGAACACTTTTATCTTGAAATTTAGTGAGAGATCATCTTATAATGCTACCGTCAATCAAAGTAAAATAATATGCATAAAAGATAAACATCACGTGCAATCGAAATATGTGACATGATATAGCCATCATCATCTTGTGCCTTTGATCTCCATCTCCAAAGCATCGTCATGATCTCCATCATCACCGGCATGACACCATGATCTCCATCATCTTGATCTATATCAATGTGTCGTCACATGGTCGTCTCGCCAACAATTGCTCTTGCAACTATTGCTATCGCATAGCGATAAAGTAAAGCAATTATTTGGCGCTTGCATCTTATGCAATAGAGAGACAACCATAAGGCTTTTGCCAGTTGCCGATAACTTTTACAAAACATGATCATCTCATACAACAATTTATATCTCATCACGTCTTGACCATATCACATCACAACATGCCCTGCAAAAACAAGTTAGACGTCCTCTACTTTGTTGTTGCAAGTTTTTCGTGGCTGCTACGGGCTGAGCAAGAACCGTTCTTACCTACGCATCAAAACCACAACGGTAGTTTGTCAAGTTGGTGCTGTTTTAACCTTCGCAAGGACCGGGCGTAGCCACACTCGGTTCAACTAAAGTTGGAGAAACTGACACCCGCCAGCCACCTGTGTGCAAAGCACATCGGTAGAACCAGTCTCGCGTAAGCGTACACGTACTGTCGGTCTGGGCCGCTTCATCCAACAATCACTACAAAAGAAATACACTTCCGTGATGATACGCGTTTGTCACATTAGGTCGCGTTTTTTGTCATGCATGTACATCCATGACGATTTTATGACAGAATCAAGATAGTCATACCTGTGCTGTCGTAGAAGTGTTCCATGACATTACCAAAATTATCATCACGGAAGTGTCCACTTCCATGACGATAAATCGCGCGTCACAGAAGTGCTTTCGTCAAGGGTGGCCGACATGTGGCATCCACCGTAACGGAATGCCGTTAAGCTATCAGGTCGGGTTTTGGATCCGATAACCCGTTAACAACCCCGACCAATGGGAAATTTCCGCGTGTAAAATTCTTATTGGCCGAACGTGTAACGACCCGACCCAAAACCGGTCAAGTCTCTATGTAGCTGTACCACCCCAAGATCATGCTGGCACACACACTACATTGATGAAAAGATTCAAAGTTCAATCACACCTGAATTTATTACACGATTCTCATATCGAGTCTTTAATACAATAGAATAAGTTCGGCCGAAGGCCAACTCATGAGAAATAAACTAAATAAAGCTGCGGAAGCGTAGACGAATAGCGAGTCCATCCGACTCCAAAGGGTAATCGCCAAGCGTGGATCGTAGCCTCACTCCTGGTCGAAAAACTCCTCTGCAACATAAGACGTTGCAGCCGTGTAGGTAAGCATTTTGAATATGACGGCAAGTCATGAAGAGAACAACAATAATAATGCTAACAATATATGCAATTTGGCTGTGGGGCTATGAGTTTTATGTTTTTGCGAAAAAGCCAATTTTTTCCTATAACAAGGGGAATTGGGTTCATCCTACCTCATGATACTACTCAACAACATAACTTAAAATTCTCCTACTGCATGCATGGTGGGGAGGCATAATTCTAATGCAACAAAATCATAGGTATTGTAAAACATGATCATATGACTTGCCTGGCTGACGGTCTTCGAAAGCTAGCGACTCGTAGTAGCAGGCTTCGCACTCCGGAAATTCTATCGAAGCAAACAATAATCATATAAGCATACAAACATACAATCACTTAACATAACAGCATGCTAACATAAATCACACAAAACAATCAAACCAAAACCAAAGAAAACTCGAAGAACTCCAAGCCAACAACTAAAATAAAATAAAATAAACTTTTTATTTTCTATAAATAAAAGTTCACGTTCTAAAACTACAGAACTAATCTAAAATAAATTATAACAGAGGTAAAATAAAATTTTAAAATAACTAGAACAGCAGAAAACAGCAGCAAGCTAAAAAAAAACTAAAAAGCTTGTTTTCGCATAAAACTATTTTTTTATAAAGACTAAAAATCCCCAAATAAGTTCCTACTGCTAGGCAAGGTCAAAACAAGGCAGTGACAAAAAGAATCACTAAAATAAAATAATCCTAACTCAATTTATAGCAGAAAAACTAATCTGACAAAAACTAATATAAAACAATTAAAAAAAACCTAAACATGGCCGAATCTATTTTCTACATAAACTATAGGAAATTTGCAAACTAGAGCAAAAAGAATCAACTAAAAATATTAAATAACCTAAAAGATACGGATTTTACAAAACTGGAACTATTTTGTTAAAAACAGAAACGAAAATTAAAATAAAACAACTAGGGCGCTAACAGGCCGAAATACTGAGCGCTCTAAACCTATCTAACGCGCGAGCGATCTTTAACTGAAACATATACGGGCTAAGCAGAATAAACCGATCGGGCCGGTCTAACTAAATCAGGAACTAGACCGGAAATAAACCGTAAACTAAACCGATCTATTGAAAATAACCTAACCCTTCGCGGATCTAATGTAAGCCGTACATGCGAGATCTAACGGTGGAGGGGAGCTCGGGCTTACAGCGGACGGCGGCGACGGACGTAGACGACGGCGGCGACTCGGGCGATGGCGGTGCGGCGGCTCCGGTCGTCGGGGAGGAAGGAGGTGACGTCGGGGCGATGCGGCGGAGCTTGGGGAAGTCGGGGTCGGCCTTGGTGGAGCTCGGGGAAGTCGAAGACGAGGCGAAACAGAGCTCGGTGCTCTGCAGCTCCGGCGGGTGGCGGACGAGCTCGGGGTCGTCTCTGATGTGGGTAAGAGGGCGTAATACCATGTCAAAAAGGTGGGAAACATCGAGGGGAGTACGTGGGTGGAAATTGGAGTCGAGGGAGTGCTCACCGGAGTCGGAACGGGCGGCGAACTGCGGCGGCAGCAGGGAGATCGGGATGGCGAGGGCGCGAGCTGCGGTGGGTTTTGGACTAGGGTTTTAGCGGGATCGGGGGAGGAAGGGCGTAGGTATTTATAGGGCGTCAACTTGGGGCAGGGGCGACTCGGGATCGTGATCCCATGGAATTCGGACGCGGCGGCGACGTCGAACGCGCTCTGGCGCGGCATAGCATGGGCGAGGGGAAAGAGAAGGGGTGGGGCCGGCGCGTCGGTGTGTGTGAGAGAGAGAGAGGAGAGCGAGCGGGCGACCGAGGGGGAGAGGGTTCGGGCGTCGGGCGCTGGGGCAGGCCGGCTCGGTCGCTGGTGGGTTGCGGCTCGGTGCGGGCTGGGCCGGTTGGCCTGGCTGGCGCCTTGAATATTTTTTTTGAAATACCACAGAGAGAGAAAACTAATATAAGCGAAAACTATAATATTTTTATATAGGGCATATATATATCAATAAAATCAGAAAAATAAATCCTACAACGTGAACATTTTTCCAGAGGCAAAACAGAAACAAAAAAATAAAAACATTTTTTGTTGATTCCAAATAAAATCAAATTTGAATTCTAACTTTTTTTGGCAATATTTTCTTCTGACATTTTTCTTTGGAGTGTCATGTTTATTCCTCTCATACCTTTGCTCAAGTATTTGTTAGGTATTTTGGAAATAAATTTCAATTGCAAAAAATCAAATTCAAATTCAAATAAAACTCAAATGCCTCTAAAATTTACAAATGCCACTCAATTCAAACAAAATGCATAGATGCTTAGCTAATAACTGTAGAACATTCCAAATTGAAATTTTGGGATGTTACAAACCTACCCACCTTAAGGTGAATCTCGCCCTCGAGATTCGGGTTGGCTAGCAAATAGGTGTGCGTGGTCTCGGCGGAGATCTTCTTCTCGCTCCCAGGTGGCTTCCTCCTCGGAATGATGACTCCATAGAACCTTGCAAAACTTGATGATCTTGCTGCGGGTAACTCTGTTCGCAGTCTCGAGAATTCTGACGGGTTTCTCCTCATAAGTCAGATCACTGTCGAGCACTGTGTCTCTCAAAGGAATATCGGCCATCTCAGCATGGCATTTCTTCAGCTGGGAGACATGGAAGACATCGTGAACTCCTGACAATCCTTCCGGCAATTCCAGCTTGTATGCAACTTCTCCTCTGTGTTCGAGGATTTTGTAGGGGCCAATGAACCTGGGTGCTAATTTTCCTTTAACACCGAACCTCTTGATTCCTCGAAGTGGGGACACGCGGAGATATGCTCGGTCTCCAACTTCATACGTTACCTCCTTGCGTTTACTGTCGGCATAGCTCTTCTGTCTCGACTGGGCTATCTTGAGTCTATCTCGAATCAGCTTGACCTTCTCTTTGGAGTCTCAGATAAGATCGGGACCAAAAAGTCTTCGGTCTCCAACACCATCCCACAACAATGGTGTTCTGCACCTCCTTCCGTATAGAGCTTCGAAAGGGGCCATCTTCAAACTGGTCTGATAGCTGTTGTTGTATGAGAACTCTGCGTATGGCAGATTGTCATCCCAGCTAGACCCATAGTCTAGCGCACAGGCTCTCAACATGTCCTCCAGAATCTGGTTGACTCTCTCGGTCTGTCCATCTGTCTGCGGATGAAAAGTTGTACTGAACTCCAGCCTCGTACCCAAAGTTTCATGCAACTGATTCCAAAACTTTGAGGTAAATTGCGTTCCTCTATCTGACACGATACTCCTCGGAACTCCATGCAGACATACGATCCTGGTCATGTATATCTTGGCTAACTTAGCGCTGGTATATGTAGTCTTCACGTGAATGAAATGAGCTACCTTGGTCAAGCGATCAACCACTACCCAGATAGAATCATAACCTAAACGGGTCCTCGGTAATCCTGTGATAAAATCCATTCCAAGTTTCTCCCATTTCCACTCAGGAATCGGTAGTGGTTGGAGTAACCCTGCTGGCTTCTGATGTTCCGCTTTTACTCACTGGCAAACATCACATACTGCTACGTACTCGGCAATATCCTTCTTCATACCTGTCCACCAGAAACTTTCCTTCAAATCCAGATACATCTTGGTGTTGCCTGGGTGAATCGAGTATGGTGAATCATGGGCCTCCCGAAGAATTAACTTCCTGACCTCTGGGTCATTAGGCACATAGATGCGATCCTCAAACCATAATGTTCCATGCTCGTCTTCACGAAAACCTTTAGCCTTTCCGTTGCTCATCTTTTCCTTTATCTCTGCAATTTCCTTGTCCATCTTCTGGGCTTCACGGATTCTTTCGGTCAAAGTGGACTGAATATCGAAGGTGGCGACATATCCTCTCGGTACTATCTCAAGTCGGAGCTCTCTGAGATCGTCGGATAATTCCTGAGGTAATCCTCCAGCTATGAGGGTGTTCACATAGCTTTTACGGCTCAAGGCATCTGCTACAACATTTGCCTTCCCTGGGTGATAATGCAATCTCATATCATAGTCCTTGATCAACTCTAGCCATCTCCTCTGTCTGAGGTTCAATTCCTTCTACGTGAAAATATACTTCAGGCTCTTATGATCCGTGTAAACATCACAACTGTTTCCAACAAGGAAATGTCTCCATGTCTTGAGTGCGTGCACTACGGCTGCTAACTCCAAATCGTGTGTGGCATAATTCATCTCGTGAGGTCGTAGCTGTCTGGAGGTATAAGCTACAACTCTTCCTTCCTGCATGAGCACTCCTCCGAGTCCTTGACAAGAAGCATCACAATATACCTGGTAATCCTTGTGTATGTCTGGCAAAATGAGCACTGGGGCTGTAACCAGACGTTTCTTCAGCTCCTGAAAACTGGCTTCACAATCCTCGGTCCAAATGTACTTGGCTTCCTTCTTCAGCAGCTCGGTCATGGGTTTAGCAATCTTGGAGAAATTCTCAATAAATCTCCGATAATATCCTGCGAGTCCGAGAAAACTGCGGATCTCCTTGACTGAGGTGGGGGACTGCCAGTTGGTGACCGATTCAACCTTGGAGGGGTCGAATACTATTCCTTCTCCTGAAATAACATGTCAGAGGAATCCGACTTCCTTCAACCAAAATTCACATTTGTTGAACTTGGCATATAAATGATGTTCTCGGAGTTTCTCCAGAACTAGACACAGATGTTCCTTATGCTCTTCCTCGCTCTTGGAGAAAACCAATATGTCATCGATGAATACCATGACAAACTTGTCCAGATATTCCATAAATACCTTGTTCATCATGCTCATAAAATACGCAGGGGCATTAGTCAATCCGAATGACATGACGGTATACTCATATAAACCATACCTGGTGGTGAAAGCTGTTTTGGGTATATCCTGTTCACGAATCTTCAACTGATGATACCCTGATCGAAGATCGATCTTGGAGAATACCTTGGCTCCAACTAGCTGATCAAATAAATCGTTAATCATCGGCAGAGGGTACTTGTTCTTGATGGTCACGTCGTTCAATGAACGATAATCCACAACCATCCTCAGGGTTCCATCCTTCTTCTCTACCAAAAGAACTGGGGCTCCCCAAGGTGACGAGCTTGGCCTAATATATCCCTTCTCCAATAATTCCTTGATTTGCTTCTTGATCTCTTCCAAATCATTCGGGGGCATCCGATAGGGTCTCTTGGATATTGGGGCTGTGCCAGGCAATAACTCAATCAGAAATTCAATATCTTTATCCGGTGGCATTCCTGGTAATTCCTCCAGAAATACATCAGGAAAATCTTGCACTACGGGCACTTCCTCCTGAACAACACCCGTGAGGGAATTCACCCGATTCTTCATCGGTGTGCGTCTGGATACATACTTGATCCTCTTCTGCTCCGGGGTGGTGAGCAATCGTCTTGCGGGCACAGTCAATGTTTCCTTCAAACTTGGTCAACCAATCCATGCCTAGGATTACATCCAAACTCTGGGATTCCAATACTATGAGGTCTGCGGGAAAATCATGATTTCCGATGCTGAGGGTCGAATGCCAGCCTAAGCCTGTCGTCATCTCTCCTCCTGGGGAAGTGACCTGAAGCGGGGTTCTAAGGGTTCTAGTGGGCAACCCATACTTTTCCACAACTACCCTTGATATGAATGAATGCGTTGCACCGGAATCAAAGAGTACCAATACTGGACGTGAATTTAATAAAAACCTACCAACCACAGTTTCTGGCTGATCATAGACGTCCTCCACGTCAATGTGATTCACCTGAGCACGAGGAAAAGGGTTGGGCTTCTTTGCTGAGCTTCCATTGCCGTTGCCGTTTCCATTCCTCTGCTTGGCCTCCGGGCAGTCGGTGGCATAGTGTCCTGTCTTCTGGCACTTGAAACAGGTGATGTGACTCCTTCTGAGCCGGGGCAGGATGGTGCTGGTTGCCATTGCCTCCATTGCCTGACTTGGAGTTGTTGTCGTGGTTGCGATTGTTCCCATTCCCTCCATGGTTATGTCCTCCATGACTATGTCCTCCATGGTTGTGATGGGTATGTCCTCCTGAGTATGGGGCATAGCGGGGCTTCTGCTGAGCTCCGGAGTTGTACTTTCCCTAGCCATATTTCCGCTTGCGGCTATCAATCTGCTGCTGCTTGCCTTCAAGTATGGTGGCCTTGTCTACCAGCTCCTGGTAGTTGTTGAAGGTAGCCACCATTAGCGGCATTCCCAGCTCATCATTGAGTCCCTCGAGAAACTTCTCCTGCTTTGCGGCATCTGTGGCCACATCATCTGGGGCATAGCGAGATAATTTGCCGAACTCATCCACGTACTGCCCCACAGTACGGTTCCCCTGGCGTAAGTTGCGGAACTCACGCTTCTTCAGACTCATGGCTCCAGCTGAGACATGAGCGGTGCGGAAAGCCTGCTGGAACTGATCCCATGTCATGGTGGCGACCGGATAAGTGGTGGTGTAGTTCTCCCACCAAGAGGCTGCAGGTCCATCAAGCGGATGTGCGGCGAAGCGCACCTTCTCTGCATCTGTGCATCCAGCACTGGCTAACTCCCTTCCGACCTTGCGAAGCCAATCATCGACCACAATCGGCTCAGTGCTGCTATAGAACACTGGCGGATTCAGCCTTAGGAAGCGGGTCAAGTTGTCAACAGGGGGTGGTGGCGGTGGATTGTTGTTGTTGTTGTTGTTGTTGTTGTTGTTGTTGTTGTTGTTGTTGTTGTTGTTGTTGTTGTTGTTGTTGTTGTTGTTGTTGTTGTTGTTGTTGTTGTTGTTGTTGTTGTTGTTGTTGTTGTTGTTGTTGTTGTTGTTGTTGTTGTTGTTGTTGTTGTTGTTGTTGTTGTTGTTGTTGTTGTTGTTGTTGTTGTTGTTGTTGTTGTTGTTGTTGTTGTTGTTGTTGTTGTTGTTGTTGTTGTTGTTGTTGTTGTTGTTGTTGTTGTTGTTGTTGTTGTTGTTGTTGTTGTTGTTGTTGTTGTTATTGTTGTTGTTGTTGTTCTGGTTCTGGATGAGTATCTGCATCAGGGCATTCTGCTGCTGGATCAGCTGGGTGAGCTCCGGCGGAAAGTTGGAACCGGGGTCACGTCTCGGAGGCATCTGGTGTTTTGGAGTGGATGAGAAATTAGAATAGAACAAGGGTCTAATGAGAAAATAGCACTACCCATATGAATGCACAATCATAATCACACCAATCATTTATTCATTCATCTCAAACAAGGTTCATTCTCGGATTACAAAATCTCACGACTAATGGAAATAACGGCCTAACTGATCGACGAAAAAAAATAACATGGCGGTCGACTAAATGTCTTCATCAATTATCCTTGCGTCCTCCGGTGCAACGTCCTCTGGTGCGTCGTCCCCTGGTGCGGCGCCTCCTCTTACGGCTTCCTTCGGTGGAGCTCTCTTCATAATCCTGGTCATTGCTCACGAGGGGTCCATCATCTCCACTCGGAAAAAGGTCTTCTCCCAGGTCCATCTTCTCCTCTAATGCGGCAACATCAATCTTCAGCTTGTCGACTCTCTCCATGAAATCCTTGACTTCATCCTCATGCTCATAGTGGGCTTCACGTGCTGCATCCTCCAGTTCAATTTCACGAAGATGCAACTTTTGGACCGTCTTCAAGCTCCTGCGCATCTGAACCTCTAGAGCCCTGATGTGAGCCTCCAAGTCTTGGACATATGAGTGAACGAAGTCGTCATCTATGGTGTGGATGATCTCTCCATCTGCAGTCCTGCGAGAAATCATAGTGTGGTCTGATCCAACGAGCTCGACCCTGTATTCCTCCTGGATGCGTCCAAGTGCACTATGAACTGCTATGTCTCTCCCGAGGATCCAAGTGGGAGCAGTGAACCTGAAGTCAACGGGCGCCGAGAGACTTCCGAAAGTCCTCCCTGGTATGTGCACCTTAATCCTATAGCGACGGTCTTCTGGAGATGCCATGATAGGGGTCCCGGTGGTAGACGGCAGAGCAATCTTCAATTCCTTGGTGATCTGGACCAGCCTCCTGCCGAAAAGCATTGTCTCATCTGGCTGGCAAAACTCCGGGAGCAGAACTGGGATGAACTTGACGGCCATCTAGAATGTTGAAAATCGGAGAGAAGTCAGAAATGAACAGGGGAGAATTACGGAATGATAAGGACATGAAATAAAATAGTCTCTTCCTATGGTTTTCCGATCCTAGGGGTTACGTCCTACGGTCAGCGTGTGCTCTGAATACCATCTCTGTAACAACCCGACCCAAAACCGGTCAAGTCTCTGTGTAGTTGTACCATCCCAAGATCATGCTGGCACACACAGTACATTGATGAAAAGATTCAAAGTTCAAACACACCTGAATTTATTACACGATTCTCATATCGAGTCTTTATTACAATAGAATAAATTCGGCCGAAGGCCAACTCATGAGAAATAAACTAAATAAAGCTGCGGAAGCGTAGACGAATAGCGAGTCCATCCGACTCCATAGGGCAATCGCCAAGCGTGGATCGTAGCCTCACTCCTGGTCGGAAAACTCCTCTGCAACATAAGACGTTGCAGCCGTGTAGGTCAGCATTTTGAATATGCCGGCAAGTCATGAAGAGAACAACAATAATAATGCTAACACTATATGCAATTTGGCTGTGGGGCTCTGAGTTTTATGTTTTTGCGAAAAAGCCATTTTTCCCTATAACAAAGGACTTGCTTGCAATTACTACAAAATGTTGGTTGTTATTGAGATGGTTCCGCCAACCAATGTCTCATTCCCAATTATTAAATAACCCCTCAATTAATTTATTTAGTTCGGTGTTGAGATTTCTGAAATACTCCAATTTCCAGAGGCTCATTTGTCCGTAACTGGGGACACAGCTAATCGATTAGGTTGTTACTCTACAGAGTCTTGTGCACTTTACCCGCAAGAATCGTTCCCTCCTTTATGTCTTCACAATGCCTGGTGTTTGAAGACGGGACGAACGAAACAGGGTCTTCCGTAGAGTTTCTCTGGGCACTGCCGGTGCCCATCCATGACCTGCCATTCTTCTACATCTGCTGGCACCGTCCGTCCAGAGTCACGCCTAGGGTCAACCCAGCCAGAGCCCATAATGGCTTGTGGCTGCACAGGTAAGCTTCCGGTCGAGGTGTATCCATCTGTCTCTTCGTGGCTGGGTGAAGCTTTCCGCAAGATGTCATGGCGATTCTCCATGCATCCCGGCCATCCGCTGGTTTCTCTAGGGTGCCCGTCAACCGTCCTCCACCCAGTAGTGAATTTGAAGTCCATCTTGAGCTTGAAGTCATGGGGTTGTCATCATCTTGACTCTCACATCTCCCTTATTAATCACTCAACCAAGCCCGTCTACGAGCATAGCAAAATAAACTACATCGTCCCGGGCAATGGTAACAAGGGGAATTGGGTTCATCCTACCTCATGATACTACTCAACAACATAACTTAAAATTCTCCTATTGCATGCATGGTGGGGAGGCATAATTCTAATGCAACAAAATCATAGGTATTGTAAAACATGATCAAATGACTTGCCTGGCTGACGGTCTTCGAAAGCTAGCGACTCGTAGTAGCAGGCTTCGCACTCCGGAAATTCTATCGAAGCAATCAATAATCATATAAGCATACAAACATACAATCACTTAACATAACAGCATGCTAACATAAATCACACAAAACAATCAAACCAAAACCAAAGAAAACTCGAAGAACTCCAAGCCAACAACTAATAAGAAAATAAAATAAACTTTTTATTTTCTGTAAATAAAAGTTCATGTTCTAAAACTATAGAAACTAATCTAAAATAAATTATAACAGAGGTAAAATAAAATTTTAAAATAACTAGAACAGCATAAAACAGCAGCAAGCTAAACAAAACTAAAAAGCTTGTTTTCGCATAAAACTATTTTTTTATAAAGACTAAAAATCCCCAAATAAATTTCTACTGCTAGGCAAGGTCAAAACAAGGCAGTGACAAAAAGAATCACTAAAATAAAATAATCCTAACTCAATTTATAGCAGAAAAACTAATCTGACTAAAACTAATATAAAACAATTTTAAAAAAACCTAAACATGGCCGGATCTATTTTCTACAGAAACTATAGGAAATTTGCAAACTAGAGCAAAAAGAATCAACTAAAAATATTAAATAACCTAAAAGATTCGGATTTTACAAAACTGGAACTATTCTGTTAAAAACAGAAACGAAAATTAAAATAAAACAACTAGGGCGCTAACGGGCCGAAATACTGAGTGCTCTAAACCTATCTAACGCGCGAGCAATCTTTAACTGAAACGTATACGGGCTAAGCAGAATAAACCGACTGGGACGGTCTAACTAAATCAGGAACTAGACCGGAAATAAACCGTAAACTAAACCGATCTATTGAAAATAACCTAACCCTTCGCGGATCTAATCTAAGCCGTACATGCGAGATCTAATGGTGGAGGGGAGCTCGGGCTTACAGCGGACGGCGGCGACGGACGTAGACGACGGCGGCGACTCGGGCGATGGCGGTGCGGCGGCTCCGGTCGTCGGGGAGGAAGGAGGTGACGTCGGGGCGATGCGGCGGAGCTTGGGGAAGTCGGGGTCGGCCTTGGTGGAGCTCGGGGAAGTCGAATACGTCGAGGGCGAGGCGAAACAGAGCCTGGTGCTCTGCAGCTCCGGCGGGTGGCGGACGAGCTCGGGGTCGTCTCTGCTGTGGGTAAGAGGGCGTAATACCATGTCAAAAAGGTGGGAAACGTCGAGGGGAGTACGTGGGTGGAAATTGGAGTCGAGGAAGTGCTCACCGGAGTCGGAACGGGCGGCGAACTGCGGCGGCAGCAACGAGATCGGGATGGCGAGGGCGCGAGCTGCGGTGGGTTTTGGGCTAGGGTTTTAGGGGGATCGGGGGAGGAAGGGCGTAGGTATTTATAGGGCATCAACTTGGGGCAGGGGGCGACTCGGAATCGTGATCGCGTGGAATTCGGACGCGGCGGCGGCGTCGAACGCGCTCTGGCGTGGCATAGCGTGGGCGAGGGGAAAGAGAAGGGGTGGGGCCGGCGCATCGGTGAGAGAGGGAGAGAGGAGAGCGAGCGGGCGACCGAGGGGGAGAGGGTTCGGGCGTCGGCGCTGGGGCAGGCCGGCTCGGTCACTGGTGGGCTGCGGCTCGGCGCTGGCTGGGCCGGTTGGCCTGGCTGGCGCCTTGGATTTTTTTTGAAATACCATAGAGAGAGAAAACTAATATAAGCGAAAACTATAATATTTTTATATAGGGCATATATATATCAATAAAATCAGAAAAATAAATCCTACAACGTGAACATTTTTCCAGAGGCAAAACAGAAACAAAAAAAATATTTTTTTTGTAGATTCCAAATAAAATCAAATTTGAATTCAAACTTTTTTTGGCAATATTTTCTTCTGACATTTTTCTTTGGAGTGTCATGTTTACTCCTCTCATACTTTTGCTCAAGTATTTGTCGGGTATTTTGGAAATAAATTTCAATTGCCAAAAATCAAATTCAAATTCAAATAAAACTCAAATGCCTCTGAAATTTCCAAATGCCACTCAATTCAAACAAAATGCATAGATGCTTAGCTAATAGTTGTAAAACATTCCAAATTGAAAATTTGGGATGTTACAGGACGAAACACGTGTCAGCTCGTCAGTGGGTCAGATAGGTGCCTATGATATGTCGACACGTGCCACGGCCCACCACTGGCCCATTTAGCTTACAAAGCCGACACGTTTGACTTGGTCAAAAGTTAACGTGCTGGCCCATGAAAAGCCTGTTAACGGTCCCTTTGCAAATAGCCCATTTTACGGCCCGTTAACTCACAACCCGTTAGGCCCTAAAGGAAATCGGCCCAACAACGTCATGTGGGCCGTCGAATATAACACCAGCCCATTTCACTTTTGGCCCATGTATGGCCCACGACGTCTTTCGGCCCATATGAGGCCTTCGTATCTTTCGGCCCTTTACAGGCCCACGGTGACTCTAGCCCATAATGAACATTAATTTTCTTTATACCCGTTAACGGCCCGTGATTTACATGGGCCGTTTTCCAGCCCGTGTTAGCTTTCGGCCTATTGACGGCCGATACGTTCTTGGGCTCCTTTTCGGCCCTCGATTACTTCCGGCCCATTACTGGCCTGTTCCCCTAATGGGCCAAATTCGGCCCATGGGAAGAGTCAGCCCGTTACTGGCCTATTCCCCTAATGGGCCAAATTCGGCCCATGGCAAGAGTCGGCCAGTTACTGGCTTGTTACCCTAATGGGCCAAATTCGGCCCATGGCAAGAGTCGGCCCGTTTCTGGCCTGCTAACCCGTTGCGCCGTTTCCAGCCCGTCCTATATTCTGGCCCATTAACGACCTGTTATGCCTATGAGAGAATTAAGCCTTTGCTATCCTACGACCTGTTAACGACCTGTTACCGTGCTGGGCCGATACCAATTACGCCCGATTACGGCCCATGTAGACCCATTTATCCGACGGCCCGAGGCCCACCGATTACAGGCCCATTTATCGACGGGCCGTAGGAGACCCATGGATCCTACGGCCCGTATATGGCCCATGGTAGTTGCGGCCACTAGCAAACCAGGGAAAAAGAAGACTAGGAAATAAATAAGGCCAAAACTAACGCTAGGCTATTAAGGCGATTGCACAGATTACATCCACTCGGCATCAAAGATCGCCACCAGTGCAAATATAGGGAACACCCTACACTATACAAAAATGGCTTGCTGCTTTCTTCAGCCGGTGGCTGCACGTTAAGAATAAATTTTGCATCGCACCAAAACAAATTACAACTATATAACAAAAGGAAGGTTGGCATAAAACTTAACAGCCTAGCAGATAAATGCACCACCAGAAGTTCAGAAGCTCAGTTCATTTGACCTGGCTGTTACGTTTTCATGCTGTATTGTCCGATGGAGCACCATAACCCTCGCCTTCATTTCCCCTAGGCTCCTGAACAACATAGCAAATGTCTGATAGTCTGGTTTCAAAACCATGCATATCTTGACGACATTGAGCAATGTTTCTCCTTGTTTCACAAAGGGTCTCTATTAGGGAATGGACTTGCGTCTGGAGCGCAGATACAACTTGCTTTCAGCTTGCATATCTTGATCATGAGGCAGTTTGGACGATATTGCCTTAACAACCAACCCAGTATTACGCAGGAATGTGCTTTTGGCACTGTTAGTGGACAGGTACTGACCCACTGCAGCAAGAGCTGACATTGCGGTTATAGTTGCCTCGCCACCTTCAGAAGGTGGCGCTTCCACCATTTTTTCCATAGCTCGCTGAAAAGTTGAGGTTTTACATTAGTAGTACCAGAACAGAAGATATTAAGGAGGCAGCAAAACCAAACAAAATAGCTTTGGTCTATATACAGAACTTATTCTGGTGAACCCATGCAAAATATTAGTTGTATTTTATTGCAAAGTACATAATAAAACCAGGTTCCAAACATATGACCATGTACCATCGCTAATGTATTGTCTATTTCTTCACATTGTATTGAGGGCTAAGGATAAAGAGACGAAGTTTATAATACGGTAAGCATAGTATGACATCATTCATATCACAAAACAACTGAGAACAGACAAACAGGCAATTGTAACGTTGTGTGGGCAAGTCCAGCAGGGAACTAGATTACGGGTCAAGATCAAAGGAACATCACTCCTCTCTTTTAAACCTTGTAAGGTGCAATGATATGCTAAGAAAATTGTGTATAAAATTGAAAAGAGTAATAGACATTGGCTGCAAACCATGCAGTTCAAGGCACAAGTCAGAGTAAGTAGTAGTTAAAAGGCACGAGGATTAAGGACTTACAATAGCGGCTTTGACTGGTGTAGTCATGACCTTCTTCTTGCTGGTGTGACATTCCTTGAAGATTTCCACAACATTTGGTTCAGGTACTTTTTGGTCCTTGCGGGCTTTCCTCTGCATTTCGAACAAGTCAATATAGATCTGATAATATGGTACAAACAAAAGAGTGAAACAACAGCTAATTACAAGAGCCTCGCAGTGTGCAATATAGCTACGAGATCGTGTCGTCTGTTGGAATTTCACTTTCGTACGGTTGGCCTTGTTCTTTGAACAGTTCACCTACAAGAAGATAGATTTGTGTGGCACATGCGTAAATAGGACTTCAACATGTGATCTGATCACATATATATAATGTACCTGATAATTCGGATCAGACCAGTCTTCATCTGATATATTTTCCACTGGAGATGTTTGGGAAAGTTCACTGTTAGCCTTGCCTTCAAAGTGAGTTTTCCACAAGTTATACCGGTACTGTCGCGGAGCAGACTTGAAAACATGGGTGCAAGCTTGTCTGGTTGCATCATCTTGGCTATCCAACTTGAACCTCATCTATTGAAAATTATGGGAGTCTCATTATCAGCAACCTAGAAAGTATGGGAGAGAGCAAGACGATATTACTAGTTTCCATACATAACCATACTTACAGATAAATGGTCGAGGAAGGTGTTGAACTGGGTTTCGTCTTTGTCATTCCTGTACTGAATCCATGTTGGGAGGATACGTACATGACACCTAACGGCAACCGCTGCCTCTGATACTAACTTGGCTGAATCTGTAGCATCACGTGGCCTCTTTAAACCTGCCTCAAAACGGATCTCCATTCTTCCTCCTCTAGATTTAGTTAACCTATCGAGCATTAGCCCTGATGTTTGTTTCCTCTTGCGCCTAGGTGCTAGTCCAACAACGACGTTAGTGTACATCAAACTGTGAGACTACATATAAAGAAGCATGCAACTGTAACTTGACTCTAGCAACTACCTTCTTGCTGTTGAAGCTCACAAGGTTCATGTGATATTGGCAACTCGTCTTATGTCAAGAGTGCTTGGGAAGTAGTGTCAGGTGGTGAGGGAGTCCTGGATTAGGGGGTGTCCGGGTAGCCGGACTATACCTTCAGCCGGACTCCTAGACTATGAAGATACAAGATTGAAGACTTCGTCCCGTGTCCGGATGGGACTTTCCTTGGCGTGGAAGGCAAGCTTGGCGATGCGGATATTCAGATCTCCTACCATTGTAACTGACTTTGTGTAACCCTAACCCTCTCCGGTGTCTATATAAACCGGAGGGTTTTAGTCCGTAGGACAGAACCCCAACATACAACAATCATACCATAGGCTAGCTTCTAGGGTTTAGCCTCCTTGATCTCGTGGTATATCTACTCTTGTACTACCCATATCATCAATATTAATCAAGCAGGACGTAGGGTTTTACCTCCATCAAGAGGGCCCGAACCTGGGTAAAACAT
The DNA here is from genome assembly GCA_032464435.1 of Aegilops umbellulata. NCBI lineage: Eukaryota > Viridiplantae > Streptophyta > Magnoliopsida > Poales > Poaceae > Aegilops > Aegilops umbellulata. The sequence continues at coordinate 286,538,083 of CP136055.1, read as the reverse complement.
TGTGTCCCTTGTCTCCTGTTACCATCCGCCTAGACGCACAGTTCGGGACCCCCTACCCGAGATCCGCCGGTTTTGACACCGACATTGGTGCTTTCATTGAGAGTTCCTCTGTGTCGTCGCTTTTAGGCCCGATGGCTCCTTTGATCATCAACAACGATGCGGTCCAGGGTGAGACTTTTCTCCCCGGACAGATCTTCGTCTTTGGCGGCTTCGCACTGCGGGCCAATTCGCTTGGCCACCTGGAGCAGATCGAAAGCTACCCCCCTGGCCATCAGGTCAGACTTGAAAGTTTAAACTACACGGCGGACATCCGCGGGGACTTGATCTTTGACGTATTCGAGCCACAGCCAAGCGCGCCGCACTATCTCGATGGGCATGATCTAGCTCTGCCGCCGAACAGTGTCTTGGAGGCCGCACGCGCATTGGTTCCGACCCTTAATTCGGAGCCTACTGCACCGATCGAGGATGAGTGGTTGGACACCGCCTCGGGGGCTGCGATCTCAAAGGCGATCAAGCCGAACGCCAGCCCCGCACCCCGCAAGGCCCGTGACTCCGAGGGGCCGGATTCGTCTCCGGACTCCGCGCCCTCCGCGCGCCCGCCGATTGAATCCGATTGGGCGCCGATCATGGAGTTCACCGCCACGGACATCTTTCAGCACTCGCCCTTCGGCGATATCATGAAGTCGCTAAAGTCTCTCTCTTTATCAGGAGAGCCCTGGCCGGACTACGGTCAGCAAGGTTGGTATACAGACGATGAAGAAATTCAAAGCCCACCCACCACCCACTCCGTAGCCACTGTCGACGACTTAACCGACATGCTCGACTTCGACTCCGAAGACATCGACGGTATGGATGACAATGCAGGAGACGACCAAGAACCAGCACGTGTAGGGTGCTGGAAGGCCACCTCGTCATACGACATATATATGGTGGACACTCCAAAAGATGGAGATGGCGATGGAATAGCGGAGGATGACGCATCCAAGAAACAGACCAAGCGCCGGCGTCAGTGGCGCCGCTCTAAATCCCTCCAAAGCAAAAATGGTGATTCTGTTCTGGGCTTGCAGTAAGTTGGTTTTTAGTTGCTCCAACATCTATTGCTTAGCAGACAGAAAGTTGTGAGCTTCTTTCTCCTAGGGTCCAGGTATGGCTAGTTCAGAAATCATTGGAGGGGAAAAGCCATAAAGAGCTTGAAAGGGGGACATTTTGATAGCAGTGTGGTATGTGGTATTATACCAATATTCAGTTAGAGATATCCAAGAGCACCACTTTAGGTTTTGTATTTGCCATGCATCTTAGATAAGTCTCAACACACTGATTAACTCGTCATGTTTGGCCATCAGGTTGAGGGTGGTATGATGTATTATACCTTAACTCACTTTTCCAAGCAGAAAAATATCCTTCCACAATTTGCTGGTAAATATTATGTCTCTGCCTGATATGATCAGTTTGGGTGGTCCATGTAACCTGGGTATATTATCCAGAAATGCGTGTGCCACACTAAGGACAGTATATGGATGGGATAGTGGAACAAAATGGGCATATTTTGTATATCTATCCACCACTACTAGTATCACGTATTTGCCATTTGAATTTGGGAGGCCTTCTATGAAACCCATAGAGATATGTTGCCATGCCATGTCAGCTACAGGGAGGGGATCTAGCAAACCAGGTTGAAGACAATTTTCATGCTTTGCTCTCTGGGAGATAGGGTAAGCAGCAATGAAAGTTTCCACTTCTTTCTTTAACTCTGGCTAGTAAAATATGTTCTTAACTCTCTGGTATGTTGCTCTTGTTCCAGAATGACCGCCAATAGGTGAACTACGCAATGCAACCAGTAATCTAGTTCTGAGAGCAGGAACATTTCCTACTAAAATTCTTCCTTTATATCTGATGATACGAGTTGTTAATTAGTGGTCTGAAGTAGTATGAGAAGGATGCAATAGTAATTGTGCTAACAGTTGTTTGGCCACTGGATCATGATGATAGCTTTGTACTAATTCTTTTGCCCAAACAGGTGTGACAGCTGACATTGTCATGCAAGCTGGTAGGGCTCTGGAAAGAGCATCTACCACTTTATAAGAACATCTTTTTTGTACTGAATTTGGAGGTTAAACTCCAGCAATTTCATCATTAACTTATGTTGCACTCCCTCTGTGATTTTCTGGTCTATAATAAACTTGAGTGACTATTGATTTGTTTTGATCAACAACTATGTGCCTAGTAGATAGTGCCTCCATCTTTTCAAGGCTTCCAATATAGCTAGGGCTTCTTTCTCATAAGTTGATATAGCAGCGTTTCTAGGGCATAGGGCAGAACTATAAAATACTATAGGCCAACCTTGTTGCATTAAATCTGCTCCAATTCATTTGCGTGAAGCATCAGTTTCCAATACAAAAGGTTGGGAAAAATCTGTAAGTGCCAATATTGGAGCAGTAATTAAGGCATGTTGTAGCTGTGCAAATGTTCTTTCATGAGCAGTTGTCCAAGCAAATTGTCCTTTCTTCAGAAGATTGTGTAGGGTTCTACAAATAACACCATATCCCTTAATAAATCTTATGTAGTACCCTGCCAATCCCAGAAAACTCCTTAGTTTTGTAACATTGTCTGGTGTTGGCCACTCAACAATAGCTTGTATCTTCTTGAGGTCTGTTGCTACTCCTGCTGCAGAAATAACATGACCAAGATATTCTACTTGTTGTACAACAAAGACACATTTCTTTTAATATTTGTAGAACTGTTTGGAGGTGCTCCATATGCTCCTTGAGTGTCTTGCTATAAATCAAGATATCATCAAAAAAGACTAACACAAACTTCCTCAGATAAGCTCCAAAAATGGTGTTCATCACTACTTGAAAATTTCCTGGAGCATTAGAAAGGCCAAAAGGCATTACCAAATATTCAAAATGGCCAAGAAATGTTCTAAAACCTGTTTTATGAACATCATCAGGATGCATTCTGATTTGGTGATAACCAGCGCTTAAGTCAATTTTGGAGAAATACTTTGCCCCATGTAGCTCATCTAACAAATCTTCTATTACTGGTATTGGAAATTTGTTTGGTTGTTGCATTTTTCCTGAAATCGGTACAAAGTCTCATAGATCCATCATTTTTATTTACTAGAATGATAGGAGCTACATATGGACTTTGACTGTGTCGGATGAAATGAGCTGCCAGTAGTTTCTTAATTTGGTCTTCCATTCCTTGTTTTTGGTGTTGAGGAACTCTGTAGGGCCTAGCATGAGGTGGGTCTGTTCCAGGTTTTAAAGGAATGGTGTGATCACATTCTCTGTGAGGTCGCAGGGTAGAAGGTTCCTCAAAAAAAATCAGCATAATCCATCAATATTTTCTGTAGCTGAGGTGGAGTTTGAAAACCTTCAGGAGCCTCTAAAACAATATTGTGCATTTGTAACAGAAACCCCCCAGCTCTTTTTTCCAGTAACTTGGTAGCTATTTTTTGCGGGTACTTCCTTGACAGTTTCTGTAGTAGTGATAGTTTGCTTCCCCTGGATAGTGAAATTGAAGATGTTTTCTGGCACATTAAATGCTACAGGATTGACTAGAGAGAACCAAACATATTCAAAGATTAGATCATAGTTGGGAAATGGTAAGACTCTGAAGTTATGGGATAACATGAGTTTTGCAATTTGAAACTCACAGTTAGGTGCTACAGCTGAAGTAATAAGTCCGCCTCCACTAGCCACGACAATAACTCTTGGTTTTATAGGTAACAGTTGATAGCTACATTTCACAGCAAAATCTTGGCTCATGAAAGAAGCGGCACTTCTTGAGAGAGCCCTGGCCGGACTACGGTCAGCAAGGTTGGTATACAGACGTTGAAGAAATTCAAAGCCCACCCACCACCCACTCTGTAGCCACTGTCGACGACTTAACCGACATGATCGACTTCGACTCCGAAGACATCGACGGTATGGATGACAATGCAGGAGACGACCAAGAACCAGCACCTGTAGGGCGCTGGAAGGCCACCTCGTCATACGACATATATATGGTGGACACTCCAAAAGATGGAGATGGCGATGGAATAGCGGAGGATGACGCATCCAAGAAACAGACCAAGCGCCGGCGTCAGTGGCGCCGCTCTAAATCCCTCCAAAGCAAAAATGGTGATTCCGGCACGGGAGATAATAATACTCCGGATAGCGCCGAAGAACACCCCCTCCAGCAAGAATCAGCACAGGAGGATGGAGAAGCCAGCCCTCACGAGAGAACGATAGACAAAGAGGTTGAGGATGATAATTATATGCCTCCCTCCGAAGACGAGGCAAGCCTTGACGACGATGAATTCGTCGTGCCAGAGGATCCAGCCGAACAAGAGCGTTTTAAACGCAGTCTTATAGCCACAGCAAGCAGCCTCAAGAAAAAGCAGCAACAACTTAGAGCTGATCAAGATCTGCTAGCCGACAGATGGACTGAAGTCCTTGCGGCCGAAGAGTATGAACTCGAACGCCCCTCCAAGAGTTACCCAAAGCGCAGGCTGCTACCCCGATTAGAGGAGGAAGCACCTACATCACCAGCGCATGACATGGCCGACCGGCCACCTCGTGGCCGTGACAGAGAGGCCTCTCGGCCCTCCACTCAAGCCGTGCCCCAGCGCCGCTCAAAACATGCTAAGGCACGGGAAAACGCGCCAGACCTGCGAGAGATACTGGAGGACAAGGCAAGACAAACAAGATCGATCTACGGATCGCGTGGGCGCCCTACGACACGTGACGGGGATCGTCACTCCGCACATAATAAATCCGGCCGGGCCGAACACAGTAGACAATGCTCATTGGAGCTACGTCCTGATATAGCCCAATATAGAGGCGTCGCACACCCACTATGCTTCACAGATGAAGTAATGGATCATAAAATCCCGGAGGGTTTCAAACCCGTGAACATCGAATCATACGATGGCACAACAGATCCTGCGGTATGGATCGAGGATTATCTCCTTCATATCCACATGGCCTGCGACGACGATCTACACGCCATCAAATACCTCCCACTCAGACTTAAAGGACCAGCCCAGCATTGGCTTAACAGCTTGCCGGCAAATTCAATCGGCTCTTGGGAAGACCTGGAAGCCGCATTCCTCGACAATTTTCAGGGCACCTATGTGCGACCACCGGACGCTGATGACCTAAGCCACATAATTCAGCAGCCAGAGGAATCGGCCAGGCAATTCTGGACACGGTTCCTAACAAAGAAAAACCAAAGAGTCGACTGTCCGGACGCAGAGGCCCTAGCAGCCTTTAAGCATAATATCCGCGATGAGTGGCTTGCCAGGCACCTTGGACAGGAAAAGCCGAAATCTATGGCAGCCCTCACGACACTCATGACCCGCTTTTGTGCGGGAGAAGACAGCTGGGTAGCTCACAACAACAACTTAACCAAGAACCTTGGTAATTCGGATACCAAGGACAAAAGTGGCAGGTCGCGCCGGAAGAAGCAAAAACGTCGCGTTAACAATGACAGCAATGAGGATACGACAGTCAATGCCGGATTCCGAGGCTACAAATCCGGTCAGCGGAAAAAGCCATTCAAAAGAAATACTTAGGGCCCGTCCAGTTTGGACCGAATACTCGACCGCTTGTGCCAGATACATGGCTCCCCCGAAAAGCCAGCCAATCACACCAACAGGGATTGTTGGGTGTTCAAGCAGGCAGGCAAGTTAAATGCCAAAAATAGAGACAAGGGGCTGCGTAGCGACGACGAGGAGGAGCCCAGGCCGCCGAACAACAGTGGACATAAGGGTTTCCCCCCACAAGTGCGGACGGTGAACATGATATACGCAACCCACATCCCCAAAAGGGAGCGGAAGCGTGCATTACGGGACGTATATGCGCTGGAGCCAGTCGCCCCAAAGTTCAACCCATGGTCCTCCTGCCCAATCACTTTTGATCGAAGGGACCACCCCACTAGCATCCGTCATGGTGGGTTCGCCGCATTGGTTCTAGACCCAATTATTGACGGATTTCATCTCACAAGAGTCCTTATGGACGGCGGCAGCAGCCTGAACCTGCTTTACCAGGACACAATGTGGAAAATGGGCATAGATCCCTCGAGGATTAAGCCCACCAAAACGACCTTTAAAGGCATCATACCAGGTGTAGAGGCCAACTGTACAGGCTCAGTCACACTTGAAGTGGTCTTCGGATCTCCGGATAACTTCCGAAGCGAGGAGTTAATCTTCGACATAGTCCCGTTCCGCAGTGGCTATCACGCACTGCTCGGGCGAACCGCATTTGCAAAGTTCAATGCGGTACCGCACTACGCATACCTCAAGCTCAAGATGCCAGGCCCTCGAGGAGTAATCACGGTCAATGGAAACACCGAACGCTCCCTCCGAACGAAGGAGCACACGGCGGCCCTCGCAGCGGAGGTACAAAGCAGCCTCTCTAGGCAACTCTCCAGTCCGGCCGTTAAAAGGCTGGACACTGTCAAGCGCGCCCGGAGTAACCTACAACAAGACCGCCTGGCACGTTCTAAGCAGGCGTAGCAATGCGGCCCCAACCCCAGCCCTTGCGAAATAGCGAAACCAGCGCTTCACGTACATAACTACGCTCTCAAAATACCATGGGCGCAGGGGAAGGGGCACCATCACGACACGCCCAAAACATGGCTTAAACCGTACTAGGGGCTGCCGAATTCTTTCTTTAACTTCTCTTACTTTCAGGAGTCCATACTTCGGACGACCTGTTCGGCAATTCAACTGCCGCACAAACGATGCAAGAACCAGGGAAGCAGACAAGCCATGCCGCATTATGGAACTCCCAGGTGGTCTCTATTACGAGCAGTATACCTGTTTTAAATACAATTCCGCGGCCTGCCCCTGGACAGGACATGTTAAAATAGTCCAATTTCTTTTGCTTATCGCACTATTTGTATCGTTCTGCTTGGATAGCAGCCTTCTTATAAACAATGCATAGCTTTTTGTCTATCTTTTGCATTACTCTCTTTATATATATATGTTCAAGTAACAACATGCTGCACCCGTATACTTTGGTACAACAAATACGCCAGGGGCTCCAGTACCTCTTAATATGGTGTGAGAAGTCCAAACACTTTCACAAGTGCGGCACCCCGAACTTATAGCATTATATGCATCGGCTCCGAATCATGATTTGGGTCAATAGTTGGGTTTGCCCGGCTCCTATGTTTTGGTGCCTTACGTTCCACTATATCGGCTAAGGTAGCACTAGGAGAACTACTGCGATTGTGCCCCAGTTGAGCTGGGCTGAGCACCTCAGTAGAGAAAGCTAAAACTGACTGTCATGATAAGGCGAGAGACCGGTCGCTGTTCGAGAGGTTTTTCGAGTCCCTAAAGACTTATGCCGCTTAGAGCGAGGAGCCGGCCTTGTCCGGCCAAGGCGTGGATAGCGCCCCGAACTCGGTCTTCCGAATACTAGGGGCTTCGCCGAAATTTAAAATTATAGAGTTCTATGGCAAAGTGAGAGTGTTCAAGCATTATAGTCTGATTGCCTTGTTCGTTGTGCTGAGCGCCTCCCTCGAAGGACCTAAACATGGGAAAAAGAGCGTTCAGGTTTATCCCGAACACCCCAGCACTAGTGGCATGGGGGCAGAAGCCGACGACTAGCCATCTCTCAATTTTTGATAAACGGCCGCACATAAAGTAATATTTTAAATTCAGCAAGCATTGCTTAGCACAAAATGAACAAGTTTTCAGCGCACAGGACAATACGAGCGAGTTCATTCAAAAATTACATCCTTGGTACATTCATCCGCCATAAGGTGGGCACCCTTCAGTACATCCTTATAATAGTTCTCGGGTTTGCGATGCTCCTTCCCCGGCGGTGGCCCGTCCTTCACAAGCTTCTCACCGTCCAGCTTGCCCCAGTGCACCTTAGCACGGGCAAGGGCCCTCCGGGCACCTTCGATGCAGACGGAGCGCTTGATGACTTCAAGCCTTGGGCAGGCCGCCACCAGCCGCTGAACCAGTCCGAAATAGCTCCCAGGCAGGGCCTCTCCAGGCCACAGCCGAACTATGAGGCCCTTCATGGCCTGTTCGGCCGCCTTGTGGAGCTCGACCAGCTGCTTCAGCTGGTCGCTCAGGGGCACGGGGTGTCCGGCCTCAGCATATTGAGACCAGAACACCTTCTCCGTCGAGCTGCCCTCCTCGGCTCGGTAGAATGCGGCGGCATCAGACATGCTACGGGGAAGATCTGCGAATGCCCCTGGAGAGCTCCGGATTCGGGTAAGTAACAAGTAGCTTACTTTTGTATGTTTGCTTTGCATAAAGAATGCCTTACCCGCCGCTATCTTTTTCACCGCATCCAATTCCTGGAGGGCATTCCGGGATTCGGCCTTGGCAGACTTGGCGGTCTCAATGGTCGCGGCGAGCTCGTGCGCTCGCGTCTTCGAGTCAAGCTCCAAACTCTCATGTTTTTTCATGAGAGCCTGAAGCTCTTGCTGCGCCTCGCCGACCTGCGCCTCAAATTTCTCCCGCTCGGTGCGCTCTGAGGCCGCTCTCTTCTCGGCCTCAGACAGTGCCTGCTTGAGGTTGCCACCTCAGTTGTGGCCCCTGCAATAAGTAGCATAATCCTGTCATTTTTTGCAATTGCATCTTTTTATATATTTCTATAAGGTACCTCTTACCTTCTTTCTCCTCGATCTGCCGCTTGGCCAGGTCGAGCTCTCGCTCGGACCGCTCGAGACCCTGTTTCAGGGTGCCTACCTCCGCAGTCAGTGCGGCGGTCGCAAGCAGCGAAGCCTGCACACGCATACTGACTCTTTTTTGTTAGACTCCTGCGAAATTTATTAGACCCTCTATTCGGCTTTTCTTTCCGAACGCCAAACAGAGCATCAGGGGCTACTATCTATGCGGTAATACTTTTACATATTTTTCACTTACCTCGAAGCCTGTTAGAAGGTTGGCACAAGCTTCAGTCAGTCCGCTCTTGGCGGACTGAACCTTTTGGATCACCGTACTCATAATAGTACGGTGCTCCTCGTCGATGGAGGCGCCGTTAAGCACCTCCAGCAGATTGTCCGGCACCTCCGGTTGGGCGGGGGCCGCCGGCTCAGAAGGCTTGCTCCTCTTGGAAGAAGTTCGCCTACCGCGGTTCGGAACCGTTGAAGATTCCGGCGCGGTGTCCGGCTCAAAGACGGACTTGGAGCCCTGGGGGGTTTTGTCCCCTTTACTCCCGGGGTCCGGGAGGTCGCCTCGCGACTCTTCCAGGACCACCTCCTCTTGGCCAGGAGCTTGTCGCGACGCCACTTCGGCGTCGTTCGCAGTACGGGGGAAGGCTGCGGGCGGAACTGAATTCACGTATGATGAATCCAAGGAGCCGCTCGACGACTCGTCGATCCCGGCCTTGGGCGGACTGCATAATTATATTTGACATAAGGAAAAGCTGTGCAACAAAGGAATGCTATGAGTTACTCTAGTGTCCGAATACTTACGATCCCGCCGGGCGCCTGGCCCTTTGCGGCCACTCCTCTTTGCCCTCATCGGCGTCGGTGGAGTAGTCCGTAGGAAGGGTCTTCCCCTTCTTGGACCCTTCGGCCACCCCTGTTGGGGCGGCCTTCCTCTTCTTTCCTCCCCCCACTGGAGGGGGAGAGGTTTCTTCTTCCTCCTCCTCGTCTTCACGGGAGGGCGTCTCGGAGTCGTCGGACGATGAGTCCAACACCACTGTACGCCGGGAACTCTTGCGAGTCCCCGTGGCCTTCTTCTTGGCCTTTTTCTCCAGCACCACATAAGGTGCCGGAGCCAGCAGCTTCAATAAACGAGCATCTGCTGGGTCTTCGGGCAAGGGAGCCAGACAGTTGACCTGTTCGGACTTCGCCTGCCACTCCTGTCAAAGGTAAGGGAGTTTAGATCCTGCATAGAGTCAAACTATAAGAAACAAATGTCCTATAAAAGGTAAAGGATAACTCACCGCACTAGCTGGACGCTGCGTGCTGGATCCGCGATCCTCGGATGCGGATGCGGGAGCCTCGGCGCCTTTGAATAGCACCTTCCAGGCATCTTCGTATGTTGTGTCGAAGAGCCTGCTCAGGGTTGGGTGCTGCGCCGGGTCGAACTCCCACAGATTAAAGGCCCGTTGTTGACACGGGAGGATCCGGTGGACGAGCATAACCTGGACTATATTGACAATCTTGAGCCGCTTGTTCACCAGGGATTGGATGCATGTTTGCAGTCCGGTCACCTCTTCCTCGTTGCCCCACGTCAGGCCCGTCTCTTTCCAGGACGTGAGCCGCATAGGGGGTCCGGATCGGAACTCTGGGGCTGCGAGCCACTCAAGGTCGCGCGGCTCGGTGATGTAATACCACCCCGATTGCCACCCCTTCAGGGTCTCCACAAAGGAGCCCTCGAGCAATAGGACGTTGGCCATCTTGCCCGCCATGGCGCCTCCGCACTCCGCTTGGCTGCCACGCACCACCTTCGGCTTGACATTGAAAGTCTTGAGCCAAAGGCCGAAATGGGGGCGGATGCGGAGGAAGGCCTCGCACACGACGATAAACGCCGATATGTTGAGGATGAAGTTCGGGGCCAGATCATGGAAATCCAGGCCATAGTAGAACATGAGCCCCCGGACAAATGGGTGAAGAGGGAAACCCAGTCCGCGGAGGAAGTGGGGAAGGAATACGACCCTCTCATGGGGCCTTGGGGTGGGAAGGAGCTGCCCCTTTTCAGGAAGCCGGTGCGCGATGTTGTTGGACAAGTATCCGACCTTCCTTAGCTTTTTGACATGGCCCTCCGTGATGGAGGAGACCATCCACTTGCCTCCCTCTCCGGACATGGCTGGAGAAGGTTGAGGTGGGAAGTGCGGACTTGGGCGCTGGAGCTCGGGTGTGCAGGACATGGATAGGCAGAGGAGGAAGAAGGCGTAGGTAAAAAGGTGGATCTTTATCCCCTTATATGGGCGGATGTGGCTATGCGTCCCCACCAGCCTGGTAAAACTCGCTTATCTCCCAAGCGCCATGATAAATGGCGCGGTTGGGTTACCCACGTCCGTATTGATGAGAATCCCGTAAATGGGGGACACGATCTCTGCTTTGACAAGACGTGCCAAGGAAACCGCCTCGCAAAATGCGCTGAGGTGGGGAAGTAAAAATTATTCGAATAAAGGCTTGGCCGTAGTGTGATGTCACGCTACGAAATACGTCAGCAGATTACATTTGTGTTAATATTATTCTCTCTATGGCAATATGTGGAAACTTATTTTGCAGAGCCAGACACTACCCTTGGTGTTTATAAACTTTTATGAAGAACTTGGAGGAGGAACCCGCCTTGCAATGCCGAAGACAATCTGCGCGCCGGACTCGTCGTCATTGAAGCCTGGTTTAGGGGCTACTGAGGGAGTCCTGGATTAGGGGGTGTCCGGGTAGACGGACTATACCTTCAGTCGGACTCCTGGACTATGAAGATACAAAATTGAAGACTTCGTCCCGTGTCCGGATGGGACTTTCCTTGGCGTGGAAGGCAAGCTTGGCGATGCGGATATTCAGATCTCCTACCATTGTAACCGACCTTGTGTAACCCTAACCCTCTCTGGTGTCTATATAAACCGGAGGGTTTTAGTCCGTAGGACAGAACCCCAACATACAACAATCATACCATAGGCTAGCTTCTAGGGTTTAGCCTCCTTGATCTCGTGGTAGATCTACTCTTGTACTACCCATATCATCAATATTAATCAAGCAGGACGTAGGGTTTTACCTCCATCAAGAGGGCCCGAACCTGGGTAAAACATTGTGTCCCTTGTCTCCTGTTACCATCCGCCTAGACACACAGTTCGGGCCCCCTACCCGAGATCTGCCGGTTTTGACACCGACAGGTGGCAAGGGAGCTTGGGAACGTGCTGCTAGCTCAGTTGACGCACGAGTAAGTCGTGCAGCTAGTAGTACTGTGGTAGGTGTTGCAAGAACTAGGGCTGTCCTGCTTGTTTGGTGGCAGCTATTTGTTTCTGTTTGGCTTTTTTTGCAACTCGTGTAGCATGGGATGCCGTGTTTGTAGAATTTTCCGCTGGACTTTGACCTTCTATTGCACCATCAGTACCAACAGAATCTGCAGGATTCATCTGCTTCTCATTCCTTGCCATTCTGTGTTTCTTCTTCTTTCTTTGTGCCATGTTAAGTCAAGCCGACAAGAAAAACAAATAACAATTTAGTTCTTCAGAACAAATTGATGCGTGATGCAGACAAACTGAACTTTGATGTTAGACAACCACATGATAGGAGGATGTAATATGTATGAAAAACAGGACGGAAGAGATAACCAGAACTATGATGTGTAAACTAAGAAGAAGACATTTCACCAAATTAGAAGCAATGCAATGGAAGGTAGACACCATATGAAAGATGCTTCAAATATCGCTCTGCCAAGTTAACAGTGTCTCATCATAAATGGCGTTTAAACAAATGTGAAGCAGTATAAGAAATAAATCATATGCAAGATGCAAACAACATCACACTGCCATGTTAGAGGTCTCTCGTCATTAGTGCCATTGCATATTCACAGCTTATGATGTGTAAACTAAGGAGAAGGCATTTCAACAAATTAGAAGCAATGAAAGCTAGACACCATATGAAAGATGCAACGAATATCACTCTACCAAGTTAAAACTGTCTCGTCATAAGTGCCATTTCAACAAATTCGTAGTACAAGCTAGAAAAGAATGTGAGATGTAACCTATATCACACTCTGAAGTCAAATGTGTCTTATGATAAGTGATTGTTGCGTTACACAACAGTAGTAATTTGATGTAAGAACATGGTGTGATAGACAGATATTGTATGTTCTAGAAACAGGAACACGTGTCTTATTCAAGTATAATGTGTAAAGTAAGCAGATAGAATTCAACAAAATTAGAAGTGATACAAGCTAGGCATCACACATAACATGCAACCACATATAACAGTGCCAAGTTAGAGGGAGCACCGGTGATGCTGCACTAGGGGAGACGTGCTCATCATAAACACAGCTTTGTTGAGTGTCTATGCATGTGTTGTCTTGGAAATCATCTTGGGGGTGTGGAGGAGTAGAAACTGTAGAGGCCCTCCGTTCGGAAGGAGCACCTTTATCCGCTGCCTTGCTAACTTCCTTCTGCTTTATTGATTATGAATTGTCAAGTAAAACCGACAAGAAAAAACAATAAAATTCTCTCTTCAGAACTCATTCAGGCATGATACTGACAATCACTACTTTGATGTAAGGCAAACACATGATACCAGGATGGAATATGTATGAAAAACAGGATGGCATGGCATGTTCACAACTGTTTGTGTAAACTAAGCAGAAACCATTCCAGCAAATAAGAAGCAATGCAAGCTGAGACACCACATGAAAGATGCAACCAATATGACTCTGCCAAGTTAAAAGTGTCCCATCATAAATGGAATTTCAACAAATTAGAAGCAACACATGCTATAAATCATATGAAAGATGCAACTAATATCGCACTACATATACTAAAGGTGTCTCGTCATGTTGATTGATGCGGGATACAAAAAAAACAATAGTTTTATGTAAGGACATGCTTAATAGACAGATGTACTATGTACTAAATACAGGAAGGCATGTCACATTAATAGGTATAATGTATAAGCTAAGCAGACTAGCACATGCAGTTTAACCAGATTGGAAGAATTACAATCTAGACACCATATGCAACATGAAACCACATATCATGCTGCCAAGTTAGAGCAAGCACCTGCGATGCTAGTGTAGGGGAAATGCTGTAATCAACTACAGAGCTACGTTCACTATCTTCATCTAGCATTTCTGTTTCTTGAGAATCATGTTGGGAGGCTGACGCTGCATTCTTTAAATGAGTAGTAGTCCCCTTGCCTGCCTGCCTCGTCATAAGTGATTGATGAGGGATACACAAGAACATTAGTTTGATGTAAGAACATGGTTAATACACAGATGTACTACTATGTACCAAAAACAGAAAGGCATGTCATATTCAAAGGTATAATGTGTAAGCTAAGCAGATGCAATTTAACCAAATTGGAAGCAATACAAGCTAGACTCCGGCTGGAGTGGTGAGCATGATCATCTAGGACCTAAGAGCCTGGTGGGAGGCGGGATGCTTCGCCACCATCGCAGCTTTTTAGTTGGCTTCCAGGTGATGCCTATCTTTTCTGGGCTTGTCACTGGCTCGGCCAGTGCCCTGACTAGCTATTTGTCTTCTGGCGCTCAAGGGATGGTGGTTCATGTAAAAAAAATATTTTTCCTTATCTTACCGACTTCGGCCTTTCGAATACAAGCTAGACACAATATGGAACATGCAACCACATATGACACCGCGAAGTTAAAGCAAGCACCTGGGATGGTGGTTCATTGCGAGCGAGGTCATCAACTCCAGAGCTACGTTTACCGTCTCCATCTGCTGACACTGCACCCTTTATAGCGCTGTAACGAGTCTTGCCTACCTGCATACGAAGCTGGAGTGACTTCTCTCTTTTATTTTTGGCTTCTCTCATGGCAGCAGAGTCTGAAATACCCTTGCATAAAAACACAATAGTGAGAGTAAGGATGAAGTGTGTGTAGAACTAGTGCACTGTAAAAGTAGCAGATAGCAGGTGGCTGCAAAATAAATGACAGGAGACATATGATAGCTCTACAACATTGCATGGTAAACAAAATTAGATTCTACTCCGCATGATTTTGTAATATATGAGCACAGGAAATGCAGGTACTCCTCCAGCACACCACCACATGTGGTCATATCTAAGATAACAGTCGACTGAAAATAAATAGGTCAGTTGATTTTTTTAATGAACCGTCCGATCTATAAGCAACAGGCAGATGGCCTTCGTCTACCTCCCGCCAGTCACTGTTGACGATCTTTCTCGAACCGCCAGCGACCACCGGCCCAGACCCCTGCCTCCGCCGCCCCGCCCTCCCATCGACCTCACACCACCGCCGTGCTTGGCAGTGCCCCCAGGACATCCCTTTAATCCCGGCCGACCTCTAGATCGGGCGCTAGTAGCTCTAGGCCGCACACGCCCCTAAGATAAACACCAAGGCGCTGCTTCCCCGGCGTAATAGGCGTACTAGCGCCTGTTACGCCGGGGAATGCTTCCGTTAATTGGGAATCAACTGGCCAGAAATTGAAATTCAGGGGGGCGACGGACCTCTAGCTAAGGTGAAATAGTATATGAGGAGAAACCTTATGCATCGCGAGTTACTAGGAACATCTAGTATCAAGAAGAAGCAGTCAACTAGTGTCTTCTGTGGGATGAATACCGTGCAGGCAGAGATGTAAGATTTGCACGAATAAGGGAAGAGGAGTACCTTTTTCGGTTGCTGGTGTGGTCACCTCCACATGTCGCGCCGATCTTCTTCTTTTTACCAGGGAAACCGATGTTCTGGAGGGTGCAGGCTTGGACGAACCCATGGCCAAATTGTTGACTGTGTTGCCGTGGCCGTATGTCGGCGGAGGGGATGCAGATCCGAGGCGGCGAAGGACGGCGTAGCAGGAACAACTCCGGTGCGGTGGAGGGTGGCGAAGTTGGAGCGACAGCGGTGAGGCGCAGGACGGCGTGGTTGAACTGGCTCAGGTACGGACGGCTCGGCCTCGGCTTCAACTACTAGCCGTGGAGGGCGTTGCGGTTGAGGTTGCGGTGGACGACGACATCGGGGTATCGGCTCCGTCGTGATGGAGGAGGGCGGCGGTTGATGGGTGGGATGGGGTGGCGGACGAAGGACGCCGGGGTTTCGCGGCTAGTGGAGAGGTAGTTTTGGCGCCCACGGAGTACGAATGGGGAATCAGACGGGTGGGGGGGGACCATGTTTCGGTCTAGGACGCGCTTGTTTTTGACTTTTTTGAACAGAAGATGGGACGCGCTTGTTTGAAATTTGGGGAAATTACAAACTTTGCCCCCCTCTTAAATTTCGGACCTACTGCGGGTCGGGGGTAGGATGGTAATCCCAGGTGTCCTAAATAGTAGGCGAGAGCGATTTCAGCCGCGCGCATGTGTGCTTAGGCGACCATTGTGTATGAATGTTTTTCGGATGCGGTTGCGTGGCGTCTAGATGAAGCTACCAACCTACCCTGGTTTAGACCTTTGGACGTCGGGCCGGTAGGTTTCACGGGTCGGAGTTATTAGAAAAGTAATTTCCTTGTACTACCAAACATTGGTCTCACGCGGTTTTGGGCGAGTAGATGCTCTTTTGGCGCTTCGTTCGAAATTTTGAAACACAAGCATTCACGTTTAGAGTACTCTTAAACTATGAGGATTGACCTAAATAGACAACGTTATATTTGACCTTGTATGTTTGAAAACCTCATTAAATTATCTGCTTCTTTTTGAAATTTTGACACTTGAAAATCCTATAACTACGATTATTTTGGAATGGAGGAGCTAAATTTGAATCTATTTTGTACACGACTAAATATGCTATTATGTACAAAATCAGAGCAAAGATTTGTGCCCCCATAATTTAGGTATGGTTTACAAATGCCATGATATCAAATTCAAATAATTGAATGGACTTCATGTTGAATTCGATTTTTTTAAACCACCTTAAGTTGAATTCAAATGTATGCTAGTTCATAGGTAGCTATTTATAATATCCATTGTGTAACTTTCGTATGTATAATGTGCTTTACACACACAACATGAACTATACTCACGTTTATATTCGATTGCTAAAGCGATGCATTGTCTGGAGTTCAAAATACTAACTATGTGGATCAATTGTGTCGAATAATAACATAGACATGCTCAAATTTAATAGAATCTAGATGTCTGATGGATCAACGACCGCTCCTTACGCGAATTGCAAATATCATGATCCCATCCTAATATTTGGATACAATTTATATCTTTAATCAATGTGTAGAGCAATCTTTTACGTGTAGTTTCACTCTCCATCGGTGGTCTCTCACACATGCTCACACACTCTCTCCCGAGGTGTCTTTCTCGCACACATGCTCTAGATATAACCCTCCCTCCCTCTCGTAACCATTTACAACTGTTTTCACTAACCTTTATCACATGCACTCTTCCTCTCGCAAACATACACATGCACAATCCTCATCGACCCTTTCTATATACATGGACCTGCCTACGTGTCTCATGTACGCACATTATCTTTACGCCTGTCTCTCACGCATTGTCTCACACCTCTCTTCCTAATCGACGAGTATGATTCTAGCAGAGCATTCTATAGGATGCCCCTTAAAGTTAGGTTGGATGAATAGCAATATCAGAGATAAAGGGGTTAACTTAGTCCGAGAACCTAGGGTTACAAATCCTAGCCGGCTTTGTCATTGGACACAGAGTCCTTCACAATTCTGCTATCTTTGTCTTGTACGGCTAGTCATCCATGGGTCTTCCTAAATGCGTCACGGGCCGACCAATGTGGCGCAGGACGGAACCGAACGAAGGGCCTCACCTCGACCCACCGGACCTCATGCGGTGACACACCCTCTGCCCCACGTCTCATTATCTTCTCACACCCACACATACCAACAAAAACACCACACACACATAAAATTTCTCCTGGTGCCTCTATTCCCTCCCCCCTTGCATATACACACTCAAGGGAATGGAATCTCTTGTCGTGACGTCATATTCGTCTCTATCTCTAGACCACTCTCATTTCTCGTGCTATCTCTCCCACGCCCCCCGTCGACCCCTCTATCCATGCCTCTCTCGAATACGTAATACACACACATACCTCTCTAGGCCCCGCCAAATGCATCAACTATACATTCACACATGTTACATCACGTACCCCATTGATCTAGAAAGCCCTCTCTTCACGTTTATTTCGCATACAACATTCCTTTTGAATAAAGTGTGGCCAAAAAATTATTTTATACTTTCTACATATATACAACATTACAAAGTTATATGGAGGAGTATGAACGCTAATTTGCATTGCATGGTGCCCACAATGATATTTATTCCGCACTGTGAATTTGTATATTTTTATACTATATACAAAGTTAGTCATAATAAAGAGAAACGAAGAGCATCTCTCTCTCCATCGCATACCCCCTGTATGCCCCTTTCACGTATGCACACAAAACTATCTCCAGGTCCTCTAAAAGTAAGCCCCCAGAAAATTCACGCATGTTTCATCTTTCTCTCGCGATATATGCAATGACGATCATTGTATTTGAAGCGAAAGCACGATACGTACATTGGACTTTAGAATCCACTCATTACGGTCACCATTTATGTTTAGTGGTTATTATACAGTCACGGGCTCACCGTACAACTCTGTATATGCTCATGACATGACTAGTTGACCAGTTAAACGCTCCACGTGGCACCTCTAGTGTTGCATCACATTATCTCACTACCATCATGCCCATCTATCGACTTGTATCTACTATACATCTACACTCTTATAAAATACATAAAATACACTCTTATAAAAAACAGAGTTGGTGATGATGGTGTGCCTGCCATCCTGCAATATAGGTTGTCTGATTTATATCTGACGGATAGGAAAGAAACTATGGCAATTTTGCAAAAAGGTACCCACACACCTCTCCACATTTGCAAATAAGGCCTTCCCTCGTTCATCCTTTTCTCTCACAAGATAAACAAGCCATACAAATGCATCTTGATGTTACGTGCAACGCACGAGCATCTTGCTAGTAAGAATGAAAACAAATGACAAAAAAATATTTGGACGGTGGTTTGAAGTCATGACCGCGGGCACAGCGGACAAGGTGGCCTTGTATTGGTATGCCGAGTCATCTGTTTTAACACATAGGAGCTGGTGTGGTGATTATACACACACGCACGCATGCACACGAACTGCATCCACACAACATTCACACAAACACATGCACCCACGCACGCACGCAACACTCACACGTACACACGCAGCTACGCATGCACGCAACACTCACACACACGCACACAACACTCACACGCACACACGCACGCATGCATGCACACACCAGTACACCACACGACCAACACACACTCTCACGCTCAAGTGCTCAACCTACACGTGCATGCGCACACATCAGGCCCTGACAGACACATACACAACAAGGTGATTCCCGCGCACGGGTCGGAGCCTTGTCGCGCCTGCATAAATTTGTGTTTATCTGACCTTTTGCCTATGCGAACTGATAGGTGGGACCTACAAGGAACGTGGTCAATTTAGCTAGTCAACATGGCGCCACGCAGACTATTTGGCCGGTCAACAGAGTGCAATCCGATGCTGAACTGTGAGCAAGTGACCGTATAATCACCGCAAAACGTATATAGTGACCGTAATCAGCTTATACTGAAGTTCGGTGACTGTATTATGCTTTTCTCTCTGTAGGCCCTCCAAAACTACATCTCTACACGTTCTCGCATGTTACATCTAACAACTATGCAATACAACACTACTACTACACTCTAACACAATAAATCATATGTGTTTTTAGTTTTACTAGATATCATATTGTTACTTATAATTATTCAGTTTGCATACATTAAAATTGCCTTTGTAATGTATGGCCAATATCATCTACCGCGCGGGAAAAATCCCGCCCTTTCCTGTTTAATCGGGTTTGTATCGATGGATCGTGCGAAACAACAAAACTATAGTACTATATAGTACAAGTGACAGTTCACTTGGCCGTCGTGTCGTCTACTCCTCCGTCGTAAGAGTGGAGCGCTCGCTTTCATAAATCTTCTAGTCCCTTTCGCTGACATGTGGGGCATCAAGCTATCGGGTCCACGTGCCATATCGGAATACAGTGCAGAGCAGCCGGGGTGAAGCACCCCAGTCATGGCGCCGGCGTAGTAATGAGCAATGAGGCGTCAAATCACAAATCTGCACCTTTCCCGCAGTTAAGTTGGAGGGACGAAGCAACCATCATTTCACTCGTTGCTGAATCCGCTTCTCCCTCATCTTCTTCAACTTAACCACATGTTGCTTCTGTCGTTGTTCTGCCTCATGTGGGACACAGATCGGCTTGGTAAAGCACTGACACATGGGACCGCATGTTAGCAAACCGCCAGGACAACGCCCTCCAAAAATAAGAAGCCTAATCCTAGACTTACAAAGGGCTACATAGCTGCTACGTATACTTTCCATCTAATCTATATATGCCCCCCTGATTTTCAGGTGGGGTGGGCCTAATCCTCTCCTTTAATCCAATCAAATAGTCCCACATCACATCAGTTCGTAACTTTACGTAAACCATTACGTGGATGTAGCATTGCTCAAATAAGAAACCTCCCCCGCCATCCGCGCGGCAAAATCACCTCCTTTTTACTAATTTTGATTCTATAATTTTTTAGATCAATATAATTGAGATTTGTATAGATAGCACACAGGAGCAAAACCAAGTGGTACGGTTAAGGGCATCCACAATGTGTGGCCAAATGTGAAAATAGCTTTTGGCATCGTGGGAACCATTGTGGACGGTGTTGCCAAAGCCAAAAAGTTGGAACCGAAGCTCCCTGATTGATTGATTGATTGAAGGAATAGAAAAATGCAACGTCTCTCCTCTTTCTCCCATGCTTGGACGCATGCAGTACAGTATAGAGTATAGAGTCTACTCCCCTGTCCCTTCTATCACAAATCACAAAGCAGTGAGGCGTCAAATCACAAAAGCACGGACGAACCAACCATCATTTCACTCTTCGCTGACTCCGCTTCTCCATCATCTTCTTCGAGAAACCATCTCACCACACTAGTACTCCTAGTAGTCTAGTAAAGGACTTCCTGGATGCAAATAAGGCGGTTGTCTCGGCTTGCAGGTGGCACTTGCGAACGACTTACCGTGGTCTCCCTCAATGGTGTTCTCCGTCGAACACACTTCGCCAAACCACCAAAAAAAAGATATCGTCGACGTCACCGCAATGGGGAAGGAAGTCAAATATAGTTACTACCTCCATTTTTTTGTACACAAGGCCAGTATATCAAAATTACAATTTGCAAAGGGCCACTAACACTAATCGAGGCAAAATTGATGGGGTTAGAAACCAAGGACATTAATATCCCCTGCATGCATGCGGAAGTGAGAAGGTTGGTTTGCATGGCGCTGCATTAATCAAGCGATGAGGAGTGAGATGGTTAGCTCTTTGGTCTTTGGAGAAAAAAAACGCATTAATTGACACGTGAAACGAGGATTTGTATCAATTAAATCCCGCAAAGGAAAACCCCGCCTTTCTTTTTTAACACTAGTACTCCTAGTACGTATGTACTTATCCTGTTTGGGTCTAGGCCTTGCATTGCCAAACTTCGCCACACATTTTTGCCAAGCTTGCCTAAAGTTTTCAAAATGAGAAGGAGGTACACTTGCGCACGGCTGTCGCGGCCGCACCGCACCCTCACACGGTCGCTCCTGCACGCTGCGGTCGCACTGCACCCTCACACAGTCGCTCCTGCACGCCGCAAACCCAACCAAGGGAACGCACCCTCACTGACACGTGTTGTCGCATGTGAACAAACCAAACTCAGCCATCCTATCACCGACACATAATTTTCGTTCATAGAGTATGTTTATCCAACCGCATGTTGGGGAGTATGCGTACGACCCATGCGGTGGTCTGTTGGGGAAGAAGAAGAGGTGAGGAAGAAGGAAAGAAGGGTTAGGAGACGTAGGATATTCATCCAACCGCATGAAATGGTAGACTGACCCAAGTCAGGCAACTTGCATAACAAATATATGTTTTTACACAGCAAAATATCCATAAAAACAACAACATAAATAAAAACTATCACTGCTCGCGGAAAGAGACGGCCTCGTCGTCTTTGGCTGCCGGCGCGAACCAGCTGTCGCTGCCGACGTGTGTCTCCGCACCGTGGTTGTCCTCGGCCTCTAGCTACTCGTTCAAGCGGAGCGTGCGGGCGCTCTGCACGGACGAGACCACAACCCGGTTCAAGTCGTGGATGTCCGGTTCCGCCTGCAGGAGCGCCTCGATGGCAGCGGCATCCGCGCGCTTCGCGTCGAGTCGAGCCTTCGCCGCCCGGTTCAAGTCCAGGACGTTCGGTTCGGCCTGCAGGAGGGCATCGATGAGAGCGGCATCCGCACGCTTTGCGTCGAGTCGAGCCTCTGCCGCCCGGTTCAAGTCCAGGACGTCCGGTTCCGCCTGCAGGAGGGCCTCGATGGCAGCGGCATCCACGCGCTCCGCCTCAAGTTGAGCCTCCACCGCCCAGTTCACATCCATGACATCCGGTTCCGCCTGCAGGAGAGCCTCGATGGCAGCGGCATGCGCGCGCTCCGCGTCGAGTTGAACCTCTGCCTCCCGGTCCTCCTTTAGTATCACCATGTTGAACCGCTGGTCCGCTTGCACCATGGGGGACTCAGACGCCGGCGAAGCCGACGTCCATCGTCTCATACCCATCGGGGGCCTTCTGCGCCACGACCTCCGCCATGAACATTGGATCGACTTCCTCCTCCTCGTAGCTTGGCTCCAGAGAACTCGGGGATTGGCCCGCCGCAAAGCGAGCTTGGGAACGGAGGTCTGTGGCGCCGACCGCCGCCGCGATTTCTGCGCGGCGCTCCGGCGTCAGCATCTTGTAGTAAGTGATTTTGCGGCGCACCATGGCTTTCCAGCGAACTAGGGGATGCTTGATGCGGGCTAGGGGATCGAAAGGTTGGGGAATGGGCTGGAGATTTGGTGTGGTTTTAGGGTAGTGGCTGGCGTAGGCTGAGCAACGAAGGTTCTGGTGTGAATAGTGGTTCCGGTGACGACCGGTCAATCGGTTTTGACTGTACATCGCTCTTGTCGCGTTCATGTTGCAGCCCGACACGCTGGACCCTCCACGTCGCTCACCGAATGGAACGCGCTTCGTCTTGCATTTTCGCTTGCTTGTGGGACCGCAGTTGAGAGCAAACCGACGTCCCTCCCCCTCCCCCGCCTGCGTCATTTATTATACCACCACTCCCTCCGTTTTATGCGGAGTAAATAAAAATAGAGGGAGCATACTACGGATGAGGATCCCCTGACGTGGCCGAACCCAATGAGTAACTGACATGCGGGGCCTAGCAAGCGTGGGGTCCGCCAGTAAGTGATCGAAAGGGAGGGTAAGGCAGGGATACCTATGTCAGAGGGTCCACTTCCACCATACTACTCTGACCAAATGTTAGAGTAATAATATATCACATGCAACTTACACGAATGTTAGAGTAATAATATATGACATGCAACTTACACAAAGCATACAGGGTCTAATGCGTTTTTCGAGGCTAACTTTGACCAAATGTTAGAGTAATAATATATGACATGCAACTTACACAAAGCATATGGTCAAATTCGTATGTGAAAGGAGTTTCCAATGATATAATTTTCACATTATACATCTCACGTACTATTAATCTTGTCAATAGTCAAATTGGAAACCATCTCAATGAACAAATCTAGGAGTACGTACGAATCTAACAATATTGATTGGGCGTTGTTGAATGTTGATACCTTTTTGATCAAAGTAGAGATACTTTGACTACACATAAAACTTATATGTAAACTAGAAATGATAGGAGGGAGTATATTGTACGTTCAAAAACGAAACGAACATTGAATACCCTTTATATATGATTTGCGGATGCTATGATCACCGCTTCAAAATTTTGAATCCGCCTTAGGTATCACGTGCCCCCCACTCGTTCCCTCTCGACTTCATCTCGGGGTCCGGAGATCTATTGAAAGAGGACTAGGGTGGGTTCATGCAAATGATACTCGGCGGAATGTTCAAATGAGGCATGCGGGAGGACGGACTCGACTGGAGGGCGACATGATCGATGGAGAAGAGGGTTGGAGAGGAATGAGAAATAAGCAAACGCCACATGATTATACTTGAACGGCTCAAATAAACAATAAGTTGTCTCGCCTGGCCTACATAGTGAAAGGCCTAATGTGCAACGCGGAGCACTGACGCTCGAATATGGCCGGGAAAACAGGGAAACCGACATGTGGGGCACACCCGTCGGGACGACGTAGCACAGACTAGTCCAATGGAGGAGCTGGCCCACGGCCTCCTCGCCACCGAGAACCGTTCATGTGGGTCGTTGGGGCCAACAACGGGGCACAGCTCCAGCACCGCCTCTGGACACGGCGACCACGGTGAGCGACACGCTCATATCGTCGCTAGACATGGTCGGTTTCAGTGTGCCGAGGTGGTGTTAGTGCTGTGGCACAACCAACGGTATGTTTGGTTTGTGCCTAAGGTTGCCCCATCAAAGCATTGGGTAGCCAAAATTTTGGTTGAGGTGTTAGTTGCCCATGATTTGGCCGACATTGGCAAGAAAAATGAACTAGAGTTGGCTAGAGTTCATTGGCATGCCAAAGAAATGGAAACCATCCAAACAAAGACCAATCTTTGGGTCATGACCAAAATTTTGGTTGAGGTATTGGTTGCCCATGATTTGGCCGACATTGGCAAGAAAAATGAACTAGAGTTGGCTAGAGTTCATTGGCATGCAAAAAAATGGCAACCATCCAAACAAATACCAATCTTTGGGTCATGACCAAATTTTGGTAAGGTGCACTTTGGGCACAATCCAAACACACCCGAACACCCGGCTCGTCGAGGATGCACAGGGCGCCGCGACGCATCCGCGGAGTGGTGTAGCGCAGCCAACTGCATCCTCTGGACCTGAGACCATGCCGGGTCGTCTTGCTTTTTCAATGACATGCAGGGATCACATGTGAGCAAAGGGCATCTCCAACGTTGCCACGACTGCAGCGGACTACCCTGGCACACCAAAACCCTCGTCCCTCGCGCCGTCGCGTGGTGCGTTCCCAGCCGGCGCCAGCTGCCCGCATTCATGCCGTCCGTTCGTATGTCGTCATTAAGAGGCTCATTGCCCGAGGAACCAACTCCGGTGACTTAATGACGCACCTAGACGCTTGGCCTCACCGGAATGCGCTACTTAAAGCGGCAACGCCCAGCTAACCACCACACCATAGCGCATCGTCCTCCTACCTGGCACCACATCCGCCATGACCGCAAGTGCGAAAGCTCTGCGGGAGAGCTTGTCTTCGGGAATGAAGCTCGAGGTCGCCACCCTCGCTCAAGTCGCCTCTCGCGACGCAATAGCGGCGTAGCCGGACGCGGACGCGACCGCACAAGCGGTGGCCACGCTGGCGCCGACAACGGGAGCACTGTCAGCCACGCGTCCTACTTGCCGCCGTCCAACACCCGGCACCGCCGAGGTCGAGGACTCCTCCGAGGATGAGTAGGGCATGGGAGGCGGCAGGGCATGGTGTGCCAACTGGCCGGTCCGTATCCCGTGTTCTACTCTTCCTTGCCGGAGACCGCACCTTCACTTCACGGGTCTTGAACCCCGCCTCCGTACATAGAGATCGCAGATGGAGGACGTCGGTCGCCGCCGTAGAATAGGTTTAGGGTCGGGTTTCTTTTATTTTTCTGTCCTATAAAAGTTCAAAATGTAATGAAAATCTGCCGTGTTTGCATTAATCTCGGCCGGTGTATATGAACTTTCACAATAATATACATATTGTAGGAGTACTAGCAAGATGCCCGTGCGTTGCACGGAAGATCAAGATCTTGTGGGAGAAAAGGATGAACAAGGGAAAGCCTTATCTGCAAATGTGGAGAGGAGTGCGGGTAAATTGTCATAGTTTCCTCCCTATCCGTTAGATATAGATCGGACGGCCTATATTGCAGGATGACAGGCACACAATCATCACCAACTCTGCTTTTTATTGAACCGAGACAAATCTAACATGCGAAGTAAAATAAATACATAGGGTCTATGCATACACAAATTATCCTAGGCACTCCAATAGTACGTCCATCACACATTCACGCATTTCACATCTTTCTACATCTACGGGAACCTATGAAAGGGTTAACGTAAATTGCCTCTCTCTCTCTCCTCCCCTAATTTTTATGGTGGTGGGCCCCTCCCTCCCCCAATCTACAATCAACAGCTCACACGTTTCACATTACGTTAATTACGTAACTGGGATTACATAGGTGTAGCATTACTCGTCCTAAAAAACCCAACTAAGACAACCTCCCAGCATATCGCGCAGGAAAAGACCCGGCCGCGCCGTTTTAGTCGGGATTATCGGATTACTAGTAGTAGTATCGATGGATCGCGCGAATCAACAAATTTTTTTTGAGGGGGCGAAGCACCTAGTTTTAAAGGAAAAAAGGCGGTACACTCACAACACTCTTGTCGCGGTCGCATTGCACCCCCACACACGTTCGGTCCTGCACACGGCTCACGCAAACGGAACGCGCTTCGGCTTGCCTCTTCACTGACACGTGGGACTACACTTGGAGAGACCGACCATGCACCAAACTCCCCCCGCCCACCGCGCGAAAATCCTCCCCCCACACCAAAAAATTCCCCCCCAAATCCGATTCTACCGCCCTTCGGCCAACTAGCCAATAATATACCCCAAACCCCCTCCCCCCTATCCCCCTCCACTCCATTCGCTCCGCCAAAGCCGCCCTCCCCGCCGCGCCGATACGTCGGCGCCGCGGTTCGGCTATCCTCTCGCTCCCACAGTACGCTCTCGTAGACTGCCGTCCTCTAGCCGCGCCGCCACCTCTGGCTACGTTCTTGTGGAGGCGCACGACGCTCAGCACCTCCACCGCTGGCGACGTTCGTGTGGAGACGCACAGCGGTCAACTTTTCCCACGGTACGCGCATTCTAGACTGAGGCCCCGTTCATGTCGGTGTAGCGCTGAATGTTAGCTGATAGACGCTGTTAATCTCACTGTTTGCCGAAGTAGTTTACTGTCAATATGCTGTGCTTAAGAAGGTTCCTTGCCCTGTTCTGCACTCAATCTGCTTAGCTGAGATGGCATGCCAAGGCCGATTAGTTGCTAAAATATCCTGCCATATGTTTGTTGTGACGTAGATTGCCATGGTCTAGTAGCCAATCTGTTAGGTGAAATAGCTCTAGACCGTTTTATACTCGATCTTTGTTGCTGCGATGGCCTTCGATAGTTCGATGGCTATGTGCTCGGCCTCATTGACTGCTGAAATAGCCTGCCATAATTTGGCACTCCAATCTGTTTGCTGAATTAGCTTTACATATATTTAGTTACTTAGATCTGCTCGTCCAAATATCTTGCCATAGCTTTAGACATCGACCTAGGTATTTTTTTCTGGACTTCATAAAAAAACATATATGTTTTTTCTGTAATATCTAGTAGAAGAACTAATTTGTATGTCTAACAGATGGACATGACTTGGATAACTTCTGCTCAAAGATTCTCCGCTGCATATGTCGAGGGGGTTGAAAACTTCATGAACTTTATCAGAGCTGAGTACGGTGGTCCAAAATCAGATGTGCTCTGCCCGTGTAGCAGTTGTATGAATTCAGTTACAAGACCCCAGTCAACTGTGCAAAATCATCTACACTTGTATGGGATGTCGGTCACATATACTAGGTGGGTTCATCATGGTGAAGCTGTGAACGTCAATGTTATTGACTACATGGAAGCAGCAGATCACCATCTTGATCTGCCTGATGCTCAGGTGGAAGAGGAGGAGGAGGTGGTGGTGGCGGAGCCAGTGAGTTTGACCAACATTGAAACAATGCTACGAAATGCTCGTGCATTCCGTGAACTTTCACCTGCAGAAGAAAAATGGTGGGCCCGCATGTTGGAACAATGCAACGTTGCTGTCAGCCCAGGAAATAAGCTGTCAGTATTCTCAGCTATGGTCACCTTTCTTTAGGTGAAGACATATGAGCGGATGACCAACAAATCATTTGATGCGATGTTGGCTGCTTTCCGCAAATCTTTCCCAGATGCGTCTGAGCTGCCACACACCTACAATAAAATGAAGAATTTCCTTCGTGTAGTTGGAATTGGATATGATATGATCCATGTTTGTAAGAATAATTGTGTTCTGTTCCGGAAGGATTATGCCAACTTAAGTGAATGCCCAAAATGCAAATCATCAAGATGGAAAGATGGCGATCCTGTGAAGAGGATTCCTCATAATGTTCCGAGACATTTTCCAATTACACCAAGATTGCAGATGTTGTTTCATGATGCTGAAACAAGAGAGGATGTACTGTGGCTTTCTAGGAACCAGGAGTACAGAGATCAAAATGTAATGAGCCATCCATCTCATGGTAGTGAGTGGAAAAGCTTCAATGATAAACACAAGAGTTTGCTGCTGACCCGAGAACATTAGACTTGGCTTAGCTTCAGATGGATTTAACCCATTTGGCCACTAGAGCGCCACATATAGCATGTGGCCATTGCTTGTTATCCCTTACAACATGCCTCCAAATGTCTGCACCAAAGAATCAAACTACATGATGGCCTTGCTCATCCCAGGTCCAAAAAGTCCTGGAAATGATTTTGATTTGTTCATGGAGCCTCTTGTGGAGGAACTTCAACAGCTATGGAAGGGTGTTCTCACTCGAGACCTATATAGCAGCCCACCAGCTGATTTCTTTCTGCGTGTTGTTATAATTTGGTGCATCCATGATTATCCGGCTTTGGGCACTGTGTCAGGGCGAACGACACATGGTTACAATGCATGTGTTCGCTGTGACAGGAATCCGCTGTCATATGCAATACTTAGCAAGATCTGTTACATTGGACACCGCCGTTTCCTTGCCAAGGACAAGCCGCATCCTAGAAATTACCAAAGACATGTGTTCATTGCAAAGCATGAAAACCGTGATGCGCCAAAGAGGCTCACCGCCGATGAGTTGCAAGTGGAATTAGAGAAGGTCAAGCATATTACACCAAGAAACCATCCTGGTAATGGTAGCGGGAAAAGGAAGCGTGGCAGGGTAGAAGAGAGATTATTGTTTACCCCCAGGTCCACTTTGTGGGACTTGGAGTATTGCAAAGATTTGGATCTGCGGCATAATCTTGGTGTGATGCACATCGGGAAAAATATATGTGACAACATTATCGGCACACTTCTTAATATTGAAGGCAAGACGAAAGATACCTTAAAATCTAGGATTGATTTGACACACCTGGGTATCAGAAAGGATTTGCAGGTGCAAGATGAAGGTAAACCACGGGATATGGCACCAGTTGTGTATGTCTTGGACAAGGTAAAAAGAAAAGAATTCTGCGAGGTCCTGTCACGTGTGAGATTCCCACATGAATTTGCTTCCAACCCTGAAAGGAGAGTTAGTGCAGATGGAAACAAGGTACAAGGGTTGAAAACTCATGACTGCCACGTCCTATTTCAAAGGGTTTTACCTGTTATCCTTAGAGGATTGGGCCGCCCTGACTTATAAAGAGCAGTTGCAGAGTTGGGACAATTCTTTAGGGAACTCTGCAGTAGGAATATCAGGATAGATGCTTTGGAGCGTCTTAGAGACAAGATACCAACTATCTTATGCGACCTTGAGAAGATATATCCTCCAGCCTTCTTTGATGTGATGGTGCATTTGGCTGTTAATCTACCTGATGAGGCACTACTTAGAGGTCCAGTACAGTATGGCTGGATGTACCCTATTCAAAGGCGGCTAGGCACTTTCAAGGGCTATGTTAGGAACAGAGCTAGACCCGAGGGCTCCATTGCAGAGGCCTACATTGCTACAGAAGCATTGACATTCTGCTCAAAATACATTGAAACAGCTGATCAGCTTAGCAAAGAGGTGGGTGAAGACAATCCCGAGCTCAATGTTTTCGATTATTTTGTTCGAGTTACAGGGAAGAGTCGACAAGAGGACAAACCTAAAGATTTGGACAAAATGGTTTGGTATGTGTTGAATAACTGTCCTGAGATACTACCTTATATCAAGTAAGTGCAGTACTGCAGCTTATACATCGTAATCTACTAAACTTGCAGCACATTCTTATATATTTAGATGTTTGACGCGATCACTATGTTGTGCAGCATCTACAAAGAGGAGTTACTACCGCAAAATCCAAGAAATATTGACAAACTGGTTATGGCAGGATTTGCGAAATGGTTCAAGAACCATGTAAGCTTTTGAAGTGCACTGTCAGTTTTTTAATATATTGAGTACATAAGATGATCAACTTGTCTATTTCCTAACCGTAGGTTAAGAAGATGCGGGAGGATGGGTAGGCAGTTGATGATGCCCTTTACTCACTAGCAATGGGTCCTGATACTCGGGTAAGACATTATGAATCTTGCGTTGTTGGAGATGTGCGCTACAACACCCTTGCACGAGACGAAGGCAGGAAGACACAAAACAGTGCCATCATGAGCACGGATACGTATGACAAAGAGACAACTGAAATGTATGCTAACATAACAGACATTGTTCAGTTGCAGTATATCTCCAGTTTCGAGGATCATCGGTGTGTGGTTCTGTTGTGCTGTCGTTGGTATAACCTATTTTCCAGGATCGCAAAACCCAGAGCTGATGATTATTTCAAATCCATCAATGTCAAGGCGGCGTACCAGACCAACGAGCCTTTTATTTTGGAAAATCAAACAACATAGATATTTTTCTTGGAAGACACATTTGCACGTAGCGATGACGGGAGAGTATTGCAAAGGTTTGAGCAGAGGAATTCGTTTAATGAAGTTGCACAACAAGATGATGCTTACACTGCTCCTGATGTACAAGATAACACAGATGTTCCTAATATCTTTGAGAACCATCACGTCAATGACGCCGGCAAAAAGATTGCATGTCATGCTGTGGACATACAAGAGTTGATCAAGAAGAAGCCAACGTTCGAGGATGTTGAGGACGAAGAAGAAGATGACACCGTGGGGAATTACGATTCAGACTGATACACATGGCGAAGATGTTGACACTGCTATTGCGGATGATGATTAGATTGCTTTTGTCGTATTTGCCTATCAGAGGACGTTTTTTATCTACTATGTGAAATTGTGTTTGCTATGACAACTGAAACCCGATGAACATGTTGTTTAGTATTTTGCTGTGAGAACATCACTTGTTATGTATGCTGATTTGTGTTTGGTGACTATATGACAACTAAAACATGGTGACATTGTTGTTTAGTTGTACTCATATTTGGCTGTGAAACTTGAATTTGATGACATAGTTTGCTGTTGGAATGCAATTTGCTCGACGTCTTTGAATGAGAACAAAGCTGAACCGACAGGGCCTCTGCTATTTATTTATTTATTTATATGAGCAAAAGGCGATACCCCTTGATTTCTGTTAATAGAAATCATTAGATGTTCACAACACTACGCCCAGCCTGCTACACAGGTTTCATTCATTACTAGTTTCAGCAAAGTGCTCATGTCGTAGCCAGTGAATACATCACGAGTGCTACATACACTGCAAATAAAGAGACAATCATCCTACAAAGCACATCGATTTTGCCCATTATCTTCACAAGCTCTTTCATCTCCTCATTTCTGTCAAGGCCGTTCAACAGCTGTTGCTTGGCCATGATCAGAGGAACTACATCTTTAACCTTCTGCTCTGCATGTTCCTCTTCTGCCGTTCCTTCAATCACTTGTCCAACACCACAACCTGCTGGTATTGGGATTCCTCGGCTAACCAAATAATCAACGTAGTTGCATTCCCCCACATTAGCCACTTCCCAGAAATACAAATCACACGAATCTTCCCTTTTCCGCATGAATCAAATTGGAAGATCATCAACCAAACTATTAAAAAAATCAGCAACTGAAAGCAGCAGAACAACACTTAAACATATTATTACCCCATGATTTGGGCATTTGTAGAAGACTCGGCCAGGGTTGCGGATTGTGGTTGAGACGCGACGGATGACTCTGCGTGTTTTGCAGCAGTGGCACCACACCAACGGCAGCGGGTTGCGATGAGCAATTGGCTGTGGTGCGCATGCCGGCGGGGGTGTGATGAGACCCACATGCGATGGTATGGGTGGCGACTTGGTGCATATCTGGTTGTTGCCTGCTCAAGAGTAGGTGGACGAGCAGCCAATGAACATGGTTGCTGCAGCCAGAGCTTATGATGCTAGGCAGAGTACGTAGAGAAGAGGAGAAGCGAACGTTGGATATGTCAGTTTCATTACTTGCAGAGTAGCATAGCACCATATATAGTCATAGTCTAGGTTTGGATTCGAACCAGCTACAGGAGCACGTCTTTATTTTTTTCTAAAACTCGACAACGTTTCTTTACTGGTACACTAGCTTGTTCTGTACGCCTTCCCAAGTCTTTGATTTTCTTTCCCTTTTTTTGCGAGGAAGGAAGGAGGAAAAAATTGAGAGTTCCTGGGACTCGAACCCAAGACCTCTCGGTTGAAAACCAAGGGTGCTAGTCACTTATGTGGCGAACATTCCCTATGAGGAGGACGACAGACGAACGCATTTTCCTCGCAGTTTTCTTCCTGTATATAAAAAAGTATGCTACTTGGTGTCCGCTTAGTCAACAAACGATTGTGACAACCTTGACCGTTGGATTGACATTCAACGTCTGTCGCGTTTCTTCAGTCTCTTCTTCCTCGAGCCGCCAAAGCCAAACCAGCGCCGGCGGGACCGCTTGCTCCCGCCTCCCACGGCTGGCTGTGATCTTCCCCGGCTCCTGTTCGTTCCCGTTTGAGGCCTCACCATCGTCCTCCGCCTTGGTTCGCTCGCCGCGGCGCCGCCCTCCAGTGTTGTCAACATGGTCAACAACCGAGAGGAATAAGGAGATGACTGTACATGGTGAGGATGACAGTAGGGACCTAGTAGCGCGCGCAGTAATTTTGTTTTTTCGGGACGGAGAAGGGTATCAACTGGGTTGTGCGGGACCCATGGCCCGTCTAGCCCAAGATTTTATTTGATATGTTTAGCACATGACCAACCCAGTTTGTTTTTTTCCTTTCTGAAAATGGCTAGCCAACTATTTTGTTTTTTTGCAGAATAACCAACGTAGGCCTACTTGATTTTCTACGCCCTGCTGGCCGGAAATCTTTCAAGACGAGGAGGGATGCATTTTGCCAGAAAATGGGCTATAAGTAATAAGAAATGGGCTATGAGTAATAATAAATGGTCTGTAAAATAAAAGCTATAACAAATAGGCAATTAGTTCCAAAATACTGTTTTCTTTCGGATTTTGATATTTTAAATTTCATTGTTTTTGTGTTGGTAAAGTTTCATTGAATTTAAATTAAGGTATATTTAGATTTAAAATTAATTTGAATCTAGCCAGAAATTTTGGGTTGTATGCTGTTTGGGACAGATTTGGAGGCTGACTTGTGGGTCTACTAGGTTGACGTGTACTTTGGCTTTGTCAACTTAGTCCACAAATGATTCTAGCAGCAGTGACTGTTGGATGTTAATCCAACAGCCGTGCTGCTTCTTCAATATCTGATCTTCTTGCTCCAGCCGCCCAAACCAGCTCCGGTGGGACTGCCTGCTCCCGCCTCCCGTGGCCGGCTGTACTGCCGCATAGGCCGCACCGCCCCACCCTACTTCATTGCTGGCCAGGCCATTCCTCTACTCACCCACACCTCCTGTTATTTTCCGGCGACGGCAGCCGGACCGGTAAACCCTCGTACTCCCCACCGCGTGGGCAACCATTGCTGAGTCTTCCCCGGCTCCGTGTCGTTCCCTTCCTAGGCCTCGCCGTCGTCCACCCCCATGGTGCTCTCGGCGCGGCCTGGTCAACGTGGCCAACGAATGACATCCATCGGCCGTGGACTGTACGCGCAAAATAATGATTCCTCCACCTGAAAACTAGGACCCACCGGAAGGGCCTCTGTATTTCACGAAAAAAAACGTTCCTCCCGCTGACATGTCGGACGCACTAGCTATATCTTCGCACGCAAGGAAGTGCCTCCTTATTACGCACAAAAAAAAATGAATACCCCCTGCTAGCTGGGACCCACCATAGTGGGAGGATGACTTGTGGGCCAACTAAGTTGACAGGGACGGGGGCTTTGTCAACTTAGTCAATATGAACGATTCTAGCTCCAGTGACCATACAATATCCATCCAACGGCCGTAGTGCTTCTTCAACCTCTGGTCTTCTTGCTCCAGCCGCCCAAAGCAGCGCCGATCGAGCCGCATGCTCCTGCCTCCCGTGGCCGGCTGTGCTGCCGCGGAGGCCTCACCGCCCCCTACTATTCCCACCGCTGGCCAGGCCCTGCGGCGACGACAGCCTCACACCGCAGCCGAACCAGTGAACCCTCGTACTCCTCTCCGCGCGGGCTTCCACTGCCGCGTCTTCCCCGACTCCGTGTCGTCCCCTTCCTAGGCCTCGCTGTCGTCCACCGCCGTGGTGCTCTCAGCCCGGCCTGGTCAACATGGTCAAGGAACGACTTCCATCGGACGTGGACTGTACGTGGAGAGGCTGACAGCTGGGTCCACGGCCGCAGCAAGGAAGTGCCTCCTTATTACGCGGAGAATAATGATTCCTCCACCTGACAGCTGGGACCCATCGGACGGGCCACTGTATTTCACGGAAAAAACGTTTCCCCCTGACTGCCTGGACCCACCATCTTCATCTTCGCACGCAAGGAAGTGCGTCCGGGCGAAAAAAACGATTCGCCCCCCTGACTGCTGGGACCCACCAGCTACACCTTCGCACGCAAGGAAGTGCGTCCGGGCAAAAAATGATTCGCCCCCTGACTGCTGGGACCCACCGGCTACATCTTCGCACGCAAGGAAGTGCGTCCGGGCAAAAAAAAAACGATTCGCCCCCTGACTGCTGGGACCCACCAGCTACATCTTCGCAGGCAAGGAAGTGCCTGACATTAAAGACCCACCTGGTCGAAGCGTACGTACCGTTGTCATTCTGGTCGCAACGTGTACGCACATACTGGTCGATGTAGAGGCGCACACGTGTCGTAGTAGAGGCGCGCACGTGTCGTAGTAGAGGCGCGCACGTAGCATGTACACGTACGTACAGCGGCCAGGGTGCAAGAAAGAAAATACGACCACGTATGTGTACATACGGGTGGGCGCTCGAATGCCTACTCGTGCATACGTATGGCCAGGGCTCGTGTACATGGCTGGGTCGGAACAGAGAAACAACGTCGTCGTGTTCATGGGGAGGCAACGGAATGCGTCGTGTTCATCGAGAGGCAACAGAATGTGTCGTGTTCATCGGGAGGTAACGGAACGCGTGGGAGCCAACCGGCTGGGTCAGAACGGAATGCGTGGTCGTGTTCATCGGGAGGGCTTGGACGGTGCAGGCGATGGAAACGAGGCTTGGCGTACCGCAAAACGGAGGAAACGAACCTCCTACGTTCGGAACAGGGTCCTGTTGATCGGGAGGGGTGTGGTGTACCGCAAAATGGAGGAAACGGACCTCCTACGGTCAAAAAGGGGGTCCTGTTGTTCGGGAGGGGTGTGGCGTACGGCAAAACGGAGGAAACGGACTTGTGTTGGAGCGCTACGGTCGAAACAGGGGTCCTGTTCATCGGGAGGGGTGCGGCGTACCGCAAAACGGGACTCCACGGGATACTATTCATCTCCACCGTCGACCCCCTCCAGCCTCCACGAACTACTGTTCATCCACCGTCGACCTCCTCCAGCCTCCACGGGCTCCTGTTCAACCACCCCTCCACCGTGCGCTACACCACCGGCTACTGTTCAACCACCCCTCCACCGTCTACTGTTCATCCAGCGCTCCACACCACGGGGTCCTGTTCAACCACCCCTCCACCGTCTACTGTTCATCCAGCCCTCCACACCACGGGGTCCTGTTCAACCACCCCTCCACCGTCTACTGTTCATCCGTCCCTCCACACCACGGGGTCCTGTTCATCCACCCCGATCGATGGGATGAACAGTGAGCATTGCGCGGGGGGGGGGGGGGGGGGGTTGGATGAACAGTGAGCGGTGGCGTTGCCTCTGGATGAACAGGACCCCGTGGTGTGGTGGAGGGCTGGATGAACAGTAGATGGTGGAGGGGTGCCCGTGGAGGGGTGGATGAACAGGACCCCGTGGTGTGGAGGGTTGGATGAACAGTAGACAGTGGAGGGGTGATTGAACAGGACCCCGTGGTGTGGAGGGCTGGATGAATAGTAGACGGTGGATGGGTGGTTGAACAGGACCCCGTGGTGTGGAGGGCTGGATGAACAGTAGACGATGGAGGGGTGGTTGAACAATAGCCGGTGGAGTAGCGCGCGGTGGAGGGGTGGTTGAACAGGAGCCCGTGGAGGCTGGAGGAGGTCAACGGTGGATGAACAGTAGCTCGTGGAGGCTGGAAGGGGTCAACGGTGGAGATGAACAGTATCCCGTGGAGTCCCGTTTTGCGGTATGCCACACCCCTCCCGAAGAACAGGACCCCTGTTTCGACCGTAGCGCTCCAACACAAGTCCGTTTCGTCCGTTTTGCGGTACGCCACACCCCTCCCGATCAACAGGACCCCCGTTTCGACCGTAGGAAGTCCGTTTCCTCCGTTTTGCGGTACGCCAGACCCCTCTCGATAAACAGGACCCCGTTCCGAACGTAGGAGGTCCGTTTCCTCCGTTGTGCGGTACGCCAGGCCTTGTTTCCATCGCCTCTTCTGTCCAAGCCCTCCCGATGAACACGACGCATTCCGTTGCCTCCCCATGAACACGACGCATTCCATTGCCTCCCCATGAACATGATGACGACGCTGTTTCTCCGTTCCGACCCAGCCATGTACATGAGCCCTGGCCGTACGTATGCGCGAGTAGGCATTCGAGACCCTGCCCGTATGTACACATACGTGGCCGTATTTTCTTTCTTGCACCCTGGCCGCTGTACGTACGTGTACATGCTACGTGCGCGCCTCTACTACGACACGTGTGCACCTCTACATCGACCAGTATATATGTACGTACACGTTCGCGACCAGAATGACAACGCCACGTACGCTTCGACCAGGTGGGTCCCGACTGTCAGACACTTCCTTGCTTGCGAAGATGTAGCCGGTGGATCCCAGCAGTGAGGGGGAGAATTGTTTTTTTGCCCGGACGCACTTCCTTGCATGCGAAGGTGTAGCTGGTGGGTCCCAGCAGTCAGGGGGAAACATTTTTTCGCGAAATATGGTGGCCCGTCTGGTGGGTCCCTGCTGTCAGGTGGAGGAATCATTATTTTCCGCATATTAAGGAGGCACTTCCTTGCTGCCGCCATGGACCCAGCTGTCAGCCTCTCCACGTATAGTCCACGTCCGATGGAAGTCGTTCCTTGACCACGTTGACTACGCCGCGCTGAGAGCACCAGGGCGGTGGACGACGACGAGGCCTAGGAAGGGGACGACGCGGAGCCGGTGAAGACGTGGCAGTGGATGCCCATGCGGAGAGGAGTATGAGGGTTCACTCGTTCGGCTGCGGTGTGAGGCTGCCGTCGCCACAGGGCCTGGCCAGCGGTGGGAATAGTAGGGGGCGGTGAGGCCTCCGTGGTAGCACAGCCGGCCACGAGAGGCAGGAGCAGGCGGCACGACCGGCGCTGCTTTGGGCAGGCTGGAGTAAGAAGACCAGAGGTTGAAGAAGCACTACGGCCGTTGGATGGACATCGTACGGTCACTGGAGCTAGAATCGTGCATATTGACTAAGTTGACAAAGCCCTCCATCCCCGTCAACTTAGTAGGCCCACAAGTCAGCCTGCCATCAAGGTGGGCCCCAGCTAACATGGGGAGTATTCATTTTTTGTGCGTAATAAGGAGGCACTTCCTTGCGCGCAAAGATATAGCTGGTGGGTCCGAGCTGTCAGCGGTGGTAATGTTTTTTTCGCAAAATATAGAGGCTCTTTCGGTGGGTCCCTGATGGCAGGTGGAGGAATCATTATTTTGCGCACAATAAGGAGGCATTTCCTTGCGTGCGGCCGTGGACCCAGCTGTCGGCCTCTCCACGTATAGTCCACTTCAGATGCATGTCAGTCGTTGACCACGTTGACCAGGCCGCGCCGAGAGCACCAGGGCGGTGGACGACAGCGAGGCCTAGGAAGGGAACGACACGGAGGCAGGGAAGACTCTGCAGTTGTTTCCCACGCGGAGGGGAGTACGACTGTACAAGGGTTTACTGGTTCGTCTGCCGTAGCCAGAGAATAATAGCAGGTGTGGGTGAGT
The DNA here is from genome assembly GCA_032464435.1 of Aegilops umbellulata. Classification (NCBI taxonomy): domain Eukaryota; kingdom Viridiplantae; phylum Streptophyta; class Magnoliopsida; order Poales; family Poaceae; genus Aegilops; species Aegilops umbellulata. Next base: position 286,500,259 of record CP136055.1, on the reverse strand, counting down.
AGAGGGATGGCTAGGCCAGCGATGGGAGTACGGTCGGGCGGTGTGGCCTGCGCGGCAGCAGAGCCGGCCGCGGGGAGGAGGGAGCAGGCAGTCCCGCTGGCGCCTGTTTGAGCGGCTGGAGCAGGAAGAGTAGAGATTGAAGAAGCATGGCGGCCGTTGGATGGCCATCCAACAGTTAGTGCTTGTGTGTCAACCTTTTTTTAAAATAATTTTCAGCCCATTTGCTAATTTTTAAGGTTTTTTTGGAGCCCATATTCCTTTTGTTAGCATTACAGCCCATATTGTGGCCACGGTTAAATAATTATACGAAATTTTGCATATTTCGGTGTGGTCCGAACTGTTTTTAATCCCAAAATTTTGACTCACATTCAAACTGATTTTTAAAATAAATGTATATCAATATAAAATCCAACAAATTCTCCATGCATAAAAATTAATGTAATTTAAAATCTTGAAATGAAAAAAAGATATTTTAAACTAATTGCCGGTTTGATGTGTTTTAAAAATGTACAACCCATTTCTCATTACTGATGGGCCATTTTCTCGGCCAGCCGAATGAAGCTCTCCTCGTCTTGAAAGATTTGCAGCCCAACAGGCCTGCAAAGTGACTTACTTGGCAAGTCACAAAAGAACTTGGCTGTGGCCGTGGACCCAGCTGTCAGCCTCTCCATGTACTGTACTCTTCCGATGGAAGTCGATCGTTGACCACATTGACCACGCCGCGCCGAGAGCACCAAGGCCATGGACGACGGCGAGGCCTAGGAAGGGGACGACGCGGAGCCGGGGAAGACGCAACAGTGGATGCCCACGCGGAGAGGAGTACGAGGGTTCACTAGTTTGGCTGCAGCATGAGGCTCCCGTCGCCGCAGAATAACAGGGGTTGCGGGTGAGTAGAGGGATAGCATGGGTCAGCGGCGGGAGTAGTAGGGGGTGGCGAGGCCTCCGCGGCATCATAGCCGGCCACGAGAGGCAGGAGCACGTGGCACGACCGACGCAGCTTTGGGCGGCTGGAGCAAGAAGACCAGAGGTTGAAGAAGCACTATGGCCGTTGGATGGACATCGTAGGGTCACTGGATCTAGAATCGTTCATATTGAGTAAGTTGACAAAGCCCTCCGTCCTCGTCAACTTAGTAGGCCCACAAGTCGGCCACCCACTATGGTGGGTCCCAGCTAGCACGGGGTATTCTTTTTTTGGTGCGTAATAAGGAGGCACTTCCTTGCGTGCGAAGATATAGCTGGTGGGTCCGACCTGTTAGCAGGGGGAACATTTTTTTAGTCCATTTGGTGGGCTGGGTGAGACAATGATGTAGCATCTATGCAGCCCGTTTAAATCCCATTTGCATTTTTCTCGAAATCCGCGGACTTGCTGGGCTGGGTGAAAATATCATGTTGGGCTAGATGGATAAATGTTATAAAAACATAAACACGTGATTGCACGTCAGTAAAATCTTTGCAAGCTTATGTTCGCAATCACTAGGAGTTAACTTGCCAAGTTATATATAAACAATTATTATTATTGTTATTTTGTAAGAACTTTCAACTTATGAAATAAAATATCATTTTAATTTGATGAGTTAATAGTACGTGGGGTATTATTATTTTTTAGGCTAGACGTGGGACAGTTGAGTTGGTTCTAGGGGAAAGTACTGGGAGAAAACTCAGTTTACATCGAAAAAGAAAGTGGGAGAAAATTCAGTGACCTGCTGGGTCCACCTAATGAGGGGAATATGTCGGGAGGAAGGAGATTCAAAGCACGGCAACCGAGTGAACTAGTTTTTTTACGGACAAGTGAACTAGTTTACATACATAAGCAAATAGCCACTAAAAAAAGCAATCAGGTTAATGGGTTCTTACAAGAAATATTTCGGACAAAACAGATAATTACGACACATAGGCTAATGCATGAAACACTCAAATGATAAAGGTGCTTATAAACAGATAAAGTACAACATCTAGACCTTCCTGGCACGCTTGATCATGACGCTGCGGCTGTCCGTGTACTCGTCGGTTACGGGAAGCAGACACGCCCTCATGTCCAAGATCTGCCTGTACATGTCGTAGCATGCGTATGCGTCCTTGGCCGCGTAGGTTATGTAGGCTAGATTCAGAGGTACCTCCCACGTGTTTAGGTCGTCTTCTTTCATGTTGGCGTATCAGGGGTCGATGATGGTCTCAGCAAGGTCAACCACGAAGTCCTTCTGCTGCCCGTTGCTGATGATCTTGTATTGCTTCTGGATGTCGACAAGCTTGTTGCACCAGATGGCCGAATCGTCGCGTTCTTCCTTCTCTCCACCGTAGCGAAGGTGCAGTCAACGCTGCCAATGAAACGGGCGAATGCTCCAGAACCTGGTGCAGCCATTGGACTGAGGCGAGGCAGAGCTTCACCGAGTCCGTATCGTTTGGGTACATCACATTCAACTTGGTGCAGCCATAGGACTGAACGACGAACTCAAAGGGGAACTCCTTGCTGAAGTCCATATCCAGCAGGCTCACCCATCGGATCGCCATTGGAGTCTCTTCAAGTGAACGAGTTTGTAGGCGGCAGCAGCAATTCGTTTTTCAGCTCCTGGGGAACTGGATTCAACAGTAAGCTGAGTGTATACAGGCGACAACAGTTACTACCCCTCCCTTGTCCGTTGCACGCCCGACAGAAGATGCACCCTCGGCCACACGTCGGTTCACGAGCGGGTCTGTATCGGTACTGTAATAATAGGAGTTAGTGGTCACTTTACTTAAATTTAATTAGCTCTAATAGAAATTTATACTTAAAACAAGCAATGCATTCCCTCGTTCTATCAGTGCCACAGGATCAACATGCACAACAATTAGAATTATTATTCTCAGGACGCACACGATCAGCACATTTGTCGCACTTTCATAAAGATAATACTACCAAGTTTGAACTGTTTGTTATGGTTGTTGTCCTCTGCATCATCATGCCGTGTTTCCCAGCTTGCAAGATTCAGAACCAACAAATAGGATCCAAATAATAAGTACAACAAAGATGCCTACACATCTCATTGATTCCCAGCTTGCAAGATTCAGAACCAGCAAATAAGATTCAAATAATAAGTACAACAAAGATGCCTACACATCTCACTGATTCCCAGCTTGCAAGATTCAGAACCAACCCATTAGAGCCTTTTGATAAAGTGAATATCGGGATTAAATCCATCTAGGCTAGCCATGTCATACAATCGAAGAACTTGGCGAATGCTCTTGACCGTGACAACATCTGTAGTTGAGTATTCTTGTTTGCATAGCACAAACTAGGAGAGCATGATTTCACTTTAATAGTGGCCTCCTTTACTCAACCTGCACCTCCACTCGGATGAAGCTTGCCTTGAGTTCCATGATTCAATTCATGCGCCTTTCTCTGCAGTTCTGTCGGATCACGGGTTCCGGCAGACCCTTAAGGTTCGAACTCTGGGGTGCGCGCGAAGATCGTGCCCACTACCTCTCCGTCTCGCAAGGATCTAAACTAATGCAAGAACAACACAAGAGACACAAGGTTTATACTGGTTCGGGCCACCGTTGTGGTGTAATACCCTACTCCAGTGTGGTGGGTGGATTGCCTCTTGGGCTGATGAGGAAGAACAGTACAAAGGGGGAACGGCCTCGCGAGGGCCTGTTCTTGGCTAGAGGATGAATTGCTAGGGGGAGTTCGGTCGCCCTTCTCTCTCTCTCTAGATGCTGGATTCCCTGCTCTACCCTGTGGGTGGCTAGTCCTATTTATAGGCAAAGGCCCTGGGCCTCTTCCCAAATATTGAGCGGGAAGGGCGCCAACAATGGCCAATTTGAAGGGGAACATCTGGTACACTTATCCTGACTAAAGTTGGTCTTCGCCTGCCAAAGGCCCTGTGGTGACGCCGTCCTAGGCTCCATGGTGACCTCCTTCCCACCGTTGGACTGGTCTTGGTCTCGTTGCACCGAAATGGATGCCTTTGCTTGATCCTCTCGCCTGCGCTTGCCCCCTTTGCACCAAAGAGGAAAGGGAGACGCTGCGCGGGCTGGCGCCCGCCTGGCACCCTTGGTCGTCATGGCTTGCGTCATGGGCACCTCGTGAGGTACCCCACCTTGATCTCTCCGCCTCCTCGCGAGCCAGCCTAAGGAGGCCGTGCTTGAGGAAGCGCCGTGTCGTCCGCCTCGCGAGGCTTGGCCCCTCGCGAGGGTCTTGAGCCTTGTGCTGATGAAGATGGGCCACGTTGGGCCCCCACTCGAGCCACGCCGCAGGCCGTAGGCAGGCAAGTCTGGGTACCCCCGTTCCCAGAACACCGACAGTAGCCCCCGGGCCCAAGGCGCGCATGGACTTGGCCGTGCCGAGAGGCGAAAGGGCAAGGGCGAAGCGCCGCGGGCCCTAACAGCCTGCGGGCTTGGGCGCCGCGTGGCGGTTTGACATGACGTGGGCGTCTCCAGTTCCCCACGACGCCTCGGCAACTGTGTGACTTGACTAGTCCCTGCATGCATAGATACGGGTCATTATTACCTGCGATCGTGGTGCTTGACGGTTGGCCTCTTCCGGCTATAAGTGCGAGGCCGCGCAATCCCCGCCAGTCCATCCCTTCTCGCTTATCTTCTTCTTCCTCTCCTTCACCGCCGCCGCTCGCATGGCTCCGAAGAGGTTCTCAGCTGCGGAGAAGGGGAAGGCTAGTCGGGCGGGGCCCGACTCCCCTCCGGCCAAGCACGGCCGGGGTCGTCCCCGCAAGCATCCCGTGGTCCCCACTGTTGCTCCCCGCGGACACAGTGGTGATTCTCCACGTGGTGGTGAGCGCTCGGCTGCCATGGAGAGGCAGGCTGTGGCTGCGCGGCCTCCCAGGCCGTGCTTTCGCTCGGCGGAGGTGCTGCCGGAGTTCATCGTGTGGTCGGCGGACCCGACCATCACCTGGCTCCAGCTCCCTCGCTTCTTCATCAGCGAGCTGCCGGCCGGCGCCTGGTGCGGCTTCTGGCTCCAGGTCGACGGCTGTTGCAGTAGGGCCTCTTGGGTCTCGCTCGAGGTCTCCCCTTCTGGGAATGGGGCCCTGACCCGTGGCTGGCAATCATTTGCCCGCGCGCGCGGCCTGGGCGAGCGGTGCACCCTGCACTTCAAGTTCAACGGCGACAACACCCTCTACGTGAGGGTGTTTGGGGAAGACGGTCGCCTCGCAGGATGCTGCCCGGAGGACGACGACGAAGGAGACAACGCCCGCTCTGCTGGCGGCGCCCGAGGCTCCCCAAGCTTCGCCTACTCCCCTTCAGGCGGCTCCTCCAGCGGTGGCCGCAGCCAGCCCCCTCGCCTGCTTGGGGGGTGGCTGTTCATCCGCCCGTCGTCGCGCTCCGGTGAAGCGCGAGAGGGAGTCCGCCTGAGCTCCGAAGGCATTCGGTGTCGCCTCAGTAGGCGGATGCGGGGCGGGCCGCGCCGGGCTCGCCCTTTCCTTTTCCTTTTGCTCCCTTTGTAAGATAAGACAGCTGCGTGGAGCCCCGTGGGGCCGTGTTTAAGAATTATTGCCGTTGTAGCCATTACCTTAATTTTGTTGTCGCGTTTCACAACTATTTGCCCTCGCGTAGGTAGTTTACGGTCCCAGCCGGGGGGCGACCGACCCAGGCCCTGTGTGCATGTCGCGGTGCCCGAGGGGCACGGACCAGAGGGGTGCTCCTGTAGAGAGCCCGGGCCGTGAAACCTTTTAAACGGCTAGAGCAGAAACGCTCGCGAGGGCGTTCGAGCCCCATCCCTCGCGAGGCCTTCATGAGAGAAAATCAGAACGAGGAGCGAAAATCGACAAACCACAAATCAACAACGGCGATAATTTCGATAAGACTTCAAATGCAAGTAGAACACGCCAAATGCGGAAAGCAAATGAAAAAGCCGCGTCCTGCTGCGCCTCGTCGAACGCCAGGACCCACGCGGAGCAATGCCTGACCTCGTGAGGAAGGACTGCTTCGGCTCCGTAGACCAGGAAGAACGGAGTTTCCCCGGTTGGTTTGGTCGCGGTTGTGCGGATGGACCACAACACGGATTGGAGCTCGTCGTACCAACCCCGGCCGCAGGCCTCCAGCTTCTTCTTGAATGTCCTGGTCTTGAGGCCCCTCAGGACCTCCGCGTTGGCTCGTTCGGCTTGCCCATTGCTTCGCGGGTGTGCCACCGAAGCGTAGCATATCTGCGTTCCAAGGTTAGCACAGTATGTTTTGAAGAGATTACTGGTGAACTACAAACCATTGTCTGTGATGATGCGGTTCGGCACCCCGAACCGGCTCATGATACCCCTGATGAACTTGACCGCGGAGCCTGCGGGGATGGTACGGACAGCCTCCACCTCTGCCCACTTGGTGAACTTGTCAATGGCGACGTAGAGGTAACGGTAGCCCCCTGGCGCCCGAGGGAACGGGCCCAGAATATCCAACCCCCAAACTGCGAATGACCACGAGAGGGGTATAGTCTACAGGCTCCCCGCTGGTTGATGGATCTGCTTGGAATGGAACTGGCAGGCCTCACAAGCCTTTACCAATTCGATCGCGTCGTTGAGCGCGGTGGGCCAATAGAACCCACTACGGAATGCTTTGCCGACGAGGGTTCGTGATGATGAGTGGTGTCCGTAGTCCCCGCCGTGTATGTCCCCCAGTAGTTCTCTTCCTTGCTCCCTGGAGATGCAGCGCAGAGATACGTCGTTGGGTCGCTTCCGGTAGAGTTCTCCGTCTCTGATGCAGTATGCCGTGGCCTGCCGCGCCACACGTTCTGCTTCCTCTTCCTTCTCTGGCAGGGCCCCACATGTTAGGTAATTCCGGAGCTCGGTGATCCAGCGTTCCTCCTGAGGTTCCATCGTCAGGAGCAAACGTGCTCCTGAGGGCGGTCCGCAGGCCGGGGCCCCCGAGGCTGGCGGCTGAGGGAGCTCCTCTCGAGGCTGAGCTGTGCTTGATAGCGTTGGCTGTGCTGAAGGCTTGAAGAGCCGTTCTTCGAAGACGCCTCGCTCCTGCGGCAGCCGCCTCGACGCCCGTCCGGCTATGTCGTCAGCTTCTTGGTTGGTGCCACGGGGCACGTGCTTCAGCTCCAGCCCCCAGAACTGCTTTTCCATCCTGCAGACCTCTGCTAGGTAGGCCTCCATGTGTTCATCCTTCGGCTTGTACACCTTATTGCAGAAGTTGACTAGGAGCTGTGAGTCGCCTTTGACGGTGAGGCGCTTCACTCCCAGGGCCGTTGCGGCCTTCAACTCGGCTATCAGTCCCTCATATTCTGCTATGTTGTTGGAGACCTTTTCTCCTTGCTGGAAACAGAGTTGTACTGCATAGCAAAGCTTATCCTGAGTGGGTGATATCAGCAACGCACCAGCCCCCGCGCCGTGCCTGGAGAATGCCCCGTCGAAGTACATGACCCAACCTTCTGGCGCCTCGCTCCCTGGGGAGAGGGAGCAATCCTCGTTGTCCTTGAGGCCTGGCGCCTCTGTCCATTCCGCCACAAAATCCACCAATGCTGCTCCTTTGATGACCCTAGTGGTGCTGAACTCAAGCTGAAACGCTTGCAACTCTATGTTCCACTCAGCGACCCTTCCGGCTGAGTTAGGGCTCCTGAGCACCCTCTCCAGGGGGTACGATGAGACGACCTTGATCGGGTGAGCTTGGAAGTAGTGACGCAGCTTGCGCGAGGCCACCAGCAGCGCGAGGAGGAGCTTCCGAGGCATCGGGTATCGTGCCCTCGCGTCCCGTAGCACCGTGCTAACGAAGTAGACCGGGTGTTCAACAAGGCTGAGAGCATCTTGGGTCGCGGCGCCCTCGGGAGGTGAAGGCACCTCACGAGATGCTGTGGCCTCGGGAGGCGAGCCATCCGGGTATGCCGCCTCTCCTGTCTCTGGCACGTCCCTCGACAGCTGACTCTCTCCATCTGTAGTTTCGGCTCCCTCGAGCTTCCCCTGCTCCCGTCTCGCCTGGCCTCGGGCTGCCGCCATGGTCTTGGCCTGGCGCTCCTCCCTAACTACCACTAGTGCTGCGCTGGCAGAGTAGGGAGTGGCGGCAAGGTAAAGCAGCAGAGGCTCCTGAGGGCGCGGAGCCACCATGACTGGGGGACTGGTCAGGTACCTCTTGAGATCTTGAAACGCCTTATCTGCCTCTTCAGTCCATTCAAAGGGCCCCCTTTTCTTCATAAGCTGAAAGAAAGGCAGCGCTCATTCCCCCAACTTGGAGATGAAGCGCCCTAGCGCGGTCACACGCCCAGTGAGCTTCTGCATTTCTCTGAGGGTTTTTGACGGACTCATGTCCTCGACCGCCTTGATCTTCTTGGGGTTGGCCTCGATGCCACGGTGAGACACGAGGAATCCCAAAAGCTTGCCCGAGGGAACGCCAAACACACATTTCTCCGGGTTGAGCCGCAGGTTCACTACGTCGAGGCTCGCGAAGGTCTCCTCCAGGTCTTGTATCAGGGTCCGGGCCTCTCGAGATTTCACCACAATGTCATCGACGTATGCTTCAACATTCTTCCCGAGCTGCGGGCCCAAGGTGATGTGCATCAGCCGCTGAAAGGTTGCTCCAAATGGCATGCATGTATAGTAGTATACCCCGCACGGGGTCAAGAAGGCGGTCTTCTCAACGTCTTCTATCGCCATCTTGATCTGGTGATATCCGGAGAAGGCATCCAAGAAGCACAACAGGTCGCACTCGGCGGTGGAATCGACGATCTGGTCGATGCGAGGGAGCGGGAACGGATCTTGCGGGCATGCCTTGTTGAGGTTGGTGAAGTCGACGCACATGCGTTCCTTCCCCCCTTTCTTGGGCACAACGACAGGGTTGGCCAACCAATCAGGGTACCGGACCTCGCGGATGACTCCAGCGGCTTCCAACTTGCGGGTCTCTTGGACGACGAAGGCCTGCTTCTCTGCGGACTGCCGCCTGGCCTTCTGCTTCACGGGGCGCACATTTGGGCACACGTTGAGGTGGTGCTCGATGATGTCCCTGGGGATCCCTGCCAACTGATCGGGCTCCCAAGCAAACACTTCCTTGTTTGCATGCAGGAACTTGACCAGGGCCTCCTCCTGCTCAGGCCCCAGGTTGGCGCCAATGGTGAAAGTGGCGCTGGAGGATCCGTCTTCGTCGACGGGTATCTGCTTGGTTTCTGCCTTGTCCTGGGTGAACAACTGCTTTTTCTTGGTAGGCGCAGCCCCCTTGGGCTCAGGGGTCCCCGCGTCGCGGGCTGTGCCGATGCCGCCGTCTTGAAGGCGAGCTTGAGTACTCGCAGGGCGTCCCCGGTGTCTCCGTGCACGGTGAGAGTACCGTTGCTCCCGGGCATCTTCATGAGGTTGTACGCCGGGTGCGTGGCGGCCATGAACTGAGCCAGTGCCGGGTAGCCGAGGATGGCGTTGTAAGGGAGGCCGATGGGGGCGATGTCGAAGTCGACCATCTCCGTGCGGAAGTTGTTGTAGGTGCCGAAGGTCACCGGGAGCCGGATCTGTCCCAAGGAGTCGGACGACCCGCCCCCGACGCCTGAGAAGGATCGGCTGCTCCCGGGGTATGCGGAGGAGGTTGAAGGTCTCGACCGAAAGCACGCTGAGGCCCACGCCGCCATCGACGTGGGTTCTGGTGACGGCCACCTGGCTGATGGTGGGGGTGCACAATAGGGGGAGCGCGCCCAAGCCGGCCAAGTTGGCGGGGTGGTCCTCCGAGCTGAAGGTCACGCCAGCCTCGCGCGCCGCCCGGTTCGTGGGAGCCCCCTGCCGTGCAGAAACGACGCCGATCTGGCGGGCAAACGGCTTGACGTGGCGGCTTGTGGGTGGCGCCTGCGAGCCGCCCAGGAGGGCCGCGACGACCGGGAGCGCCGACGTTGTGGTGCGGCAACCCGGTCGCATAGACAGGCGCCAGGGTGGTGCTTGCTGCTCGCCTCCCGCTGGGCCGATGGTGGTGTCGACGGCGTGCGACGGGGGACGGCGAGGACGTCCACCAACGAGGGCCGCTGGCGTGACGCGAGCTCGACGTGCGCCGTACATGGATGCGGCGGTCGGGGGAGAGCGGAGCGGTGGAAGATAGATTTCGGCGCACCCCTACCTGGCGCGCCAAATGTTGGATCACGGGTTCCGGCAGACCCTTAAGGTTCGAACTCTGGGGTGCGCGCGAAGATCGTGCCCACTACCTCTCCGTCTCGCAAGGATCTAAACTAATGCAAGAACAACACAAGAGACACAAGGTTTATACTGGTTCGGGCCACCGTTGTGGTGTAATACCCTACTCCAGTGTGGTGGGTGGATTGCCTCTTGGGCTGATGAGGAAGAACAGTACAAAGGGGGAACGGCCTCGCGAGGGCCTGTTCTTGGCTAGGGGATGAATTGCTAGGGGGAGTTCGGTCGCCCTTCTCTCTCTCTCTAGATGGTGGATTCCCTGCTCTACCCTGTGGGTGGCTAGTCCTATTTATAGGCAAAGGCCCTGGGCCTCTTCCCAAATATTGAGTGGGAAGGGCGCCAACAATTGGCCAATTTGAAGGGGAACATCTGGTACACTTATCCTGACTAAAGTTGGTCTTCGCCTGCCAAAGGCCCTGTGGTGACGCCGTCCTGGGCTCCATGGTGACCTCCTTCCCACCGTTGGACTGGTCTTGGTCTCGTTGCACCGAAATGGATGCCTTTGCTTGATCCTCTCGCCTACGCTTGCCCTCTTTGCACCAAAGAGGAAAGGGAGACGCTGCGCGGGCTGGCGCCCGCCTGGCACCCTTGGTCGTCATGGCTTGCGTCATGGGCACCTCGTGAGGTACCACACCTTGATCTCTTCGCCTCCTCGCGAGCCAGCCTAAGGAGGCCGTGCTTGAGGAAGCGCTGTGTCGTCCGCCTCGTGAGGCTTGGCCCCTCGCAAGGGTCTTGAGCCTTGTGCTGATGAAGATGGGCCACGTTGGGCCCCCACTCGAGCCACGCCGCAGGCCGCAGGCAGGCAAGTCTGGGTACCCCCGTTCCCAGAACGCCGACAAGTTCACCTGAAATGAAGCAAAGATTGTGTCGGATTTCGGGTTCCGGCAGACCCTCGAGGTTCGAACACTGGGGTGCGCGTGGAGATTTTGCCTCCTACCTACCTGTACCCCACCGCCTCGCTAAGATCTAAGCTATGGAAAGAACAACACAAGAGACACAGGGTTTATACTGGTTCGGGCCACCATTGTGGTGTAATACCCTACTCCAGTTTGTGGCGTGGTGGATTGCCTCTTGGGCTGATGATGATGAACGATACAAGGAAGAACAGCCTCGCGAGGGTCTAATCCTGGCTGGGGCGATGAACTGCTAGGAGGAGTTCAGTCACCCTTCTCTCTCTCTCTCTCTCTCTCTAATTCTGATCTGATTGCCGCCCTCTTGCTTGCCGATCGATCCCCTCTCTACCCTGGGGGTGGCTAGTCCTATTTATAGGCAAAGGCCCTGTGCCTCTTCCCAAAAACTGAGGGGGAAGGGCGCCAACAATTGGCCATTTTGAAGGGGAACATTTGGTACACTTATCCTGACTAAAGTTGGTCTTCGCCTGCCAAAGGCTCTGGTGGTGACGCTGGCTTGGGCTCCATAATGACTTCCTCCCTGCCGTTGGGCTGGTCTTGGTCTCGTTGCACCGAAACGGGTGCCTTTGCTTGATGCTCTTGCCTGCGCTTGCTCCCTTTGCACCAAAGAGGAAAGGAGGACACTGCGCGGGCTGGCGCCCGCCTGGCGCCCGCCTGGCGCCCTTGGTCATCATGGCTTGCGTCACGGGCACCTCGTGAGGTACCCCGCCTTGATCTCTCCGCCTCCTCGCGAGCCAGCCCGATGAGGCCGTGCCTAAGGAAGCTCCGTGTCATCTGCCCTGCGAGGCTTGGCCCCTCGCGAGGGTCTTGGGTCTGTGTTGATGAAGATGGGCTGTGTTGGGCCCGCTTTTGAGCCACGCCGCGGGCCGCAGGCAGGCAAGTCTGGGGACCCCCATTCCTAGAACGCCGACAGTAGCCCCCGGGCCCAAGGCGCGCCCGGACTTGGCCGTGCAGGGAGGCGAAAGGGCAAGGGCGAAGCGCCGCGGGCCCTAACAGCCTGCGGCCTTGGGCGCCGTGTGGCGGTTGATTGGACGTGAGCGCCTCAGCAACCGCGCGAGTTGATAAAGGGGCGGCATCTGCCTAGGCTTTGCTTTTTTCGCTTTCTCCGGTTGCTGCTCGGATTCCCTTTCTTGCGCCTCTCCTTCCTTCCTCCAAAATTTCCAAATCTACTCCGACCGTGTGACCTAGGAAGCCATGGTGCCTCATCAGTCCCCGGCCAGAGCTTGGTACTCGTCTGCCCTGGAGTCGCCAAACGTGTCTCAGGCGAGCCTCGTCCGGTTGTGCCGGATGGCGGCGGCGTAGGGCATCGACGGGGCGAAGGTGTTCAAGGCCGGCTCCGCCACCTCTGAGGGCCAAGGGAGTACCTTCTATCCGCTCTTTGTAAGCGCCATTGCTGCTGGCCTGGTGCCTCCCTTCTCTGAGTTCTTCTCTGTCCTCTGCCATTATAAGCTACATGCTCTGCATCTCCACCCCAACTCCGTCCTTATCCTGGCAATCTTCGCCTATTACTGCGAGGCTCACATAGGGGTGCAGCCCTCAGTGGCCTTGCTGCGCCACTACTTCTATCTCCGGACCACTCGCGGTCCTGCTTCCGCGTGCGCGAGCTTCGTCGCGTACGGTGGCGCCATTGCCATTTCGAGCCCCGGGAAAAGGATTGAGGGCTTCAGGAGCAAGTGGGTCTTGGCAAATGCTGGGCGCATCCACCCTCGGCTGATCTTGCCCACGTAGCAACCCACGAGCTCCAGCGATTGGGGTCGAGCAGAGCTCGCGGACCCCCGCGCGAAGCTGGTGTTGGAGAAGATGGACGCGGATCTGAGGCCGGCCAACATGGCGGCGGCGAAGCTGACCGGCGCGTCGCTGCTGAGGGAATTCCTGGAGCACCAGCTGGCTCCGCTTCGGCAGTACTCATTTCTGATGTGGAGGCCCCATCCGAGCCCCGCGGCCTTGGCCGACGAAGATCTGGCCGCGGTCCTCCAATCTCTTGTCGGGGGCGATGTGGCGAGGTTGGAGGGCGCTCCTACGCCCTTGTTCCTCCTCGACGACTGGGAGGAGGCAGTGGGGTCCATGCCCGTCTTCAACAGGGACGGGCCCGTGCCCACAGAAGCTCCTGAGGAACCAGTGGACGTGTCCTCCGACGGCTCCAGCAAAGAGGAGGAAGGAGGGGAGCGGGAGAAAGGGCTTGACTTCGAGGCGACTGACGGAGAGTCGAGGGCTTCCCTCTCCCGGCGCGGGTCCCACGTTCTCCGTCTCTCTCCGAGTGATGACGACGAGGATGATGACGAGCACGGCGGCGGGAGCTCGCCCCGATCCCTAAGAAGGACAGGACCGGGATGATCTCCCGCGGGTCTGCCCCGGCCCCGAGGCGGACCGCAGACGCGCCTTCCGCTCCCGAGCTTCCCAAGGTTGATCCTTCCAGCCGGCTTTCGGGCTTCAAATTTGGCCGGAGGCAGCTTGAGCTCTCCGGCGACGACCCGTAAGCGATTGACTCTTGTCTTTATTTCTTGTTCTGCTGCTGAGGCTTGACGTCCGCATCTCTTGGGTAGGCTGGCGCCCGCAGCAAAGAAGCCGAAGGGAGTTCCCGAGGTTCCATCCGAGGCAGCGCCTCTGCCCGCGAAGGAAGGTGACCGCGACGCATGGGCCTCTCCTGCCCGTTCGTCCTCACGAGGCCTGGCTGCGCCGGCTGGGGCGAGTTCAACCCCCATGGCCCAAGCGACTCCCAAGGTGCCTCTGCCTGCTGCCGCTACCACAGCCGTTGGGGCGCAATAGGTTCCGCCTCAGGATGCTGTGGTCGTGCTGCCGCCTTCTCCTCCTACTCCACTGACTGCTGTCTCTCCGACTCCTCCTGTCGTTCTAGATCGTGTTGCTGCCGAGCTGGACCGGCTCCGGCAGGATCTTCTTGGCGCCAACCCTCGCTTGATGGCCGGGCGCCTGGAGCTGGCTTCAGGATGGATTCGCTCCGACGCTTCGATTCGGGCGGCGCTGGTCCAGGCCTCGATGCTTGCGATGAGGAGAGGCAGGCCATCCTTGAGGCGAAGGCTGCTCGTGACGCAACCCTGGGGGAGGTGGCCGACGTCCGTGGTTGCTGCAAGGTGCTGGAGGACGAGCTGCAAGGCCTGCGGGACCAGCTCGCGAAAGAGGCCCACCTTCGCCAAGAGCAGGAAGAAGGCGTGAAGGCTTGCGAGGCGGCCGTCGAGGTCCTGGAGGCCAAGCTCAGGAAGCGCCACGACCGCCTAGGCGCGCTGGAGCAGGAGTTGGGGGCGAGGAAGGTCGAGCTGGACGACAAGGCCCGGGTTCTTGCCGAGGACCATGTGGCCTTCGCGGAGATGGAGAAGAAAGCTCGCTCTTCGCTGAAGACGCTTTACGACAGCGGCCTGGAGAGCCCGCTGGCTGGCGCCGAGGACGGCCCCGCCAAGCTGCTTCCCTTCCTGGTTCGCGCTCTTGAGGATGTTGCCCTTGCCCTTGGCCCCACGGCCAAGGCCGAGGCGCATGTCCTTTCTTCTGCAGCGCTGACGCGATTCTTCACCCACATCTACCTTCACGATCCCAGCATCGACCTCAACAGCCTGCTGGAGCTAGCAAGCGGCGAGCGTGCCGATGTCGCTGCCGAGGCCGTGAAGGGTCGCGCGGAGGCTCTGCTGGGGAAGTTCCGGGCCTTTAGCACCAAGCCGAAGCGAGGTGCTGCCGGCCCTGCTGCTCCATGAGGCGAACCCACTCCGCGCTGCTCCACCGCCAACAAGTGACTCCGTTGTGGCTCCTGTCCTGCCTTCAATTCCTGCACATGTATCATGCCTCGGGGAGGCGTTTAAACTTGCGTTTGGCATTGAGATAACAGTGTGGACTGTAATATTTGCTTTTGAACTCCTTGAAATTTAAGATGGCGCTCCCCTCTCGCCTTTGCTCCCCTTTCTGCTCTACGTCCTCGGGTCCCGGCCCTCGAGCGAGTCTCAACCGTCGCTGGTATGCCAGGTCGCGATGCCGTGGCCAAGGTCAGAGCGTGAGGGCTGGAGAGCTAGTAGGAGCCCTGAGTCACGATGCTCAGGCACCCCCCATTAACGTGCAAGCGGTTCGCGCGGGTGAGGGTGAAGGAGGCTGTCTTTTGAATTTACGCTTTTCCTTCCTACTTGCTTATGTTCTACGCCGGCAGAGCCCGGCCCCGTGCATTCCTCAGCCGCCGTTAGCCCCGACCGGAAACCAGGACAGGACCAAGGAGTGAGGGGCTACGTGACAAGTTAGGCTCCTGAGTCGCGATGCTCAGGAGTCCCCCTTGGCGCATGAACAACAAGTAGGGAGGTGAGATGTGGGTGGATCTACCGTTCTACGTCTGCAGAGCCCGGCCCCGCGCATACCTCAACCACCGTTAGCCTTTCGGAACTAAGGAGTGAGGGGCTACGTGACCAGTTAGGCTCCTGAGTCGCGATGCTCAGGAGTCCCCCTTGACGCTCAAACGGCCTTCGTACCTTGGCTCCGCTCGGGGAGAGACGAGCGACGAACCAGGCTCGGGGGGCCTGGCTGGGTGGCGTGCGTTTGGGCGTGACCCAGGCGCAGCCCCGTGCCCAGCCCCCTCGCGTGGCACTCCCGAGGGGAGGCGTTACGATGAGGCTAGACACTGAGCTCTGGGCTCCCTGAGGTTGATGCGGCCCGGGGGCCACCCTCAGTTGTTTATCACCAGCGCGGAGCATAGCGCTTCCGTATGTGTATGGGCATAGCCACTCCTCGGCAGTGTCGTCAGCCAGCGCGGAGCATGGTGCTTCCACTGGTACGTGGGAGGGGGCTCCCCTCTGGGAGGAGCCCCCGGGGCATGTACAGCCCCGCCCTGACACGTGGCTGGCACGGTAGGGCCTGGCGAGGTGTATCTGGGCACCTGTGAGCCAGCGCGGGACTCACGGGGCCCTACCTCTAGGCGGGTTGCGCCTGGCACTGGGCCTTATCTTGTGATGTGTTCCTGCAACTTTGGTTAGATGCCTGCACTCTACGTCCTCGGGTCCCGGCCCTCGAGCTGGTCTCAGCCGTCGCTGGTATGCCAGGTCGCGATGCCGTGGACAAGGCCAGAGGGTGAGGGATGGAGAGCCGGTAAGAGCCCTGAGTCGCGATGCTCAGGTACCCCCCCTTTAACGTGCAAGTGGTCGGCATGGAGAAGAAGAGGTGCCGTGGACCGGCATCAAATAATCAAGCATGGTGGGTTGGACGCATAGCCGGAAATAAACGCAAAAGGGATACATGCCGCTGGGTCTGGCCCGAGCGACTTGGGGATGATGCAGCCCGAGGGGCGCCCCCAACAAAGTAAGCTAGCAACATGAAATAAAAGGGATACATGCCGCAGGGACGGACCCACGCGGCCTGGGAATTATGCAGCCCTGGGGGGGCACTCGCAGCTGGAAATGAAACTTGAAAGATGTCACCTGATGATGTTGAGGACGAAGCAGTGTTGGTGTAGCAGACTCGGTGGGCTGCGGAAGCCGATCCTCACGAGCCCCCAGGCCCAGGGGCCTTGGGAGGCTCCGGAGGCGCTGGTGGCTCCTCGCGGACCATCTCCATCTCCGCCAGAGCTGCGGAACGCCTGGCCTCTTGAACCTCCATGATGCCCCTCATGAGGCGCTGGTACGCGGCAGCCGCGTTCGGCAAGCCGTATGGCATGCGAACGTAGCTGTGGGGTGGACCTTCGCAGCGCCCCACTCGCGAGGGCCAGAGGCGCTCCAGAGTGGCGACTCGATTGAGCCCTGGTATGTCGATGCAGACGCGCAGCCACCGTCCTCGCCTGGATGGGGAGCCACAGCTGGTAGGCGGCGGCCGCCTCTCATGACTCTTGACTCCTGTAGCTCCTGAATGGCCTTGCTGTCAAACTCCTGAGGGTCTGGCCCTCCTTGCCTTACTCCTTCTTGAGGGAAACGTGCTTCGAAACACGTCTCCATGTGGTGCCCAAGCGCCTCCCTCGTGACCTTAGCCAGGTCGGTGGCCCTCCAGGGGAGAGCCCCCGAGCCCTGCCTGAGGAGGGCGCTGGGCGCGCCTTCCTACGTGATGGAAGGAGGTTCCCCCTGGGCAGGCGCGGGCCCTGAGGGGCCTGCCTCCCGAGGGACCGGGCGGGACGATGTCTTCCTCTTCTTGGGGGTGGTCTCGGGAAGCCTCCTGCTTCCGCGATCTGGGTCTTCTAGTGATGCGGCCTGAAAGGCTCGCTCCAGGGAACACACCGCGTCCTTCTCTTCACAGGGCACCGTGATGACTCCACCACTTCCTGGCATCTTGAGGACGTTGCAGCCGTGGTGAGTTACGGCCATGAACTTGGCCAGAGCTGGGTACCCAAGGATGGCGTTGTACGGCAGGCGAATGTGAGTGATGTCGAAGTCGATGAGCTCGGTGCGGTAGTTGTCGCGTGCCCCGAAGGTGACAGGGAGGCGGACTTGCCCAATAGGGACCGTGGAGCCCTCGGTGACTCCAGAGAAAGGCTTGGTTGGCTGAAGCTGGTTGTAGGGCACTTGGAGATTGTTAAATGTTTCCACGGACAGGACGTTGACCCCTGCTCCGCCATCGATGAGGGTCCTGGTGACCACCACGTTGCTGATGATTGGGGAACAAAGCATCGGGAGGACTCCGGCTGTGGCCGCACACTTGAGCTGATCCGCTGAGCTGAACGTGATGGCGCATGCTGACCACCTGAGATGGCGCGTGGCTTCGAGCTTGGGGAGGACTGTGTTTACTTCGCGGGCGAACTGCTTGAAGATGCGCTGAGAGGCTGGGGCTTGAGCTCCGCCTAGGATGTAGGCGATCGCGCGCGGCTCCTGGAAGCCCCCAGCCCCCTCGTCCTGATGGCGGTCCTCGTTTCTTCTTGGCTGCGGCGGCAGCGGAGGGAGGCCTGCGTTGCCTTGCGGGCGATCCTCGCGAGGCTGGTCCCTCCAGTCTGCCTCGCGAGGCGGGTCTTGCCAGCGGTCCTCGCGAGGTCGATCGCGCCACCCTTGGCGTGGGCCGCGGTCTTCCCAGCATCCTGCGTTCCTTTCTCCTCCTCAACCGTAGCCCCGGTCACCGCGGTCGGGACGACGGCCGATCCTTCCTTCTCGCACGGCTCGGAGCTGTTGACATTCGTTGGTGTTGTGGGTGTGGAGGCCGTGGTACACACAGTACCGACTGCCCTTGGAAGATTCGGGCTGATCTCTGCCCCGCTTGGTGTCTGGTTCTGCCGCGAGCACGGCAGCCCCCTTGCGCTTCACATCCTTGGCCTTGGACTTCTTCTCTTCTGGGTCTGCGGCAGGCAGCTCGAGGAGGGAGAGACGCCCTTCCTTAGCCCTAGCGCACTTGGTCGCCAAGTTGAACAGCTCCAAGGAAGTGCACAGGTCTTCATGCATCGCCAGCTCCTCCTTCATCTTGACGTCACGCACGCCGTCGGAGAAGGCTGAGATGATGGCCTCCTCGGTCACCTTGGGAATCTTGAGGCGTGCGTTGTTGAAGCGCTGGATGTACTTTTGCAGGGTCTCTCCGGGTTGTTGCTTGATGCGGCGCATGTTGCTCACGGCGGGTGGCTGGTCGCGAGTACCTTGAAAGTTGGCGATGAAGCGGGTGCGCATCTCGTCCCAGGAGCCAGGTGTGGGCCCCGTCCTTGAGCGCCATGGGAAACCAGTTCGCCATGACCTTCTCGTCTCCGTTGGCAACTTCGATGCCCAGCTCATAGAGCTGGAGGAACTCCGCAGGGTCGGCCGTACCGTCGTAACGAGGAGGCAGGTCTGGCTTGAACTTGCCGGGCCACGCGACGCTACGTAGCTCGATGGTGAAGGCACGACAGCCTGCTGTGGCCACGGGAGGCCTTGGGTGATGGAGAGCTTGGTCTTGCAGGTTCCCATGCGCTGCAGCTGGGAGCAGCGCGGGGTCTTGACGCGCGGGAGCAGGAGCATGGTCGCCACGTGCTGGAGCAGGGAGCGCCCAGGCAGCTTCTTGCGGGCGAGGGACTTCTTGGCAGCTCCGCTCTTGCTGCGCTGGCACCTGACGGAACGGGTTCCGCCCAGGGGCCACGCGCCTTGGAGCCGGGGCGCCTTCTTGGGGAGGAGGCGGCTGGGGCGCCCTCGGAGCTTCGTCGCCCGCGCAGGGCGGGGTGCGGTGCAGCGGGACGGACGGCGCAGGAGAGCCCCCTGCGGCGCGGACAAGCTCGGCGACGCGGTCGAGCCATTCTTCGTAGACGTCATCGACGGGAGGGTAGCGCAGGAGCTCCTTTGCCGTGATGAGCGCAGCTCGAGCCTCCATGGGTGCGCGGAGCGCGCGGGATGAAGAACCAGCTGGGGTGAGCGAGGGAGTAGCGGTGCGGCCGTCTTGCCGCACGGACGGATGCTGAGATGACGCTTGCTGCTCGTTCCCCGCCGGGCCGGTGGCGGCGTTGACGACAGGTGACGGGGAACGGCGAGGACGCCCGCCGACAAGGGCCGTCTGGGCGATGCGGGAAGCGAGAGCGGCTCGGCGCTCGGGCGGGCCCGACGAGCGTCAAACATGGATGCGATGGTCGGAGGAGAACGGGGCGGTGGAAGACGAATTCCGGCGCACCCCTACCTGGCGCGCCAAATGTCGGATTTCAGGTTCCGACAGACCCCCGAGGTTCGAACACTAGGGTGCGCGCGGAGATTTCGCCTCCTACCTACCTGTACCCCACCGCCTCGCTAAGATCTAAGCTATGGAAAGAACAACACAAGAGACACAGGGTTTATACTGGTTCGGGCCACCAGTGTGGTGTAATACGCTACTCCAGTTTGTGGCGTGGTGGATTGCCTCTTGGGCTGATGATGATGAACAATACAAGGAAGAACAGCCTCGCGAGGGTCTGTTCCTGGCTGGGGCGATGAACTGCTAGGAGGAGTTCAATTACCCTTCTCTCTCTCTCTCTCTCTGATTCTGATCTGATTGCCGCCCTCTTGCTTGCCGATCGATCCCCTCTCTACCATGGGGGTGGCTAGTCCTATTTATAGGCAAAGGCCCTGGGCCTCTTCCCAAAAATTGAGCGGGAAGGGTGCCAACAATTGGCCATTTTGAAGGGGAACATCTGGTACACTTATCCTGACTAAAGTTGGTCTTCGCCTGCCAAAGGCTCTGGTGGTGACGCTGGCTTGGGCTCCACAATGACTTCCTCCCTACCGTTGGGCTGGTCTTGGTCTCGTTGCACCGAAACGGGTGCCTTTGCTTGATGCTCCCGCCTACGCTTGCTCCCTTTGCACCAAAGAGGAAAGGAGGGCACTGCGCGGGCTGGCGCCCGCCTGGCGCCCTTGGTCGTCATGGCTTGTGTCACGGGCACCTCGTGAGGTACCCCGCCTTGATCTCTCCGCCTACTCGCGAGCCAGCCTGATGAGGCCGTGCCTGAGGAAGCTCCGTGTCGTCCGCCCCGCGAGGGTTGGCCCCTCGCGAGGGTCTTGGGTCTGTGTTGATGAAGATGGGCCGTGCTGGGACCCCTTTTGAGCCACGCCGCGGGCCGCAGGCAGGCAAGTCTGGGGACCCCCGTTCCCAGAACGCCGACAGATTGCATCATTCAGCTAGCAAGAAGTACTTGCTCTCGTGAGCTGGCAGGTTCTTCTTTAGTAGTTGCACTAAAATTGAGGAACATTAAGGTTGGCTGTCCGGCTCATGTAAGGTGCAACTATAATTTTGTTATCCTTTTGTGTGCAGTTCCACTAAAATAAAGTGCCATTGTGGTGACAGTGATGGCTCATCTTGCAAAGGCTAATAAAATGTTGCACGAGATTACCAACAGAACTAGACAGAGATTTTGGAAACTCTAATCACCATTTTGTGCAGTTCCACCAAAATTGAGAGATGTTGCCCACGTGACATTTTAGTTGAACTGCACAAGACACTCCTTCAAAAAAAAGTGTTTTGTGCAGTTCACCAAAAGGTCACAATAGCAACAAGGTGAAACGGATATCCCTATCTGCACAAAAAGATAGAAAGTAAACAGTTGTTGGTCAATAAGAATATATGAAACATATACAAAATGAAAAGAAGCATCTTAATTATGTTCATGGCAATCACACAAGGACAGTAGAAATTTTAAAACACCAGCAATGCTTCATGTAACCAGAAGCATTACGATCAACAATGAGATTCCTCAAATATGGGATTACTTTAATGGTGGCATTGCTTGTTTACTAGACACAGTAAATCAACAACAGCTAAGGAGTTGGTTTAAGGGCATGGGACCATGGGGACACCAGGACACTCAGCAGCGTAAAGGAGCAACTTACTTATCATACTGGGGAAAACAGCAGGAGTGCCATTTGTAACACAGTTTAATTGCATCTTATCACTGGAGGCATTAGATTAACAATAACACTGGTTAGACATGTCCCTAAGGTAACAGTGTGATCGCTTCATTTTACATGCGCCCTTACATTAACAACAGCAAAAGGTTGGTATAAGGACATGCGACAGTGGACGCATCAGCACAATGTACCTACAAGGAGGCATAAAGTGGTGATGCCGAGTTTGTTCATGCTATGTGAGGGCAGCAAACCTAATCCTGGAGACCTTGTACTATGTGAGGGCAGCAAATCTAATCCTGGAGACCTTTTACTATGTGAGGGTAGCAAATCTAATCCTGGAGACCTTTTACTATGTGAGCGCAGCAAATCTAATCCTGAGACCTTTTACTATTTGAGGGCAGCAAATCTAATCTTGAGACCTTTTACTATGTGAGGGCAGCAAATCTAATCCCAGAGACCTTTTACTATGTGATGGCAGCAAATCTAATCCTGGACATACTCTGTTGACTTGTCCACCAGCCGCCACTTTCTATCCTTTTTTCAACCAATAATAGATCTGTTCCTTATCCAGTTTGTACCGCATTTTCCCATTATTTCCCTTTTCAACCAAGAGACCGGTTGGGTATCCGGTCTCTACTACTTTCACCATATTATTTCCTCTTTGAATCAAGTCCTAGATTCATGCTACAACTTTCCCCCTTTCTTCGTTGTTTGAACAAAGCCCTAGATTCGAATGCATGAAGTAGCTTTACCTCTAATAATACTAAAAATTTAGGTGGCTTTGGAAGAGTTGATGGGAGTAGAAAAAGATGCACATGCAGACACGTGGGGAGCTGGGGCAGTAGAGAAAGGCCGCTTTCAAAGAACTTATACCTGAGGGTCGCCGGGATGTCAGCGGCGGCAGGTCGGATCTGCGGACAATACTGCAGGGAGGAAGATGGGTCGGAGGACCTCCCGAGCCGGCGCTATGTCGGAGAGAATGGCACGGGCAGAGGATCAGGCCCCTCTGGCAGCTGTGGGTTTCCTCCCTCGGCGGTGATGACCGCGTGAACGATGCACCTTTTAGTCCTCTACACACACCGGCCGAAGGGATCCGGCCGGATCTGTGACCAGCGGTGAGCAGAGAGAAAATGTCGCTACCGCCGTATTGTTTATATCTGGAGAAGATGAGAGAATGAAGAGAGCAACCCTAGTAAAGCAAGCGCTTAGGCCCCTGCGTCCATATATAGTGGAGTGATTATCTTTTCTCTCTCCACAACAAGCGTTTCAATTTGTGTACGTGGCATTAAAGAAAAGAAACTCTCTATTTAAGGTGACTACTGTATGACTCCTACTTACTACTACTAGTAGTACTACAGTATTGTTCACTTGTGCTCCCCACCCCTCCATTCATTGAACAACCCCACGGGTGAATAAACATACAGTACTTACTGTATTTATATATAACAAACAAGCTCAAACTATTTTCGCATAGTTAAAAGTTGAGGGCGGGGCTATTCCCGGGCAGTACGCGCGGCAGTTTTCGGGTAGGCAGTTTGACAGAGAGGCGAGGAGGGTGAGCGAGTGGGGCTGTGTGATTTGACGGCACGTTACTGCTGGAAAGACTTGTGATATGACCACTCACTATAGTCATGAATTACTGGCGCTCCGACCGGGGTGATGCCCCCCTTCCGTTCCGCACTCTAATCTGGTGCATGACACATCGGCCCGGATGCTGGCTCTCCCACATGTCGGAGTAGTAATAAGGAGCAAAGAATGATGCGGTATATACTAGTACTATACTACTCCCTCCGTTCCTAAATATAAGTCTTTGGAGAGATTTCACTATGGACCACATACGGAGAAAAATGAGTGAATTTACACATAAAATGCATCTATATACATCCATATGTGGTCCACAGTGAAATATCTACGAAGACTAATATTTAGGAACGGAGGGAGTACTACTCAGGTCGGAGGAGTGCGAACCACGGTAGCCCAGTGAACCAGCAGTAGAAAACAATGTGGTGATATGGCCTAAAAAAACAATGTGCTACGGTTCACACTATAGCAAGTACAATAACACTCCTCTTTGTTTGGATCCCTGAGTTAGAGCTAGTTTGGGTTGAAATAGGCTCAAATTATCGAAATAAGTTTGAGCTAGTTTGCTCTAAACCAGCTAAAAAAACTAGCCCGGTGGAGAGGTTCTAATTGGGTTAGTTATCCTAGGGCCCACTAGAAGAGAACTAAAAAAATCTCCCCTACCCGCACCAGATCGCTCCCCCCACCTATCACACGACTCCTCGCTGTTCCCCATAGGGTCGCTCGCCCTCTCTCTCCTTCGGCCGCCCTCTCCTTTCGGCCTCCGCCGCCCTACTCCGGCCGCCCTCTCCCTCCGGCCTTCGAAGGTCGCCCCCTCCCCCTTCACCAGTCGTTTTTCTCCCTCTTTCGTGCGCGGCGGCGGCGCATCTACCAGGGAGGTCGCGAGAGGGGTGAGTTTGTTCGTTCCTTCTCTGTCTCACGGCCATATCAGTGATCTTGCTTACTCTAGCGCTAATTATGATTTGGAAAAGTAGATCCCGATCAAACATGGTATAGATTTGTGGTGCACGCATGGAATTGTTTGATGCTGCTTGAGGAGGTAATAAATCTTTCTAGAGGCCCAAAGATTCAGGTCACCTTTCTAGGTATTTCAATTCCAGACTTGCATTATTTCTAGAGGCCCAAAGATTCAGTTCACCTTTCTAGGTATTTTAGTTACAGGCTTGCATTGTTTCTAGAGGCCCAAAGATTAAGTTCCCAGTCGGCGGCAAGCGGCCCTGCTACCCATGTCGATGTCAACCTCAAATCGCAAGGGCTGGCGTCGGAGGGGTTCCCGGGGCTTGGGCTCTACAGAGCCTTCCTCCAGAGCGACAATGGAGAGCTCCTCCCTCGGTGCGTGAGGGGCTCCGGCCTCCCTCCCTATCGTGAATGACTTCCGTGATGAGTTAGCTCATTCTTTGTTTCATGAAGTGTTTTTTTATTTTGTGAAGCTTGATTGACGACTTGTATGTTTAAGTGGGATATCTCATTTGTATGGACAAAGTAAAAATTATCATGTTTTGCATGCTTGATTTGTATAGATGGTTCTTTTATGTCAATTGTGAGCGGGAGGAGGCCACAGAAGAGCCGGCCACACCAAGAGGGTGCTTGGATCCAAGGGACTTATTTTAGTTGGACTAAAAATAGTCTCTTTAAGAGGCTAAAAGTTCCAAGCACCCCTGACTAAAGAGGGGCTAAAACTAGTCTTGAGACTAAAAAAATTTAGTAAGGGGTACCCCTACTAAAATATGGATCAGTCATCTCTCTCCTCATTTAGTTCCTCTCCTTTAACACAGGCGAGTTCTGGATTGGAGGGTTTGGAGGATAATAAATGCTCATTAACTTGATTTTAGTCTCTTTAGTATTTGGATCCAAGCATGGGTGAGGCTAGCAAGTTTTAGTCTCACTACTTTTAGTCATGGAACTAAAACGTATCCAAGCACCCTCCAAATCCGGCAGGAAATAGGGTCCAAAGTAGTCAAATGATTGAGATAGAGCATTTATTGTCAATCTAACACTGCCATCCATACACCTCTTTGGTTTAGAGTTAGTTCAGGGTTAGAATCTAACTCTAACCTCTAACTAAGTTAGAGTTCTCCTCGTCTCGGTTCATCGCCATCATACTTTCCCCATTCCTGTGTTTTCAGTATCCTGCGAATCAAAGAGGCCCATTTTTTTGCGGGAAAAATCAAAGAGGCCCTTAGACTGGTTTCAGTCCGGTCATTTTTTATAAATGCGTTATGTCCAAAATTTAATGAACGTGCTCGGGTTTCCACGAAAATAATCCGGTTTCATGTTGTAATTCATTCATTTATTTATTCTTCTGCGGGGGGTTTGCATGAAATTCGTGAGGTCTAAAATGTAAAGTACCCCGGCATATGCTCCGAGTCGTGCATGCACTACGACCCAGATGCTCTATGTCCCACATGTCGGCGAATGGGAGCACGTGGAAATAGCCTAGGAGTACATATAGGAGGATAAATGCGTGAAATAATATGTATTGTGAAGCATAGCCGCGGTTCAAAAAGGAGACCTAAAGTGATGACAACTATAGGTCGCACGCACCCAACTAGTGGTACTAGACATACGACTAATTTTTTCCTCAAAAAAGAAAAAAAGAGGCACGAGTGCTCAATACTCCTATTCTATAAACACAAGCCCCATCTGACAACAACGTCCGTGCTACAACTAGCTTTCCTCCCTTGTTTCTCTCTTCTAATTCTAAACTTGGCCGACGCCCGGTGGGTGGGGTGGGTTTGCTCAACTGCGGCCCCACCTCATAGTGAAAACGTTACGACTGGAATAAAAATGCCATATGCTCCCTCCGTTCATAAATATAAGCCTTTTTAGATACTATTTCAAATGGAATACAACATACAGATGTATGTAGACATAGTTTAGAGTGTAGATTCACTCATTTTGCTCCGTATGTAGTAGTCACTTGCTAGAATCTTTAGAAAGACTTATATTTGGGAACGAAGGGAGTACTATACTAATAAAACATTAAGGCCACGAGGTGATGCAGTGCTGGTTACAGGAGGCAATAAGAAGAGATGCATCCATCGACGACGTCGACCTCCTCGACTCAGGGCGCCGGCCCACTGAACGGCGCCTAAGTAGTAGCGACTTTCGTGGCCAGGTCGACGTGCTTCTGAACAATGGCGTCCAAAGATTCCAGCCACTGGAAGAAGGCCAATGTCTTTCTATCCTCGCTTGCCTTGTAGTGGCCTATGTAGACGATTTCCTCGTAGACGTGGATGTGCAGGTCGACGGTTTCTTGCATGGCGAGGCGCTGCGCGGCGAGCGCGGCCTCGAGGTGCACATTCTTCGTCGCGACCTCCGGCACCTGCAGGGCCACCAGGGCTTGAAAGAGTTCATCACCATGGAGGCCGATGAGGGTGGCAGGCAATGAGGAGCCTGGGCGCGTGGGCTAGAGCAGCACGACAAGGTCGTCCGCGCGCTTCTTGACGGCGGTGAACTTGTGGATGGAGTTGACCATAATGTCGTCCATGTGAGAGGCGAAGCCGGCATCGGCGAGGGCTACGATGCCTGCGGTCGCCAGCACCGTCTGGAAACGCTGCGCGGTGCGGGGCCGCATGCTGGCGCCTTGGATGATTTGGCACAGCCGACTGCCGCTCTGGTCCATCGCCTCCATAGGTGCTTGTGGCTTCTGGTCACTTGGTCTTGGATTGGAGTGAGCAGTGTTGCGCAGAGACTTGGGAGTAGATGGATTGGAGTGGTGGGGCGCCTTTATTATATGAGAGTCCAAACTCTGTTGCATTCACATCATGCTGGCTCTATTCTGCTTCTCCAATTAATTCCCTCTGCATGTAATTGAGGATGCATCATTGACCGTTCAACGTTTCGGGAACCGCTACCCTCTCCCTCCTTGGCATTCAAGCACCTATGGACCCGTCGACGACGAGGTGCCTATGGTGACTTCGTAAATTTCAAGATGATAGTGCCGTGCGTGTGTGCGTTCATAGGGGTGAGTGTATGCGCGTGTATATGAGCGCTGGCGTCTGTACTGTGTAAAAAATGTAAATGCGTGTCAAAAAGAGACTAGTTAGTATACTCAATATTGTGCACCTCGGAGAGGAAAACTATAGAACTAGTGCGTATTTATTTACGGTGCAGATTCACTCATTTTGCTCCATATGTACTCCATCTCGGTGTAGTCTAGTCACTTGTTGAAATCTCTAGAAGGGCAAATACTCCTTTCTGGTTTACAGGGCTATACTAGCAAGTAGTTGGACGTACTAGTACAATAGTGGGCTCACATAGCAATTTTGTCTCATGCAAGAGCCTGGCTATATGCATGCTCCAATGTTCGCAACTGCAACGTTCGGTTTGCGCTTGGCTCTTCGCCTCTTCGAGAAGATGAAAAATGATGTTACTACTCCTGCTTCTACATTGTTGAATCCACTGCTACATGTCCGTCCATCGCGAGCGGGACGGATAGCTTGTTGTACAAGTACTACTAAGCAAAAGCCTGTCCTCGTTTGCGAGCAACCGCACGCATGGGTGAGGGAGAAGGCGTGTAGTAAAATCAAGCTTCTCCTCGTTGTACGAGTTGACGCGACACATCATAGCACTGGCCCCACATGCTTGCCTCTAAACTTGGCTGAAAGACCCACAATGTACAATATATTTGCTGCAACCTCTAACATTTATCCACCACAAATTAAAATATATGTGGCCGTATGCATCGTTATGATGCAGAGGCCGGGGAGTCCCCCCTTTTCGAAAAAAACAAATGAAAATATATATTCCTGTCTTGACCACACGAGCTTGCAAACTACAATCACCAGGGTGTCAGGTAGGGCCAGAAGACTATTTTTTTTTAAAACTTCGAGACGGCCACATAGCATGGAGCCGACCCCAACGATTTTAAGCTTACAGGCACGATACACGCTATCTAGACTACTCTACACATGAAACTGCCACACAAGCATCTGGGCTGCGCTTGGCTCTTCGCCTCTTCGGGAAGTCGAACAATGATGGAGTACTACTGCACTGGAGGAGTACTACAGTACGCTTCTGGCCATCTGACACCGATTGAACTGCTGCATGTCCACCGCGTGCGGGAGGGAGAGCGTGTAGCGAAAGCTTCTCCTAGTCTTGCCAGCCACCACGCTCATGGGCGAGGGAGGGACGCTCCTGCCTTTGCGTGTATGACAGGTGGGCCTGGCAGGTGTGTGGCCAACCTGTCATACAGCCAAAGGCAGGTGCAGTTAAGTCGGCGAGGGAGAGGATAATCAAATTTCTCGTTGATGTACGAGTTGACGCGACACATCAAAGCATTGCACTCGATATATTTCAATAATTTGCGTTTACCGATGCATTAATTACAACACATGCATGCATGCCGTGACTCTCCTTTTGATACTTGCATGTGTTGATTTAATGCACCTTGAAGTAGTATAAAATATGTGACGGTAAAGCTTTGTAATACCCCGGCCCAAGTCGAGAGACTCGACAATGGAGCTCTCTAAGGTCTCGATGGACCTCACCGTGCTCCACTGCCTCTTGTGCCTCCGCCCCTTGACGCCCCTAGTGTATGAGGTTCGAATACACCTCATCTGTTCGGCTGATTGAGCAAGGTGCAGGTTTCTTGATTGATGTGCTGTTCGATTGATTTCTGCAGTGCAAGGGAGGGCACCTGGCCTGCGCGGACTGCCGCGTCGAGTGCCCCGGGAACCAGCGGCACTGCCAGAAGTGCGAGCGTGGCGGTGGCTTCGACGTGCGAAACACGGCAGTGGACTCCGTCCTTTCATCGGTGAGGGTGGAGTGCCCGCACGAAGGCTGTGGGCTCTACATCACTTACCACAAGCTTGCCGATCACTAGAGCGTGTGTCCGCTCGCGCCTTGCGAATGCCCCGTTCCCGTCTGCGGCTACGAAGGCCCGCCGCCGGCGCTCTACCACCACATCAGCACCGCGCAAACTATGCCCGTGCACAGGATCCAGTATGGCAAGGTGCTCCAGCTACAAGTGCCACTGTCGAAGCCACAGCTCTTGCTGTTCGCGGAGGAGGACTGCCGCGCGTTTTTCTTGCTCAGCGGCGTGCTCGACATCGGCGCGCCTATCGTCGTGTCGGTCGTCTGCATCAGAGCGGGGGCGTCCCCACTGCCGCACTACGTGGCCAAGCTGTGGGCGAACGGCCCGCCGGGGGAGCCAAAAGGCACGACCGACGCCATCAAGGTGGAAATGGAGGTGACAAGCAGCAAGGATCCCGGCGACGTCGACGTGCAGGAGCTGACCTTCTTGACAGTTCCGCCCAAGCTGCTGGCCAGGGCTAAGCTTGTGTCCCTCCATATTCAGATTGACAAGCTCACGTCCTAAATGTTTCTACAGTTCCTTCTGTTTATCTTAGTAATATGCTAATATAGGGATTACCTTGGTCTACTTTAGCTTAAGAAATGGTGGGTTTTGGTGGTGATAAAAAATTATGTTTATCAATGCATTAATTGCAATGCATGCATGCATAAAGTACATGCATTGGTCAATTTTCTCTTAATACTTGCATGCAATGATTTAATGCACCTTGGAATCTGAACATGTGTTGGGGAACAACCAAATTGAGCCTTATAAAATGGAAAAACTAAAATTTTGAGATAAGCCCTATAAAACCGGAAAGGAGAGAGTAGAAAAAGAAGTACTCCATCCGGGAATAGTGCCGCACTTCGAAACTTGAACCGTCAATAAATTTTGAGCTTGCGTCTCGTCACATTCCAAATTACTCCATGCTACATTGAATTGCAAACCTGTTCACACCGATCACAACCTAAACGGTTTCCCACTTAGGAGCGTATTAGTACTCGGTTATAAATACGGACTAGTATGCCAAGATG
Source organism: Aegilops umbellulata (assembly GCA_032464435.1). Taxonomy (NCBI): domain Eukaryota; kingdom Viridiplantae; phylum Streptophyta; class Magnoliopsida; order Poales; family Poaceae; genus Aegilops; species Aegilops umbellulata. The sequence goes on along the minus strand of CP136055.1, from coordinate 286,470,646 downwards.
ACTGCGCATTCCTCCTCAACTCCTCATCCACAAAAACAAACAAGCCATTCAGCATCCTTCCCCTGCGTCTGCCATGGCCAACGTGAGTTCTGGGTCGAGAGATTGCCACCAGGGAGAGGCGATCATGGAAGCGGAAGCACGAGAGATGTCCCGCCTCGCTGCGAGAGCAGCCGACATGTCCCACCGCGCGGAAGTAGCAGCACAGAGGTCCCGCCGCGCCATCGATGCAGCAGACTGGTCCGGCCGCGAAGCGGAAGCAGCAGAGATGTCCTGCCGCGCCACGAATGCAGCAGAGATGTCCCGCCGCGCCGCGGCGGCCTGGGAAAATTTCTCGCGGGCAGGCGACGACTGTTACAGGCGCATGCATGCGATCGGCCATAGCCAGATGGAGCAGATCTCCGGCTGGGCGAGGTTGCAGGATGACATGAAAGCCTCGTTTAAACAGGCTATCGACATACTTAGGGAGGGCAATGAGAGGCTCCGGGCCGAGCGCGACCTGCTGAGGGAGAAGATCGTCCGAAGTGCAGACCAGCAGGAGGAGACCAGTGCCTTGGTGAAGAGGACCGACGTGATCGTCAAGAAACTTATGGACGAGAATGACATGCTCCGCAACGAGCGCCAAAGGCTGGTGGAGGAATCCGTGGATGTTCTCAAGCAGCATCTTGAGGACACGAAAGAGCTCATCGCCGCTCGCCGCGGAGACTAATTCCCGCAGCCTGCAGCAACACATCAAGAAAGTAGAGATCAGCGAGCCAGATCCTTGTCTTCCTTCTTCTTTTGCCCTTGTGTATTTCGGGCGTAGCCGCATGTGGCTTTTTTAATTATCTTTCTAATTATGTAAGACGATTAATCGTCCTTATATTTTTGTGGAATATCAATGTTGCGAGGCTGGAATGAAGAAAACTCTTGCTGTGGCGACCCTGGCGTTGCTGTTCTTCTAGTGGCTGCTGGGCTTCCTTCAGTTTCCTGGTTTCTTTTGATGTAATAATCGGTTTAGGATGTGGATTGTGTCGTCGGTTGTGAAATGTTGGGTTCTAGCGCGGATGTTTGGCCTTTGTTGGCCTCTTGGGATGTTGCGATTTCAATCTGGTAGCTTTTAGTCCTTCGTGTTAGGCTGGAGTTGTGCTGAACTTCTTGTGAATTGTGGTGGTTTTCAGTAATGAAAATCGGAAGGGACAAGCCCTTCTTTGGTAAAATAATAATAATAATCATCCTTATATATTCATCAGTCTTGCTATAAGTCACAATAGATGCTATATAGGTCCGTCGGATCTTACATCAAGATCCGTGCTTTTAGATTTTCTTTTTTCTCTCTTAAATCTCAGTCTAGTGAGACATAACCACGCCATTAAACAGAGGCTTGGGCGCCATTAATGGAGACCTTGGGAGAGAGGTGGACGGCAGATGGAGGTCAAAGGACTCTCCTCCCGATAAGCACGCGCAGGGGTCTGATCGCACGCCTCTCGTACTCAGATAGCTACCCTGCATGGCGCCTCCTAGCTAATAAAAAATGGGGACGCGTGGCGGCACGTAAATGGTACTAGTAAGTAGAACGCCCACGGTTTCAATAATACTTGTGTTTCCGATTGTAACTTGACAACACTTGTTCCAAAATGACTTTGTTGATTGTTAATGTGTGCGCCTTCGCAAATCGGACTGCAAATTTACCACAGCATGTTGGTGCCATGTCATGGCACCAAGCCAAGTTTCATTATTTTCATGCGTGTTTTGGATTTAGAAGAATTAAAAAACTAAGTTTCTCAATGTTTCCAACCCAGCCACGACGCCCAGAATTTTGAATTTCATTCTCATTTCTTGCATGTAACCTAGAAATTTACCCGAGGACACACATGTGATTTTTCAACCAACTTTGGTGCACTGGAACATGTGCTTGTATTTCGAATTTGAATTATGCACACAAAGGTGACACGTTCCCTCCCAGAACCACGAGCCTTCTTGAGAGAAGCTCCGATTTGCAAGAAGCTTATACCAAAATTTGTTCCTATTCGGCCAATTTTTTTACCACGACATGGTACTACCATGACATGAAACCATGCCAAGTTTCATGATTTTAAAACCAAGTTTCTCAATGTTCTCGACCGAGCCATGATGCCCAGATGTTTGAATTTGATTCTCATATTTTGCATGGGACCTAGAAATTCACCCGAGGATGCAAATGTGATTTTTCAACCAACTTTGGTGCACGGGAGCATGTGCTTGTAGTTCAAATTTGAATTATGCACATTAAATGACCAAAAACTCATTTAATGTGTATATAAGGCCAAACGAAGCCGGAATAATTCCAAAATTTAACAGGGCACTCATGTAGATCTATGTTGCCTTTGTAAATAAACTCAAGGGGGACAACGTATGTCGTTTCACACTCAAAGGTGGCATGTTCCCTCTCAGAACGACGAGCCTTCTTCAGAGAAGCTTGGGTTTGCAAGAAGCTTATACCAAAATCTGTTCCTATTCGGCCAATTTTTTTACCACAACATGGTAATACCATGACATGACATCCATGCCAAGTTTCATGATTTTCAAACGTGTTTTGGATTTACAAGAATTTTAAAACCAAGTTTCTCAATGTTCTCGACCGAGCCACGATGCCCAGATGTTTTAATTTTATTCTCATTTCTTGCATGGGACCTAGAAATTCACCTAAGGACACAAATGTGATTTTTCAACCAACTTTGGTGCACGAGAGCATGTGCTTGTAGTTCAAATTTGACTTATGCACATTAAATGACCAGAAACTCATTTAATGTGTATATAAGGCCAAACGAAGCCGGAATAATTCCAAAATTTAACAGGGCACTAATGTAGTTCTATGTTGCCTTTGTTAAGAAACTCAAGGGGGGGGGGCAGCGTATATCGTTTCACACTCAAAGGTGGCACGTTCCCTCTTAGAACCACAAGTTTCCAAATCGGCCCAATTTTTTACCACATGTTAGTGCCATGACATGACACCATGCCACGTTTCATGATTTCCAGGCGAGTTTTGGATTTACATGAATTTAAAATCAAAGTTTCTCGATGTTCTCGGCCGAGTCATGACGCCCAGATGTTTGAATTTCATTCTCATTTCTTCCATGGGACCTAGAAATTCAACCAAGGACACACATGTGATTTTTCAACACACTTCGGTGCACCGGAGCATGTGCATGCAATTCATATTTAGATTATGCACATTAAAAGTCCAGAAACTCAATTAATGTATAAAAAGGCCAAATGAACCCGAAATAATTCCAAAATTTAACAGCGCACTCATATAGTTCTATGTTTCCTCTGTAAATAAAATCAGGGGGAGGCAGCGTATATCGTTTCGCACACAAAGGTGACACGTTCCCTCTCGGAACCACGAGGCTTGTTGAGAGAATCTCCGGTTTTGCAAGAGGCTTATACGAAAACTTGTCCCAATTCAGCCAAAAATTATACGTATGAAAATAGGGTTTAGATTATCCCAAACATCTCGCTACCTAGACCAATAATGTACTATGATTTGAATTCAACATAAAATGGATACAAATATTTGAATTGGAGAGCGTATGGTACATGTAGTTCATAGTGAAATATGATTACTGCTATATGTATGTTTTTTTTATCAAGATAATAATTAAATTATTGTATAACTTGACAAAGATCATATTCAAATAAGGAAAATTGATTCAAATTTAGTCTATATGGTAGACGACAATATATATGTTCACATGGTGGAGTAAAATGTTCATATATGATGGAAGATCATAATGTACGACTACATCAATTATAAACCGCAAGGTCACCTAATGATATATTCGAATTCAACATAACATGGATTCAAAAATTGAAATTCGAGATCATGGCATCTGTAATCATATAAAATGGGACATTACTCTTTCTTTGGTGGGAATTGATTTGTTTTTTGTTGCTGTTGAGGGAAGTGCGAATCGATTTGGTACTGTGCAGGGTAATCTTGTTCTCCCGATTTTTTTACATTTTTCTTGTAGTTTTTTCAATGGCATCTATAACAATATAGTAAAAGGGGACATGAATCTCTTGTGTCTTGTATGAATTGTTCTTTTTACACGTTAAGTTTGTTCTCTCGAACAAGGAATCCGCACCTTGTTATCCTGAAATTTTCAAGCTCGAGTATCTTTTGTCTCACCTGCTTTGAAACTCCCGATTCTTCAACCCGCGCCGCGCCTTGTTATCCCGAAATTTGGACGCACGTGAGAACTCCCTCCTCATTCGAAATCGCTCCCGCAGCCCAGACACGCGAAATCCCCCTTCTACCCCTCAGCCAGAAACGAAGCTCCACGTCGCGATGTCAAAACCGGTGGGGGTACGCCGGTAACTTACCCTACATTTCGGACAAGCGCGTCCCTAAGCTTGGCTCCCCCTCCCCCTTCGCCCCCCATTCATACACCGAGGCCGCCAAAACCCGTGAAACCCCACGCTCCTCCATCGGCCTCCCGACCGCCGTCTAGCCGGAGACTCTTCCCCGACTACGTCGTCCACCGCAACAGCTCGCCGTCCCTCATCCACCGCACCGGATGAGGATCCGTTGTCGATCTCGTCGTCCCGCCGGATCAGCCGCCCCGTCCTCCACCTCCAAGGAGCTGCCCCGACGTTCGCCTCGTCTATCGCGCCACCTCAATCCCCACAGCGCCGTCTTGACCTGCCCCACCGGAACCGCAGCACCCTCACCAATTCCTTCGATGAAGCCGAGGCCAACTCGGCGCAACCAAGGAGGTTCTGCACTCACCGCTGCATTTTATCTTTTATTCTATCTCACAGGGCCGCCGGTGCTCGATACCGAGCAGACATGGCGTGTCTCCATCGACGACGCCGTCGTTGGCCACATCATCCACGACGTCTCTCCCCCATGTCGTTGCTTCCTCGATGGCACTAGCTGCAGCTGCTCTGGCTCTTGCTCGCGCTGCGGCTCTATTCTTGCTGTCGGTCGCGCTGCTGCACTGCTCCTGCTTTCGTTCGTGCTGCTGCTATGCTCTTGCTCTCGCTTGCGCTGCTGCTGCTGCTGCACGACCTCCGGCAGCTACAGGAGTTGCTGCTTTAGCACTCGCTCGTGGTGCTACTGCATGACTTGCTCTCTGCTAGTGCGTTCCCTACTCGAGCGTCTGCTGATTTAGATCACTGCTTCTCTGCTACTAGTGCTCGAACGCCCTAAACATCTATTGCAATGCTTTGTTACTAGTTCAATCAGTTTCGACAGTAAAATTCAGTTTCGACTGTGAAGTTCATTTTCTTCAGTTAAGTTCAGAGTGAACAGTACTTACCCCATCTGTCGGAGCGGCCATGGCGCGGCTGCTGCGTTTTACATCTAGCACTTTTTGGTGATGTATTTTACATCATCTATTGTAGATGATATTAGGGTCCCACTTCAGATTAACGTTGTCTGTCTTGTCATGCTTCAGCCTCGTCGCCGTACACCTTAGCGGAGCTGCTCCAACGATGGAACCGCCCATCAGAGCGGAGCAGTACCCTCGGCACCGTTTCCAGAGGCCTCAGATCTTCTTCCCCGCCTCCGACAGTCACACCAGCATCATCACCATCCTCCACGTCCAACCCAATGATGCTGAGGTCCACAAGGCTATGCCAAAGAGGTTGTACACTCGTCGCATCACTTTGTTTCTCCATTCCTCTGTTCTTCCAATTCACGTCAGCCAAACACACAGGTTGACTGAAATCCTATGTTTCCAAATGCTCTGTTTTGCACGTGCATTCCTATCATGTTCCTGTGTTTTTCCTGTCCCTGCGTTTATAGAATCCTCCGATTCTAAGGAGCCCTTACAAATTTACTTCATTTTCAGATAGGCATCAAAGAAAACTCTATGTGTTATGTCCTGCTCCTGCCGTGCCGTCATCCACCCCACTTGAGGTGCACCATCGACAGAAGCGTTCACTGCAGCAGAGATCCCCCCTGCAGACTTCCTTTCGCCGCCTCAGATCATCTTCCCCGTTGCCGGTAGCCACACCAACCGCATTACCATCACCGACTGAGCAGATGAACCTGAGGACTACACAGTTCCGAAAGAGAGGTTGCAGTCTTTCGTATTTGCTTACGTTATACATCGGTTTTTATTACCTGCTACTTTATCGTTCAATCTTGAGTTTTGAATTGCCCATGGGTCTCATATCGAGCCAGCAACGAATAGTATCTGTCTACTATCTGGTTCATCTGGGGTCTTCTGTGTGGTTCATGTTGGGTGGGCAACAAACAATAGATGATACATTGTCTATCTTCTTAAACTGAAGCTATAATCTACCTGGTATAATTAGTTTTGGATCCATCCACTTGTTTGCTACCACCAGTCTTGATTTTTGCATGCACCCCTTAGGCCTTACAAAATCTAACTATTTTTTTATTATGCATGTCAGATATTGTACACAATCGTACTGAACATGTAGAGAAAAAGAGAAGACCGTTGCGTGCGAATATAATGTCATGCAGATGCCGCTCCATGGTGGGCGAAGTGCCCCCCTCCTGCATTTCTAGATTGTATTCTAGAGGAAGATAACTGTTCAGATGGAGATTCAGAAGGAGCCGACCACGCCTGTTTACCACCTAAGGTGTTTGATCTAACCTGGCATGCTGATGTTGGTCATATCATGCATATGGCGCCTTGCATTGCTTACATCTTATATGTCATCAGCTTAGTTTGGATTTGCTTTGTGTGAATGCCACCTGTTTGGTTTCTATATCATACTCCCACCATTCCTAAATATTTGTCTTTTTAGGGATTTCAACAAGTGACTACATACGAAACAAAATGAGTGAATCTACACTCTAAAATATGTCTTTATACATCCGTATGTGGTAGTCCATTTGAAATCTCTAAAAAGACAAATATTTAGGAACGGAGGGAGTATATGGGAATTATGCAATGCCATCTTCTTTAGCCAGGCATCATATACGTGAATCATGCAATGCCATCCTGTTTAGCCAGTCATCGTATATGTGAATTGTATCGTGCCATATTTTTTCCATAATGTATTCCATTTGCCAACAATGTTTATACATTCATCTACTCTTCCTGTGCATCAGCCATTTGAGTCGGTCATGGGAAAATCTGGAGTGAAAACAAGGTCTTCTGAGCAGTCAGTGCTACCTGTCGATGCAGATTTCTTACTGGTTACAGATAGCTCCTCAGAGGAGGATTCAGAGGGAGATGACCAGTCATATTCCCCCCCGAGGTGCATGCTCTAACTTGGCTGGGTTATATTGCTCATATCTTGCATATCTTGCATTGCCATGCCATCTGCTTAGATTAGACATGCTTTGTGTGAATGCCTCCTGTTTGCTTTCTATATCAGATATGTGAATTATGCAATGCCATGTTTTTCAGCCAGTTATCATATATGTGAATTATGCACCGCCATGGAGCCAGGCATCATATATGTGAATTATCTCATGCCATCTTTTTTTATTACATATTCCATTTGTCGACAATCTATGTATATTGAACTACTCTTCATGTGTATCAGCCATTTGAGCCGGTTATGGAAAAATCTAGAGTGAAAACAAGGTCTTCAGAGCAGGCAATGGTACCTGTTGAAGCATATATCTCGATGGTTACAGGGAGCTCCTCAGAGGAGGATTTAGAGACAGATGACCAGTCCTATATCCCACCTGAGGTGTATGCTCTAAGTTGCAATGTTTATATTTCTCATATGATGCATATGGTGTCTTGCATTGCTTAGTTTAGACATCATATGCACACTATTGAATTCTATCTGCTTAGTTTAGAGATCATACATGCGAGTGCCAGTTGCTTAGTATATGAATCAATTAGGTCAATTATATCATGCCATCCTGTATACTTCGACAACATGTATGTGAATTATTTCATCCCAACCTATTTTAGAAAGACATCATATAGTTTTGTCATGTCATCCTGTTTAGGTACTCATCATATGTTGAATAATGCCATTATATCCTGTTAAGTTATCCATCATATATCTGAAACTATGTCATGCTATCATGTTTAGTTAGGCATCATATATGTGAAACTGTGTCATGCTGTCCTGTTTGGTTAGACAACATACATGTGAATTACCACATCTGTCTATCATACAATGTCTGTACGTTCAATTTCTTTTCTTGTTTATCAGCCATTTGAATTGGAGGGGGTGATGGCAGTATCTAAGGGAGCAAAAACCCGTTCTTCACAAAAGACAGTGCTACCCATTGATGCAGATAGAACTATGGTTGTACTGGCCCACAAAATAGCCCCACCACACATAATCGAGACTCTTCGAGATTGCACACTTACACCGTTGGGCAGAGAACCAGCTACAACCCGTCTAACCGCAACCCCAGCGGATAGTAACCCACTTATAGTTGACAAAGCACCATGTCCACCACAGAGTACCCCCACACGAGCAGTTTGTAAAGCTACTGCAGTGCCCAAAGCACGAAGACCACCACAGCTAACCCAAACTCCACGTTTAAAGCAGAAGAGCAATAGTTCTCAGGTCAGATTCCGTAGCTATGGTCCATATTCCTTTGCTGTTGCATCACTGTATTTACTCATACCAACTACTTTCGAATTTGAAGGATCCAATTGAAACTCCAATGGCGCAACAGGTATGTTTTAAACCTATTTCTTTAACTGGATTGCTGTTCTAACTTCTTGCTCTATGTTGATTTCATTTTAAGTTGCATAAACAGTTATGTTCTCATGTGATGCACATTACAAGTGCTGCCAATGCTGTCTAGTTTCTCACACTTATATTCTGTCTATGCTGCTATGTCTTAAAAATATATGAGTTGAATTGTGTCTCTATCTTGATTAGGGAACATAAACTAGAACGATATGGACAATAAAGTGACCATAGTACATAGATATATGTTTGTTTCATGCTGTTATCCTGTCCACCTTACTACTGAACCGGTTTACCAAAATGAGTTTCGTATACTACAAGCTAAACCTGTGATGTGTCTGCTTGTTTCTCTTGTAGTATGCAAACAGAATATTGGAGAAGAGCACCCCACTATGCAATGGTAGAGAAAGTAATGCAGGTAAGGTTCAAGATAGTGAGACAACCCTGTTAGTCTCCAAGAAAGGTGATAAAAACAATCTTGTAGATAGTGAGAAAACCCCACAGTCCTACGTTGATGTAGTGTTCGAGTTACTGGCCAGTACCGCTGGCACAAGCTCTTCAAACTCGCTGCCTGAATCACTTTGGCTTCTTCAGTCTCAGCTACAAGCTGAAAGGTATCAGTCAGCTATGCTGCGGCAAGAAGCCGAAGGACTGAGGAAGTCCCTGCAGAATTCAGATGCGTACTTTCTTGTGCAACAGAAAGCGCTGGAGGATTTAAGCGCCAAACAAGAGAAAGTTAATAAGCTTGCTTAGCATCTTGCCAGCATTATGGATACCCAGGATATTGTTTCTTGAGCTCTTTTGAAGTGGTTTCAGTTCTGGACCTGTTTTGCCGCGGCATTTATATGCTGCTGTGTTCCCTATATTTGCACTGGTGGCGAACTTTGATGCCCAGTGGATGTAATATGTGTAATAGCCGTGATAGCCTAGCATAAGTTGCTTGCTTATTTATTTCCTTGTTGTCTTGTTTATTTGTTTGCTTGTAGTCAGTGCAGTTCTTTTTCCACGGTTTGCTAGTGGCTGCAATAACCTATTTTTTAAAACTAGGCCACAATAACCATGGGCTAATATTTACTGTAGTGACACTGGGCCTCCTACGGGCCGTAGAAATAGTGGGCCTTCTACGGGCTGTAGAAACAGTAGGCCTTCTACGGGCCGTAGAAACAATGGGCCTTCTACGGGCTATAGAAACAATGGGCCTTCTACGGGCTGTATCATCAATGGGCCTTATACGGGCCGTATGATCGATTGGCCAAACATGGGCCAATAACAGGCCTCATTATGGTCTTAAACGGGCTAGAGTTGGAATCGTCCGTTCATGGTCCGACCATAACGGGCCATCGTTAATAGGCCGTATTTTATGACGCTATGAAAACGGCCCAACGAATTAACGGACCACAAACGGGCCGACTGTAACCACGGGCTGAATTTGGCCCACAAGCAGAAAATGATAGTAATGGGCCGTAAGTAAACGAATGCTGGAAATGAGCCCAAGAATAAATGGGCTCTGAGAAGGCCGAAAGATAACATGGGTTGGAAACGGCCCAACAGAATAACGGGCCGTTAATGGATATAAAGTGATACACTATTCATTACGGGCCAGTTTCACCACGGGCCGTTAATGGGTGTAAAGTGATACACTGTTCATTACGGGCCAGTTTCACCACGGGCCGTTAATAGACCAAGAGTTACATAGGGCCACATATGGGCCGAAAGACGTCATGGGCCATACATGGGCCAGAAGTGAAAATGGGCTGGAATCATATTGAATGGCCCATATGACGCTACTGGGCTTAATTCGGATAGGGCGTAACGGGCCTTGTGTTAGCGGGCTATAAATGGGCTATATGCGAACATGCCGTTAACAGGCTTTACATGGGCCGACCCGCCACCTTTTGACCAAGTCAAACGGGCTGGCGTTTTCACAGGAATGGGCCTCTGTTGGGCCATGCCACGTGTCGACGTATCATAGGCGCCTATCCGACCCACTGACGAGCTGACATGTGTTTCGTCCGGCCAATAAGAATTTTACACGTGGAAATTTCCCATTGGTCGGGGCTGTTAACGGGTTATCGGATCCAAAACCCGACCCGATAGCTTAACGGCGTTCCGTTACGGTGGATGCCACGTGTCGGTCACCCTTGACAAAGCACTTCTGTGACGCGCGATTTATCGTCATGGAAGTGGACACTTCCGTGATGATAATTTTGGTAATGTCATGGAACACTTCTACGACAGCACAGGTATGACTATCTTGATTCTGTCATAAATTTGTCATGGATGTACATGCATGACAAAAAACGCAACCTACTGTGACAAACACGTATCATCACGGAAGTGTATTTTTTTGTAGTGGGAGCATGCACGTAATACTTTGCTTTGATAACTTCTAAATTTTTGCAATAAGTACATGAATTCTTTATGACTAATGTTGAGTCCATGGATTATATGCACTTTTTCCCATCCTTCCACCATTGCTAGCCTCTCTAATACCGCGCAATTTTCACCGTTATCATACACCCACAATATACCTTCCTCAAAACAGCCACCATACTGAAGGAAATATGCCCTAGAGGCAATAATAAAGTTATTATTTATTTCCTTATATCATGATAAATGTTTATTATTCATGCTAGAATTGTATTAACTGGAAACATAATACATGTGTGAATACATAGACAAACAGAGTGTCACTAGTATGCCTCTACTTGACTAGCTCATTAATCAAAGATGGTTATGTTTCCTAGCCATGAACAAAGAGTTGTTATTTGATTAACGAGATCACATCGTTAGTTGAATGATCTGATTGACATGACCCATTCCATTAGCATAGCACCCGATCGTTTAGTATGTTGCTATTGCTTTTATCCATGACTTATACATGTTGCTTTAACTATGAGATTATGCAACTCCCATTTACCGTAGGAACACTTTGTGTGCTACCAAACGTCACAACGTAACTGGGTGATTATAAAGGTGCTCTACAGGTGTCTCCGAAGGTACATGTTGAGTTGGCGTATTTCGAGATTAGGATTTGTCACTCCGATTGTCGGAGAGGTATCTCAGGGCCTTCTCGGTAATGCACATCACATAAAGCCTTGCAAGCATTGCAACCAATGAGTTAGTTGCGAGATGATGTATTACAGAACGAGAAAAGAGACTTGCCGGTAACGAGATTGAACTAGGTATTGGATACCGACGATCGAATCTCGGGCAAGTAACATACCGATGACAAAGGGAACAACGTATGTTATTATGCGGTCTGACCGATAAAGATCTTCGTAGAATATGTAGAAGCCAATATGGGCATCCAGGTCCCGCTATTGGTTATTGACCGGAGACGTGTCTCGGTCATGTCTACATTGTTCTCGAACCGTAGGGTCCGCACGCTTAACGTTACAATGACAGTTATTATGAGTTTATGCATTTTGATGTACCGAAGGAGTTCGGAGTCCCGGATGTGATCACGGACGTGACGAGGAGTCTCGAAATGGTCGAGACGTAAAGAATGGTATATTGGAAGCCTATGTTTGGACATCGGATGCATTCCAGGTGAAATCAGGATTTTACCGGAATACCGGGAGGGTTACCGGAACCCCCCGGGAGCATAATGGGCCAACATGGGCCTTGGAGGAGAGGTGAGAGGGATGCCCCATGGGCTGTGCGCCTCCCCCCTTCCCCTAGTCCTATTAGGACTAGGAGAGGTGGGCGCCCCCCCCTCTCTCTCTCTCTCCCCCTTGGAGAATCCTAGTCCAACTAGGATTGGGGGGGGGGGGGGGGAATCCTACTCCCAGAGGGAGTAGGACTCTCTGGCGCGCCCCTCCCCCTTGGCTCCTTTATATACGGGGGCAGGGGGCACCCCAGAAACACACAAGTTGATCTACGGATCGTTCCTTAGCCGTGTGCGGTGCCCCCTTCCACCAAATTCCACCTCGATCATATCGTTGCAGTGCTTAGGCGAAGCCCTGCACCGGTAACACATCAAGATCGTCACCACGCCGTCGTGCTGACGGAACTCTTCCCCGACGCTTTGCTGGATCGGAGCCCGGGGATCGTCATCGAGCTGAACGTGTGCCAAGAACTCGGAGGTGCCGGAGTAACGGTGCTGTGATCGGTTGGATCGCGAGGAGAATGTACGACTACTTCCTCTACGTTGTGTCAACGCTTCTGCTTCGGTCTACGAGGGTACGTAGACAACACTCTCCCCTCTCGTTGCTATGCATCACCATGATCTTGCGTGTGCGTAGGAATTTTTTTGAAATTACTACGTTCCCCAACAGTGGTATCAGAGCCTAGGTTTTATGGTTTGATGTTATTTGCACGAGTAGAACACAAGTGAGTTGTGGACGATACAAGTCATACTGCCTACCAGCATGTCATACTTTGGTTCAGCGGTATTGTTGGACGAGACGATCCGGACCAACCTTACGCGTACGCTTACGCGAGACCGGTTCCCTCGACGTGCTTTGCACATAGATGGCTTGCGGAAGACTGTCTCTCCAACTTTAGTTGAACCGAGTGTGGCTACGCCCGGTCCTTGAGAAGGTTAAAACGGAGTCTATTTGACAAACTATCGTTGTGGTTTTGATGCGTAGGTAAGATGAGTTCTTGCTTAAAGCCCGTAGCAGCCACGTAAAAACTTGCAACAACAAAGTAGAGGACGTCTAACTTGTTTTTGCAGGGCATGTTGTGATGTGATATGGTCAAGATGTGATGCTAAATTTTATTGTATGAGATGATCATGTTTTGTAACCGAGTTATCGGCAACTGGCAGGAGCCATATGGTTGTCGCTTTATTGTATGCAATGCAATCGCGATGTAATGCTTTACTTTATTACTAAGCGGTAGTGATAGTCGTAGAAGCATAAGATTGGCGAGACGACAACGATGCTGCGATGAAGATCAAGGTGTCGCGCCGGTGACGATGGTGATCATGACGGTGCTTCGAAGATGGAGATCACAAGCACAAGATGATGATGGCCATATCATATCACTTATATTGATTGCATGTGATGTTTATCCTTTTATGCATCTTATCTTGCTTTGATTGACGGTAGCATTATAAGATGATCTCTCACTAAATTATCAAGAAGTGTTCTCCCTGAGTATGCACCGTTGTGAAAGTTCTTCGTGCTGAGACACCACGTGATGATCGGGTGTGATAGGCTCTACGTTCAAATACAACGGGTGCAAAACAGTTGCACACGCGGAATACTCAGGTTTAACTTGACGAGCCTAGCATATACAGATATGGCCTCGGAACACGGAGACCGAAAGGTCGAGCGTGAATCATATAGTAGATATGATCAACATAGTGATGTTCACCATTGAAACTACTCCATCTCACGTGATGATCGGACATGGTTTAGTTGATTTGGATCACGTGATCACTTAGAGGATTAGAGAGATATCTATCTAAGTGGGAGTTCTTAAGTAATATGATTAATTGAACTTGAATTTATCATGAACTTAGTACCTAATAGTATCTTGCTTGTCTATGTTGTGTAGATAGATGGCTCGTGCTGTTGTTCCGTTGAATTTTAATGCGTTCCTTGAGAAAGCAAAGTTGAAAGATGATGGTAGCAATTACACGGACTGGGTCCGTAACTTGAGGATTATCCTCATTGCTGCACAGAAGAATTACGTCCTGGAAGCACCGCTGGGTGCCAGGCCTGGTGCAAGAGCTACGCCAGATGTTGTGAACGTCTGGCAAAGCAAAGCTGATGACTACTCTATAGTTCAGTGTGCCATGCTTTACGGCTTAGAACCGGGACTTCAACGACGTTTTGAACACCATGGAGCATATGAGATGTTCCAGGAGTTGAAGTTAATATTTCAAGCAAATGCCCGGATTGAGAGATATGAAGTCTCCAATAAATTCTATAGCTGTAAAATGGAGGAGAACGGTTCTGTCAGTGAGCATATACTCAGAATGTCTGGGTATAACAATCACTTGATTCAACTGGGAGTTAATCTTCCGGATGATTGCGTCATTGACAGAATTCTCCAATCACTGCCACCAAGCTACAAGAGCTTCGTGATGAACTATAATATGCAAGGGATGACCAAAACTATGCCCGAGCTCTTCGCGATGCTAAAAGCCGCGGAGGTAGAAATCAAAAAGGAGCATCAAGTGTTGATGGTTAACAAAACCACTAGTTTCAAGAAAAAGGGCAAAGGGAAGAAAAAGGGGAACTTCAAAAAGAACAGCAAGCAAGTTGCTACTCAAGAGAAGAAACCCAAGTCTGGACCTAAGCCTGAAACTGAGTGCTTCTATTGCAAGCAGACTGGTCACTGGAAGCGGAACTGCCCCAAGTATTTGGCGGATAAGAAGGATGGCAAGGTTAACAAAGGTATATATGATATACATGTTATTGATGTGTACCTTACTAACTCTCGCAGTAGCACCTGGGTATTTGATACTGGTTCTGTTGCTAATATTTGCAACTCAAAACAGGGGCTACGGATTAAGCGAAGATTGGCTAAGGACGAGGTGATGATGCGCGTGGGAAATGGTTCCAAAGTCGATGTGATCGCGGTCGGCACGCTACCTCTACATCTACCTTCGGGATTAATATTAGATCTAAATAATTGTTATTTAGTACCAGCGTTGAGCATGAACATTATATCTGGATCTTGTTTGATGCGAGACGGTTATTCATTTAAATCAGAGAATAATGGTTGTTCTATTTATATGAGTAATATCTTTTATGGTCATGCGCCATTAAAGAATGGTTTGTTCTTACTTAATCTCGATAGTAGTAATACACATATTCATAATGTTGAAGCCAAAAGATGCAGAGTTGATAATGATAGTGCAACTTATTTGTGGCACTGCCGTTTAGGTCATATCGGTGTAAAACGCATGAAGAAACTCCATACTGATGGACTTTTGGAGTCACTTGATTATGAATCACTTGGCACTTGCGAACCGTGCCTTATGGGCAAGATGACTAAAACACCGTTCTCCGGTACTATGGAGAGAGCAACAGATTTATTGGAAATCATACATACTGATGTATGTGGTCCAATGAATGTTGAGGCTCGTGGCGGATAACGTTATTTTCTCACCTTCACTGATGATTTAAGCAGATATGGGTATATCTACTTAATGAAACACAAGTCTGAAACATTTGAAAAGTTCAAAGAATTTCAGAGTGAAGTGGAAAATCATCGTAACAAGAAAATAAAGTTTCTACGATCTGATCGTGGAGGAGAATATTTGAGTTACGAGTTTGGTCTACATTTGAAACAATGCGGAATAGTTTCGCAACTCACGCCACCCGGAACACCACAACGTAATGGTGTGTCCGAACGTCGTAATCGTACTTTACTAGATATGGTGCGATCTATGATGTCTCTTACCGATTTACCGCTATCTTTTTGGGGTTATGCTCTAGAGACGGCCGCATTCACGTTAAATAGGGCACCATCAAAATCCGTTGAGACGACGCCTTATGAACTGTGGTTTGGCAAGAAACCAAAGTTGTCGTTTCTTAAAGTTTGGGGCTGCGATGGTTATGTGAAAAAGCTTCAACCTGATAAGCTCGAACCCAAATCGGAAAAATGTGTCTTCATAGGATACCCAAAGGAGACTATTGGGTATACCTTCTATCACAGATCCGAAGGCAAAATTTTTGTTGCTAAAATCGGAAACTTTCTGGAGAAGGAATTTCTCTCGAAAGAAGTGAGTGGGAGGAAAGTAGAACTTGATGAGATAACAGTATCTACTCCCTTATTGAGAAATAGTACGTCACAGAAATCTGTTCCTGTGACACCTACATCAAATAGGGAGGAAGCTAATGATAATGATCATGAAACTTCAGATCAAGTTTCTACTGAACTTCGTAGATCAACCAGAGTAAGATCCGCACCAGAGTGGTACGGTAATCCTATTTTGGAAGTCATGTTACTAGACCATGATGAACCTACGAACTATGAAGAAGCGATGGTGAGCCCAGATTCCGCAAAGTGGCTTGAGGCCATGAAATCTGAGATGGGATCCATGTATGAGAACAAAGTATGGACTTTGGTTGACTTGCCCGATGATCGGCAAGCAATTGAGAATAAATGGATTTTTAAGAAGAAGACTGACGCTGATGGTAATGTTACTGTCTATAAAGCTCGACTTGTTGCAAAAGGTTTTCGACAAGTTCAAGGGATTGACTACGATGAGACTTTCTCACCCGTAGCGATGCTTAAGTCTGTCCGAATCATGTTAGCAGTTGCCGCATTTTATGATTATGAAATTTGGCAAATGGATGTCAAAACTGCATTCCTGAATGGATTTCTGGAAGAAGAGTTGTATATGATGCAACCAGAAGGTTTTGTCGATCCGAAGGGAGCTAACAAAGTGTGCAAGCTCCAGCGATCCATTTATGGACTGGTGCAAGCCTCTCGGAGTTGGAATAAACGCTTTGATAGTGTGATCAAAGCATTTGGTTTTATACAGACTTTTGGAGAAGCCTGTATTTACAAGAAAGTGAGTGGGAGCTCTGTAGCATTTCTGATATTATATGTGGATGACATATTACTGATCGGAAATAATATAGAATTTCTGGATAGCATAAAGGGATACTTGAATAAGAGTTTTTCAATGAAAGACCTCGGTGAAGCTGCTTACATATTGGGCATTAAGATCTATAGAGATAGATCAAGACGCTTAATAGGACTTTCACAAAGCACATACCTTGACAAAGTTTTGAAAAAGTTCAAAATGGATCAGGCAAAGAAAGGGTTCTTGCCTGTGGCACAAGGTGTGAAGTTGAGTAAGACTCAATGCCCGACCACCGCAGAAGATAGAGAGAAAATGAAAAATGTTCCCTATGCTTCAGCCATAGGCTCTATCATGTATGCAATGCTGTGTACCAGACCTGATGTGTGCCTTGCTGTAAGTTTGGCAGGAAGGTACCAAAGTAATCCAGGAGTGGATCACTGGACAGCGGTCAAGAACATCCTTAAGTACTTAAGAAGGACTAAGGATATGTTTCTCATTTATGGAGGTGACAAAGAGCTCGTCGTAAACGGTTATGTCGATGCGAGCTTTGACACTGATCCGGACGATTCTAAATCGCAAACCGGATACGTATTTACATTAAACGGTGGAGCTGTCAGTTGGTGCAGTTCTAAACAAAGCGTCGTGGCGGGATCTACATGTGAAGCTGAGTACATAGCCGCTTCGGAAGCAGCTAATGAAGGAGTCTGGATGAAGGAGTTCATATCCGATCTAGGTGTTGTGCCTAGCGTATCGGGTCCAATGAAAATCTTTTGTGACAATACTGGTGCAATTGCCTTGGCAAAGGAATCCAGATTTCACAAAAGAACCAAACACATCAAAAGACGCTTCAACTCCATCCGGGATTTGGTCCAGGTGGGAGACATAGAGATATGCAAGATACATACGGATCTGAATGTTGCAGACCCGTTGACTAAGCCTCTTCCACGAGCAAAACATGATCAACACCAAGACTCCATGGGTGTTAGAATCATTATTTTGTAATCTAGATTATTGACTCTAGTGCAAGTGGGAGACTGAAGGAAATATGCCCTAGAGGCAATAATAAAGTTATTATTTATTTCCTTATATCATGATAAATGTTTATTATTCATGCTAGAATTGTATTAACTGGAAACATAATACATGTGTGAATACATAGACAAACAGAGTGTCACTAGTATGCCTCTACTTGACTAGCTCATTAATCAAAGATGGTTATGTTTCCTAGCCATGAACAAAGAGTTGTTATTTGATTAACGAGATCACATCATTAGTTGAATGATCTGATTGACATGACCCATTCCATTAGCATAGCACCCGATCGTTTAGTATGTTGCTATTGCTTTTATCCATGACTTATACATGTTGCTTTAACTATGAGATTATGCAACTCCCATTTACCGTAGGAACACTTTGTGTGCTACCAAACGTCACAACGTAACTGGGTGATTATAAAGGTGCTCTACAGGTGTCTCCGAAGGTACATGTTGAGTTGGCGTATTTCGAGATTAGGATTTGTCACTCCGATTGTCGGAGAGGTATCTCAGGGCCTTCTCGGTAATGCACATCACATAAAGCCTTGCAAGCATTGCAACCAATGAGTTAGTTGCGAGATGATGTATTACAGAACGAGAAAAGAGACTTGCCGGTAACGAGATTGAACTAGGTATTGGATACCGACGATCGAATCTCGGGCAAGTAACATACCGATGACAAAGGGAACAACGTATGTTATTATGCGGTCTGACCGATAAAGATCTTCGTAGAATATGTAGGAGCCAATATGGGCATCCAGGTCCCGCTATTGGTTATTGACCGGAGACGTGTCTCGGTCATGTCTACATTGTTCTCGAACCGTAGGGTCCGCACGCTTAACGTTACAATGACAGTTATTATGAGTTTATGCATTTTGATGTACCGAAGGAGTTCGGAGTCCCGGATGTGATCACGGACGTGACGAGGAGTCTCGAAATGGTCGAGACGTAAAGAATGGTATATTGGAAGCCTATGTTTGGACATCGGATGCATTCCAGGTGAAATCAGGATTTTACCGGAATACCGGGAGGGTTACCGGAACCCCCCGGGAGCATAATGGGCCAACATGGGCCTTGGAGGAGAGGTGAGAGGGATGCCCCATGGGCTGTGCGCCTCCCCCCTTCCCCTAGTCCTATTAGGACTAGGAGAGGTGGGCGCCCCCCCCCCTCTCTCTCTCTCCCCCTTGGAGAATCCTAGTCCAACTAGGATTGGGGGGGGGGGGGAATCCTACTCCCAGAGGGAGTAGGACTCTCTGGCGCGCCAAGGCCTGGCCGGCCAGCCCCTCCCCCTTGGCTCCTTTATATACGGGGGCAGGGGGCACCCCAGAAACACACAAGTTGATCTACGGATCGTTCCTTAGCCGTGTGCGGTGCCCCCTTCCACCAAATTCCACCTCGATCATATCGTTGCAGTGCTTAGGCGAAGCCCTGCACCGGTAACACATCAAGATCGTCACCACGCCGTCGTGCTGACGGAACTCTTCCCCGACGCTTTGCTGGATCGGAGCCCGGGGATCGTCATCGAGCTGAACGTGTGCCAAGAACTCGGAGGTGCCGGAGTAACGGTGCTGTGATCGGTTGGATCGCGAGGAGAACGTACGACTACTTCCTCTACGTTGTGTCAACGCTTCCGCTTCGGTCTACGAGGGTACGTAGACAACACTCTCCCCTCTTGTTGCTATGCATCACCATGATCTTGCGTGTGCGTAGGAAATTTTTTGAAATTACTACGTTCCCCAACACATACCTACCTATCATGGCATTTCCATAGCCATTCTGAGATATATTGCCATGCAACTTTCCACCCTCCCGTTTATTATGACACGCTCCATCATTATCATATTGCTAGCGTGATCATGTAGTTGACATCGTATTTGTGGCAAAGCCACCATTCATAATTCTTTCATACATGTCACTCTTGAATCATTGCACATCCCGGTACACCACCGGAGGCATTCATATAGAGTCATATTTTGTTCTAAGTATCGAGTTGTAAGAAAAATAAAAGTGTGATGATCATCATTTTTAGAGCATTGTCCCAAGTGAGGAAAGGATGATGGAGACTATGATTCCCCCACAAGTCGGGATGACACTCCGGACGAAAAAAAGAGGCCAGAAAAAAGGGAAAAGGCCCAAATAAAAAAATTAGAGAAAAAGAGAGAAGGGACAATGTTACTATCCTTTTACCACACTTGTGCTTCAAAGTAGCACCATGATCTTCATGATAGAAAGAGTCTCTCATTTTGTCACTTTCATATACTAGTGAGAATTTTTCATTATAGAACTTGGCTTGTATATTCCAATGACGGGCTTCCTCAAAATGCCCTAGGTCTTCGTGAGCAAGCGAGTTGGATGCACACCCACTTAGTTTCTTTTGTTGAGCTTTCATATACTTATAGCTCTAGTGCATCCGTTGCATGGCAATCCCTACTCACTCACATTGATATCTATTAATGGGCATCTCCATAGCCCATTGATACGCCTAGTTGATGTGAGACTATCTTCCCCTCTTTTTGTCTTCTCCACAACCACCATTCCATTCCATATATAGTGCTATATCCATGGCTCACTCTCATGTATTGCGTGAAGATTGGAAAAGTTTTGAAAATGTTAAAGTACGAAATAATTGCTTGGCTTGTCATCGGGGTTGTGCATGGTTTAAATACTTTGTGTGGTGAAGATGGCATAGCCAGACTATATGATTTTGTAGGGATAACTTTCTTTGGCCATGTTATTTTGAGAAGACGTAATTGCTTTGTTAGTATGCTTGAAGTATTATTATTTTTATGTCAACATAAACTTTTGTCTTGAATATTTCGAATCTGAATATTCATACCACAATTAAGAAGATTTACATTGAAATTATGCCAAGTAGCACTCCGCATCAAAAATTCTCTTTTTATCATTTACCTACTCGAGGACGAGCAGGAATTAAGCTTGGGGATGCCTGATACGTCTCCAACGTATCTATAATTTTTGATTGCTCCATGCTATATTATCTACTGTTTTGGACTATATTGGGATTTATTCCCACTTTTATATTATTTTTGGGACTAACCTATTAACCGGAGGCCCAGCCCATAATTGCTGTTTTTTTGCCTATTTCAGTGTTTCGAAGAAATGGAATATCAAACGGAGTCCAAACGGAATGAAACCTTCGGGAACGTGATTTTCTCACCGAACGTTATCCAAGAGACTTGGACCCTACTCCAAGAAGTAACAGAGGCGGTCACGAGGGTGGGGGGCGCGCCCCTGCCTCTTGGGCCCCCTGTTGCTCCACCGACGTACTCCTTCCTCCTATATATACCTACATACCCCCAAACGACCAGAGACGGAGCCAAAAACCTAATTCCACCGCCGCAACTTTCTGTATCCACGAGATCCCATCTTGGGGCCTGTTCCGGAGCTCCGTCGGAGAGGGTCGTCATCACGGAGGGCTTCTACATCATCATAGCCCCTCCGATGAAATGTGAGTAGTTTACCTCAGACCTTCGGGTCCATAGTTATTAGCTAGATGGCTTCTTCTCTCTTTTTGGATATCAATACAATGTTCTCCCCCTCTCCCCTGGAGATCTATTCGATGTAATCTTCTTTTTGCGGTGTGTTTGTTGAGACCGATGAATTGTGGGTTTATGATCAAGTCTATCTATGAACAATATTTGAATCTTCTCTGAATTCTTTTATGTATGATTGGTTATCTTTGCAAGTCTCTTCGAATTATCAGTTTGGTTTGGCCTACTAGATTGGTTTTTCTTGCCATGGGAGAAGTGCTTAGCTTTCGGTTCGATCTTGCGGTGTCCTTTCCCAGTGACAGAAGGGGCAGTAAGGCACGTATTGCATCGTTGCCATCGAGGATAACAAGATGGAGTTTTTATCATATTGCATGAAACTATCCCTCTACATCATGTCATCTTGCTTAAGGCGTTACTATGTTTTTAACTTAATACTCTAGATGCATGCTGGATAGCGGTCGATGAGTGGAGTAATAGTAGTAGATGCAGGCAGGAGTCGGTCTACTTGTCTCGGACGTGATGCCTATATACATGATCATACCTAGATATTCTCATAACTATGCTCAGTTCTATCAATTGCTCAACATTAATTTGTTCACCCACCGTAGAATACTTATGCTCTTGAGAGAAGCCACTAGTGAAACCTATGGCCCCCGGGTCTATTCTCATCATATCAATCTCCATCACTTTAATCTTGCTTTGCTTTTTTACTTTGCTTTTTTACTTTTTACTTTGCATCTCTATACCAAAAATACCAAAAATATCATCTCTATCAGATCTCACCCTCGTAAGTGACCATGAAGGGATTGACAGCCCCTAATCACGTTGGTTGCGAGTAGCTATCGTTTTGTGCAGGTACGAGGGACTTGAGCGTAGCCTCCTACTGGATTGATACCTTGGTTCTCAAAAACCGAGGGAAATACTTACGCTACTTTGCTGCATCATCCTCTCCTCTTCGAGGAAATCCAGCGCAGTGCTCAAGAGGTAGCAAGGTTCTATGTGTTGGTTGGATAGATGAATCTGAGATTGTGTGATGCATATCGTATAATCATACCCACGGATACTTGAGGTGACATTGGAGTATCTAGGTGACATTAGGGTTTTGGTTGATTTGTATCTTAAGGTGTTATTCTAGTACGAACTCTAGGGCTGTTTGTGACACTTATAGGAATAGCCCAATGGATTGATTGGAAAGAATTACTTTGAGGTGGTTTCGTTCCCTACCATAATCTCTTCGTTTGTTTTCTGCTATTAGTGACTTTGGAGTGACTCTTTGCTGCATGTTGAGGGATAGTTATATGATCCAATTATGTTATTATTGTTGAGAGAACTTGCACTAGTGAAAGTATGAACCCTAGGCCTTGTTTCCTATCAATGCAATACCGTTTACGCTCACTTTTATCATTAGTTACCTTGCTGTTTTTATATTTTCAGATTACAAAAACCTATATCTACCATCCATATTGCACTTGTATCATCATCTCTTCGCCGAACTAGTGCACCTATACAATTTACCATTGTATTGGGTGTGTTGGGGACACAAGAGACTCTTTGTTATTTGGTTGTAGAGTTGTTTGAGAGAGACCATCTTCATCCTACGCCTCCCACGGATTGATAAACCTTAGGTCATCCACTTGAGGGAAATTTGCTACTATCCTACAAACCTCTGCACTTGGAGGCCCAACAACGTCTACAAGAAGAAGGTTGTGTAGTAGACATCAAGCAGTTTCTGGCGCCGTTGCCGGGGAGGTGAGTGCTTGAAGATATATCTTTAGATCTTGCAATCGAATATTTTTGTTCCTTGTTTTAGCACTAGTTTAGTTTATAAAAGAAAACTAAAAAATGGAATTGAGTTTGTCTCATACGCTTCATCTTTTTAATATCTTTCGTGAGTATAATGGAAAGGAAAATTGTGCCAAAGTGTTAGAAGAAGAATGCATTAAAATGTTTGGCACTAAATCTTTGAATGATGAGCATGATTGCAATGTTGTTAGTATGAATTCCCTGAATATCCATGACTCTAATGATATGCAAAGCCACAAGCTTGGGGAAGCTATGTTGGATGAAGATGATATTTTTCGTCCCCCAAGCTTTGATGAGAACAAAGTTGCTACTTATGATGATTATTGTGATGAAACTTATGCTATAAAAAGTAGTGATGATTATATTTATAAAACTTGTCATGATTATGATTACCCTTTTTTCTGAACATTACTCTTTTAATGTGGAGACAATTTTTAGTATTCAAGTCTCTTATGATACTCCCACTATTCCGAATGAGAAGAACTTTGCTTGTGTGGAGAGTAGTAAATTTTGTATGCTAGTAGATCATGAAAAGAATGCGTTAGGTGCTAGTTATATTGTTGAATTCATTCATGATGCTACTGAAAGTTATTATGAGGGAGGAATGTATGCTTGTAGGAATTGCAATAATATCAAGTTTCCTCTCTATGTGCTTAAAATTTTGAAGTTATGTTTGTTTTACCTTCCTACGCAAGTTGATTCTTGTTCCCATAAGTTGTTTGCTCACAAAATCCCTATGCATAGGAAGTGGGTCAGACTTAAATGTGCTAGTCATATTCTTCATGACGCTCTCTTTATGTTTCAATTCTTATCTTTTATGTGAGCATCATTGAAATCATCATGCCTAGCTAGGGGCGTTAAACGTTAACGCTTGTTGGGAGGCAACCCAATTTTATTTTAGTTTCTTGATTTTTGGTTCTTTTTAGGAATAAATAATCTATCTAGCTTTTGTTTAGATGTGGTTTTTTGTTTTAATTAGTGTTTGTGCCAAGTAGAACCTTTGGGAAGACTTGGGTGAAGTCTTTATGATCATGCTGTAAAAAAACAAAAACTTTAGCGCTCACGAGATTAGCTTCAACCTTTTACTGGAGAGTGCTATTTAGTTGTTTCTTTTTGCAGATGATTACTAGAAAAATTCCTCAGGTCCACCAATTTATTTTATAATGTTTGGAGTTCTAGAAGTTTGCGTTAGTTACATATTACTACAGATTGTTCTGTTTTTGACAGATTCTGTTTTTCGTGTGTTGTTTGCTTATTTTGATGACTCTATGGCTAGTAAAATAGTTTATAAACCATAGAGAAGTTGGAATACAGTAGGTTTAACACCAATACAATTAAATAATGAGTTCATTACAGTACCTTGAAGTGGTGTTTTGTTTTCTTTCTCTAATGGAGCTCACGAGATTTTCTGTTAAGTTTTGTGTTGTGAAGTTTTCAAGTTTTGGGTAAAGATTCGATGGACTATGGAATAAGGAGTGGCAAGAGCCTAAGCTTGGGGATGCCCAAGGCATCCCAAGGTAATATTCAAGGATAACCAAGAGCCTAAGCTTGGGGATGCCCCGGAAGGCATCCCACCTTTCGTATTCGTTCATCGGTAACTTTACTTGGAGCTATATTTTTATTCACCACATGATATGTGTTTTGCTTGGAGCGTCATTTTATTTTCTTTAGATTTGCTTCCTGTTTGAATAAAATACCAAGATCTGAAATTCTTAAATGTTAGAGAGTCTTCACATAGTTGCATAATTATTTGACTACTCATTGATCTTCGCTTATATCTTTCGGAGTAGTTTGTTGTTTGCTCTAGTGCTTCACTTATATCTTTTAGAGCATGGTGGTAGTTTTATTTTGAAGAAATAGATGAACTCTCATGCTTCACTTATATTATTTTGAGAGTCCTAAATAGCATGGTAATTTTCTTAAATAATCCTAATATGATAGGTATTCAAGAATAGTAAAAACTTTCTTATGAGTGTGTTGAGTACTAAGAGAAGTTTGATGCTTGATGACTGTTTTGAGATATGGAGGTGATAATATCAAAGTCATGCTAGTTGAGTAGTTGTGAATTTGAGAAATACTTGTGTTGAAGATTGCAAGTCTCGTAGCATGCACGTATGGTAAATGTTATGTAACAAATTTGAAACATGAGGTGTTCTTTGATTGTCCTCCTTATGAGTGGCGGTCGGGGACGAGCGATGGTCTTTTCCTACCAATCTACCCCCCTAGGATCATGCACGTAGTGCTTTGGTTTTTGATGGCTTGTAGATTTTTGCAATAAGTATATAAGTTCTTTATGACTAATGTTGAGTCCACGGATTATACGCACTCTCACCCTTCCATCATTGCTAGCCTCTTCGGTACCGTGCATTGCCCTTTCTTACATTGAGAGTTGGTGCAAACTTCACCGGTGCATCCAAACCCTGTGATATGATATGCTCTTTCGCACATAAACCTCCTTATATCTTCCTCAAAACAGCCACCATACCTACCTATTATGGCATTTCCATAGCCATTCCGAGATATATTGCCATGCAACTTTCCACCATTCTGTTCATCATGACACGTTCATCATTGTCATATTGCTTAGCATGATCATGTAGTTGACATAATATTTGTGGCAAAGCCACCATTCATAATTCTTTCATACATGTCACTCTTGGTTCATTGCATATCCCGGTACACCGCCAGAGGCATTCATATAGAGTCATACTATGTTCTAGTGTCGAGTTGTAATCATTGAGTTGTAAATAAATAGAAGTGTGACGATCATCATTTAATAGAGCATTGTCCCAAAAAAAAAGGCCAAAAGAAAAAAAGGAAGGCCCAAAAAAAGGAAATAAAAGGGGCAATGCTACTATCCTTTTTCCACACTTGTGCTTCAAAGTAGCACCATAATCTTCATGATAGAGAGTCTCTTCTTTTGTCATTTTCATATACTAGTGGAAATTTTTTCATTATAGAACTTGGCTTGTATATTCCAATGATGGGCTTCCTCAAATGCCCTAGGTCTTCGTGAGCAAGCAAGTTGGATGCACACCCACTTAGTTTCTTTTGTTGAGCTTTCATATATTTATAGCTCTAGTGCATCCGTTGCATGGCAATCCCTACTCCTTGTATTAACATCAATCGATGGGCATCTCCTTAGCCCATTGATTAGCCTCATTGATGTGAGACCTTATCCTTTTTTGTCTTCTCCACATAACCCCCATCATCATATTCTATTTCACCCATAGTGCTATATCCATGGCTCACGCTCATGTATTACGCGAAGGTTTATAAGTTTGAGATTACTAAAGTATGAAACAATTGCTTGGCTTGTCATCGGGGTTGTGCATGATGAGAGCATTCTTGTGTGACGAAAATGGAGCATGACTAAACTATATGATTTTGTAGGGATGAACTTTCTTTTGCCATGTTATTTTGAGAAGACATAATTGCTTAGTTAGTATGCTTGAAGTATTGTTATTTTTATGTCAATATGAACTTTTGTCTTGAATCTTTCGGATCTGAATATTCATACCAAAATTAAGAAGAATTACATTGAAATTATGCCAACTAGCATTCCACATCAAAAATTATCTTTTTTATCATTTACCTACTCGAGGACGAGCAGGAATTAAGCTTGGGGATGCTTGATACGTCTCCAACGTATCTATATTTTTTGATTGATCCATGCTATATTATCTACTGTTTTGGACAATATTGGGCTTTATTATCCACTTTTATATTATTTTTGGGACTAACCTATTAACCGGAGGCCCAGCCCAGAATTGCTGTTTTTTTGCCTATTTCAGTGTTTCGAAGAAAAGGAATATCAAATGGAGTCGAAACGGAACAAAATCAACTGGAGAGGTTATTTTTGGAAGGAAAGCTACCGGAAAAGCTTGGAGTGCACGTCAGGAAAGAAGGGAGGTGGCCACGAGGGTGGGGGCGCCCCCTCTAGGGCGCGCCCCTGCCTCATGGGCCCCCCGAAGCTCCACCGACGTACTTCTTTCACCCATATATATACCCACGTACCCTAAAACTTCCGAAGGACAGAATAGATCGGGAGTTCCGCCGCCGCAAGCCGTAGCCACCAAAAACCAATCGGGACCCTGTTTCGGCACCCTGCCGGAGGGGGGAACCCTCACCGGTGGCCATCTTCATCATCCCGACGCTCTCCATGATGAGGAGGGAGTAGTTCACCCTCGGGGCTGAGGGTATGTACCAGTAGCTATGTGTTTGATCTCTCTCTCTCTCTCTCTCTCTCTCTCGTGTTCTTGATTTGGCACGATCTTGATGTATCACGAGCTTTGCTATTATAGTTGCATCTTATGTTGCTTCTCCCCCTCTACTCTCTTGTAATGGATTGAGTTTTCCCTTTGAGGTTATCTTATCGGATTGAGTCTTTAAAGATTTGAGAACACTTGATGTATGTCTTGCCGTGCGTATCTGTGGTGACAATGGGATATCACGTGATTCACTGGATGTATGTTTTGGTGATCAACTTGCGGGTTCCGCCCATGAACCTATGCATAGGGGTTGGCACACGTTTTCGTCGTGATTCTCCGGTAGAAACTTTGGGGAACTCTTTGAGGTCCTATGTGTTGGTTGAGTAGATGAATCTGATATAATCATACCCACGGATACTTGAGGTGACATTGGAGTATCTAGGTGACATTAGGGTTTTGGTTGATTTGTATCTTAAGGTGTTATTCTAGTACGAACTCTAGGGATGTTTGTGACACTTATAGGAATAGCCCAATGGATTGATTGGAAAGAATAACTTTGAGGTGGTTTTGTACCCTACCATAATCTCTTCGTTTGTTTTCCGCTATTAGTGACTTTGGAGTGACTCTTTGCTGCATGTTGAGGGATAGTTATATGATCCAATTATGTTATTATTGTTGAGAGAACTTGCACTAGTGAAAGTATGAACCCTACGCCTTGTTTCCTATCATTGCAATACCGTTTACGCTCACTTTTATCATTAGTTACCTTGCTGTTTTTATATTTTCAGATTACAAAAACCTATATCTACCATCCATATTGCACTTGTATCATCATCTCTTCGCCGAACTAGTGCACCTATACAATTTACCATTGTATTGGGTGTGTTGGGGACACAAGAGACTCTTCGTTATTTGGTTGCAGGGTTGTTTGAGAGAGACCATCTTCATCCTACGCCTCCCACGGATTGATAAACCTTAGGTCATCCACTTGAGGGAAATTTGCTACTGTCCTACAAACCTCTGCACTTGGAGGCCCAACAACGTCTACAAGAAGAAGGTTGTGTAGCAGACATCAGGGGGGAGGGGGCGCGGCCCTTGCCCTGGCCGCCTCCTCTCTCTTCCACCAAAGCCCACTAAGTCCCACTAAGTCCCCAGGGGGTTCCGGTAACCTCCCGGTACTCTCGTAAAATCCCGATTTCACTCGGAACACTTCCAATATCCAAACATAGGCTTCCAATATATCAATCTTCATGTCTCGACCATTTCGAGATTCCTCGTCATGTCCGTGATCACATCCGGGACTCCGAACAACCTTCGGTACATCAAAACATATAAAGTCATAATATAACTGTCATCAAAACGTTAAGCGTGCGGACCCTACGGGTTCGAGAACTA
Organism: Aegilops umbellulata; assembly: GCA_032464435.1. NCBI lineage: Eukaryota > Viridiplantae > Streptophyta > Magnoliopsida > Poales > Poaceae > Aegilops > Aegilops umbellulata. The sequence continues at coordinate 286,441,587 of CP136055.1, read as the reverse complement.
TGTAGACATGACCGAGACACGTCTCCAGTCAATAACCAATAGCAGAACCTGGATGCTCATATTGGCTCCCACATATTCTACGAAGATCTTTATCGGTCAGACCGCATAACAACATACATTGTTCCCTTTGTCATCGGTATGTTACTTGCCCGAGATTCGATCGTCGGTATCTCAATACCTAGTTCAATCTCATCACCGGCAAGTCTCTTTACTTGTTCCGTAATACATCATCCCGCAACTAACTCATTAGTTGCAATGCTTGCAAGGCTTAAGTGATGTGCATTACCAAGAGGGCCCAGAGATACCTCTCCGACAATCGGAGTGACAAATCCTAATCTTGAAATACGCCAACCCAACAAGTACCTTCGGAGACACCTGTAGAGCACCTTTATAATCACCAAGTTACGTTGTGACGTTTGGTAACACACAAAGTGTTCCTCCGGTAAACGGGAGTTGCATAATCTCATAGTCATAGGAACATGTATAAGTCATGAAGAAAGCAATAGCAACATACTAAACGATCGTGTGCTAAGCTAACGGAATGGGTCATGTCAATCACATCATTCTCCTAATGATGTGATCCCGTCAATAAAATAACAACTCCTTTTCCATCGTTAGGAAACATAACTATCTTTGATTAACGAGCTAGTCAAGTAGAGGCATACTAGTGACACTCTGTTTGTCTATGTATTCACACATGTATTATGTTTCCGGTCAATACAATTCTAGCATGAATAATAAACATTTATCATGATACAAGGAAATTAATAATAACTTTATTATTGCCTCTAGGGCATATTTCCTTCAGTCTCCCACTTGCACTAGAGTCGATAATCTAGATTACACAATAATGATTCTAACACCCATGGAGCCTTGGTGTTGATCATGTTTTGCTCGTGGAAGAGGCTTAGTCAATGGGTCTGTCACATTCAGATTCGTATGTATTTTGCAAATTTCTATGTTTACAATGCTCTGCACGGAGCTACTTTAGCTAATTGCTCCCACTTTCAATATGTATCCAGATTGAGACTTAGAGTCATCTGGAGTAGTGTCAAAACTTGCATTGACGTAACCCTTTACGACGAACCTTTTGTCACCTCCATAATCGAGAAACATATCCTTATTCCACTAAGGATAATTTTGACCGCTGTTCAGTGATCTACTCCTAGATCACTATTGTACTCCCTTGTCAAACTCAGTGTAGGGTATACAATAGATCTGGTACACATCATGGCATAATTTATAGAACCTATGGCTGAGGCATAGGGAATGACTTTCATTCTCTTTCTATCTTCTGCCGTGGTCGGGCTTTGAGTCTTGCTGAATTTTACACCTTGTAACACAGGCAAGAACTCTTTCTTTGACTGTTCCATTTTGAACTACTTCAAAATCTTGTCAAGGTATGTACTCATTGAAAAAACTTATCAAGCGTCTTGATCTCTCTCTCTATAGATCTTGATGCTGAATATGTAAACAGCTTCACTGAGGTCTTTCTTTGAAAAACTCCTTTCAAACACTCCTTTATGCTTTGCAGAATAATTCTACATTATTTACGATCAACAATATGTCATTCACATATACTTATCAGAGATGCTGTAGTGCTCCCACTCACTTTCTTGTAAATATAGGCTTCACCGCAGGTTTGTATAAAACTATATGCTTTGATCAACTTATCAAAGCGTATATTCCAACTCCGAGATGCTTGCCCCAGTCCATAGATGGATCGCTGGAGCTTGCATATTTTGTTAGCACCTTTAGGATTGACAAAACCTTCTGGTTGCATCATATACAACTCTTCTTTAATAAATCCATTTAGGAATGCAGTTTTGTTTATCCATTTGCTAGATTTCATAAAATGCAGCAATTGCTAACATGATTTGGACAGACTTAAGCATAGATACGAGTGACAAAATCTCATCATAGTCAACACCGTGAACTTGTCGAAAACCTTTTGTGACAATTCTAGCTTTCTAGATAGTAACACTACTATCAGCGTCTGTCTTCCTCTTGAAGATCCATTTAATCTCAATGGCTCGCCGATCATTGGGCAAGTCAATCAAAGTCCATACTTTGTTCTCATACATGGATCCCATCTCAGATTTCATGGCCTCAAGCCATTTTTGCGGAATCTGGGCTCATCATCGCTTCCTCATAGTTCGTAGGTTCGTCATGGTCAAGTAACATGACCTCCAGAACAGGATTACCGTACCACTATGGTGCGGATCTCACTCTGGTTGATCTACGAGGTTCGGTAGGAACTTGATTTGAAGCTTCTTGATCATCATCATTAGCTTCCTGACAATTGGTGTAGTAGTCACAGGAACATATTTCTGTGATGAACTAATTTCCAATAAGGGAGCAGGTACAATTACCTCATCAAGTTCTACTTTCCTCCCACTCACTTCTTTCGAGAGAAACTCCTTCTCTAGAAAGGATCCACTCTTAGCAACGAATGTCTTGCCTTCATATCTGTGATAGAAGGTGTACCAAATAGTCTCCTTTGGGTATCCTATGAAGATACATTTCTCCGATTTGGGTTTGAGCTTATCAGGATGAAACTTTTTCTTATAAGCATCGCAACCCCAAACTTTAAGAAACGACAACTTTGGTTTCTTGCCAAACCACAGTTCATACAGTGTCGTCTCAACGGATTTAGATGGTGCCCTTTTTAACGTGAATGCAACTGTCTCTAATGCATAACCCCAAAACTATAGAGGTAAATCGGTAAGAAACATCATAGATTGCACTATATCCAATAATGTATGGTTATGACATTCGGACACACCATTATGCTACGGTGTTCTAGGTGGCACGAATTTGTGAAACTATTCCACATTGTTTTAATTGAAGACCAAACTTGTAACTCAAATATTTGTCTCCGCGATTAGACCGTAGAAACTTTATTTTCTTGTCACGATGATTTTCCACTTCACTCTGAAATTCTTTGAACTTTTCAAATGTTTTAGACTTATGTTTCATCAAGTAGATATACCCATATCTGCTTAAATCATCTGTGAAGGTCAGAAAATAACGATACCTGCCGCGAGCCTCAACACTCATCGGACCGCATACATCAGTATGTATTATTTCCAATAAGTTAGTTGCTCGCTCCATTGTTCCGGAGAACGGAGTCTTAGTCATCGTGCCCATGAGGCATGGCTCGCAAGCATCAAGTGATTCATAATCAAGTGATTCCAAAATCCCATCAGCATGGAGTTTCTTCATGCGCTTTACACCAATATGACCTAAACGGAAGAGCCACAAATAAGTTGCACTATCATTATTAACTTTGCATCTTTTGGCTTCAATATTATGAATATGTGTATCACTACGATCGAGATCCAACAAACCATTTTATTGGGTGTATTACCATAGAAGGTTTTATTCATGTAAACAGAACAACAATTATTCTCTAATTTAAATGAGTAACCGTATTGCAACAAACTTGATCAAATCATATTCATGCTCAACGCAAACACCAAATAACACTTATTTAGTTTCAACACTAATCCCGAAAGTATAGGGAGTGTGCGATGATGATCATATCAATCTTGGAACTACTTCCAACACATATCGTCACCTCACCCTTTACTAGTTTCTGTTTATTCCGCAACTCTCGTTTTGAGTTACTACTCTTAGCAACTGAACCAGTAACAAATGCCGAGGGGTTGCTATAAACACTAGTAAAGTACACATCAATAACATGTATATCCAATATACCTTTATTCACTTTGCCATCCTTCCAATCCGCCAAATACTTGGGGCAGTTCTGCTTCCAGTGACCAGTCCCTTTGCAGTATAAGCACTTAGTCTCAGGCTTAGGACCAGACTTGGGCTTCTTCACTTTGAGAAGCAACTTGCTTGCCATTCTTCTTGAAGTTCCCCTTCTTCCCCTTGCCCTTTTCTTGAAACTAGTGGTCTTGTCTACTATCAACACTTGATGTTTTTCTTGATTTCTACCTTCGTTGATTTCAGCATCACAAAGAGCTTGGGAATCATTTCTGTTATCCCTTGCATATTATAGTTCATCACGAAGTTCTACTAACTTGGTGATGGTGACTAGAGAATTATGTCAATCACTATCTTATCTGGAAGATTAACTCCCACTTGATTCAAGCGATCGTAGTACCCAGACAATCTGAGCACATGCTCACTGCTTGAGCTATTCTCCTCCATCTTTTTAGCTATAGAACTTGCTAGAGACTTCATATCTCTCAACTCGGATATTTGCTTGAAATATTAACTTCAACTCCTGGAACATCTCATATGGTCCATGACGTTCAAAACGTCTTTGAAGTCCCGATTCTAAGCCGTTAAGCATGGTGCACTAAACTATCAAGTAGTCATCGTATTGAGCTAGCCAAACGTTCATAACATTTGCATATGCTCCTGCAATAGGTCTGTCACCTAGCGGTGCATCAAGGACATAATTCTTCTGTGCAGCAATGAGGATAAACCTCAGATCACGGACCAATCCGCATCATTGCTACTATCATCTTTCAACTTAGTTTTCTCTAGAAACATATATAAAACATAGGGAAGCAACAACGCGAGCTATTGATCTACAACATTATTTGCAAAATACTATCAGGACTAAGTTCATGATAAATTAAAGTTCAATTAATCATATTACTTAAGAACTCCCACTTAGATAGACATCCCTCTAATCATCTAAGTGATCACATGATCCAAATCAACTAAACCATAACCGATCTTCACATGAAATGGAGTAGTTTTCAATGGTGAACATCACTATGTTGATCATATGTACTATATGATTCATGCTCAACCTTTCGGTCTCAGTGGTCCGAGGCCATATCTGCATATGCTAGGCTCGTCAAGTTTAACCTGAGTATTCTGCGTGTGCAAAACTGGCTTGCACCCATTGTAGATGGACATAGAGCTTATCACACCCGATCATCACGTGGTGTCTCGGCACGATGAACTTTGGCAACGGTGCATACTCAGGGAGAACACTTTTATCTTGAAATTTAGTGAGAGATCATCTTATAATGCTACCGTCAATAAAAGCAAAATAAGATGCATAAAAGATAAGCATCACATGCAATCAAAATATGTGACATGATATGGCCATCATCATCTTGTGCCTTTGATGTCCATCTCCAAAGCATCGTCATGATCTCCATCGTCACCGGCATGACACCATGATCTCCATCATCTTGATCTATATCAATGTGTCGTCACATGGTTGTCTCGCCAACAATTGCTCTTGCAACTATTGCTATCGCATAGTGATAAAGTAAAGCAATTATTTGGCGCTTGCATCTTATGCAATAGAGAGACAACCATAAGGCTTTTGCCAGTTGCCGATAAATTTTACAAAACATGATCATCTCATACAATAATTTATATCTCATCATGTCTTGACCATATCACATCACAACATGCCCTGCAAAAACAAGTTAGACGTCCTCTACTTTGTTGTTGCAAGTTTTACGTGGCTGCTATGGGCTGAGCAAGAACCGTTCTTACCTACGCATCAAAACCACAACGATAGTTTGTCAATTTGGTGTTGTTTTAACCTTCGCAAGGACCGGGCGTAGCCACACTCGGTTCAACTAAAGTTGGAGAAACTGACACCCGCCAGCCACCTGTGTGCAAAGCACGTCGGTAGAACCAGTCTTGCGTAAGCGTACGCGTAAGGTCGGTCCGGGACGCTTCATCCAACAATACCGCCAAAGCAAAGTATGACATGCTGGTAAGCAATATGACTTATATCGCCCACAACTCACTTGTGTTCTACTCGTGCATATAACATCAACGCATAAAACCTGGCATGGATGCCACTGTTGGGGAACATAGTAATTTCAAAAATTTCCTACGCACACGCAAGATCATGGTGATGCATAGCAATGAGAGGGAGAGTGTGTCCACGTACCCTCGTAGACCGAAAGCGGAAGCATTATGACAACGCGGTTGATGCAGTCGTACGTCTTCATGATCCGCCCGTTCCAAGTACCGAACGCACGGCACCTCCGAGTTCAGCACACGTTCAGCTCGATGACGTCCTACGAACTCCGATCCAGCAGAGCTTCGAGGAAGAGTTCCGTCAGCACGACGGCGTCATGACGGTGATGATGATGCTACCGACGCAGGGCTTCGCCTAAGCACTGCTACGATATGATCGAGGTGGATTATGGTGGAGGGGGGCACTGCACACGGCTAAGAGATCAAGAGATCAATTGTTGTGTCTATGGGGTGCCCCCTGGCCACGTATATAAAGGAGTGGAGGAGGGGAGGGGTCGGCCCTCTCTATGGCGCGCCCTGGGGAGTCCTACTCCCACCGGGAGTAGGATTCCCCCCTTCCATGTAGTAGGAGTAGGAGAGAAGGAAAGGGAAGAGAGAAGAGAAGGAAGGAGGGGGCGCAACCCTTCCCCCTAGTCCAATTAGGACTAGGTCTTGGGGGGGGGGGCGCAGCCTGCCTCTCTCTCTCTCTCTCTCTCTCTCTCCCCTAAATCCAAATAAGGCCAATATACTTCTTCCCGTATTCCCGTAACTCCCCGGTACCGCCGAAAATACATCAATCACTCGGAACCTTTCCGATGTTCGAATATAGTCGTCCAATATATTGATCTTTACGTCTCGACCATTTCGAGACTCCTCGTCATGTCCCCAGTCTCATCCGGGACTCCGAACTACCTTCGGTACATCAAATCACATAAACTCATAATACAATCGTCACCGAAACTTTAAGCGTGCGGACCCTACGGGTTTGAGAACTATGTAGACATGACCGAGACACGTCTCCAGCCAATAACCAATAGCGGAACCTCGATGCTCATATTGGCTCCCACATATTCTACGAAGATCTTTATCGGTCAAACCGCATAACAACATACATTGTTCCCTTTGTCATCGGTATGTTACTTGCCCGAGATTCGATCGTCGGTATCTCAATACCTAGTTCAATCTCGTTACCAGCAAGTCTCTTTACTCGTTCCGTAATACATCTCCGGCAACTAACTCATTAGTTACAATGCCTGCAAGGCTTATAATGATGTGTATTATCGAGTGGGCCCAGAGATACCTCTCCGACAATCGGAGTGACAAATCCTAATCTCGAAATACGCTAACCCAATAAGTACCTTTGGAGACACATGTAGAGCACCTTTATAATCACCTAGTTATGTTGTGATGTTTGGTAGCACACAAAATGTTCCTCCGGCAAACGGGAGTTGCATAATCTCATAGTCATAGGAACATGTATAAGTCATGAAGAAAGCAATAGCAACATACTAAACAATCAAGTGCTAAGCTAACGGAATGGGTCAAGTCAATCACATCATTCTCCTAATGATGTGATCCCGTTAATCAAATGACAACTCATGTCCATGGCTAGGAAACTCAACCATCTTCGATTAACGAGCTAGTCAAGTAGAGGCATACTAGTGACACTATGTTTGTTTATGTATTCACACATGTATTATGTTTCCGGTTAATAAAATTCTAGCATGAATAATAAACATTTATCATGATATGAGGAAATAAATAATAACTTTATTATTGCCTCTAGGGCATATTTCCTTCACTTCTATCACTCTAGCAACCCATCATCTACTTATTACTTTCCAATGTCTTCCCCTAGGGCCAAATCATGGTGAAGTGTGATGTAGTCGACGTTCACATAACACCACTAGAGGAAAGATAACATACATCTCATCAAAATATCGAACGAATACCAAATTCACATGATTACTTATAGCAAGATTTCTCCCATGTCCTCAGGAACAAATGTAACTACTCACAAAGCATATTCATGTTCAAGATCAAAGGGGTATTGAATATCATTAAGCATTTGAACATATGATCTTTCACTGAATAAACCAATGACAACCCACAAGTATAAGGGATCTATCATAGTCCTTTCAATAACTAAGAGTGTCGAACCCAATGAGGAGCGGAAGGAAATGACAAGCAGTTTTCAGCAAGGTATTCTCTGCAAGCACTAAAATTATCGGTAATAGATAGTTTTGTGATAAGATAATTCGTAATGGGTTACAAGTAACAATTGTAACTAAAGTGTAGCAAGGTGGCCCAATCCTTTTGTAGAAAAGGACAAGCCTTGACAAACTTTTATATAAAGCAAAGCGCTCCCGAGGACAAATGGGAATTATTGTCAAGTTAGTTTTCATCATGCTCATATGATTCGCATTTGTTAATTTGATAATTTGATATGTGGGTGGACCTATGCTTGGGTATTGTCCTTAATTGAAAAAGCCTCCCACTTATGATTAACCCCTCTCGCAAGCATCCACAACTACGAAAGAAGAATTAAGATATATCTAACCATAGCATGAAACATGTGTATCCAAATCAGCCCCTTACGAAGCAACGCATAAACTAGGGTTTAAGCTTCTGTCACTCTAGCAACCCATCATTTACTTATTACTTCCCAATGCCTTCCCCTAGGCCCAAATCATGGTGAAGTGTCATGTAGTCGACGTTCACATAACACACTAGAGGAAAGACAACATACATCTCATCAAAATATCGAACGAATACCAAATTCACATGATTACTTATAACAAGACTTCTCCCATGTCCTCAGGAACAAACGTAACTACTCACAAAGCATATTCATGTTCATAATCAGAGGGGTAATAAATATCATTAAGGATCTGAACATATGATCTTTCACCGAATAAACCAACTAGCATCAACTACAAGGAGTAACCAACACTACTAGCAACCCACAGGTACCAAGCTGAGGTTTTGAGACAAAGATCAGATACAAGAGATGAACTAGGGTTTGAGAGGAGATGGTGCTGGTGAAGATGTTGATGGCGATTGACCCCCTCTCAATGAGAGGATCATTGGTGATGACGATCGCTTCAATTTCCCCCTCCGGGAGGGAAGTTTCCCTGGCAGAACAGCTCCGCCGGAGCCCTAGATTGCTTCTGCCCAGGTTCCGCCTCGAGATGGCGACGCTTTGTCCCGATAGCTTCCTTGTGATTTTTTTCCAGGTCAAAAGACGTCATATAGCAGAAGATGGGTACCAGTGGCCTGCCAAGGGGCCCACAAGCCCTAGGGGCGCGCCCAGGGGGGTAGGGCGCGCCCAGGGGGGTAGGGCGCGCCCAGGGGGTAGGGCGCGCCCCCCAGGCTTGTGGCCACCTGGGGGTCCCTTGTGGTATTTTTTCGCCCAATATTTTTCATATATTCCAAAATAATTCTTCATAAATTTCCAGGACTTTTGGAGTTGTGCAGAATAGGTCTCTTAGATTTGCTCCTTTCGGTCCAGAATTCCAGCTGTCGGCATTCTCCCTCTTTATGTAAAAACTTATAAAATAAGAGAGAAAAGGCATAAGTATTTTACCATAAAAGCATGATGCAAAATGGATGTATCAGCTCCCCCAAGCTTAGACCTCGCTTGTCCTCAAGCGGAAGCCGAAATTGATAATCATGTCCACATGTTTAGAGACAGAGGTGTCGATAAAACAAAGTACGGACATGATGGCATCATGGTCATCTTTATAGAACAACAATATATATTGTCATATAATTTCTTAGGCTAAAGTGACAATTTGTTCAGAAGATAAAGTATGAATAAGAAACTTTATTGAAAACTAACAAACAATGATCTTAGTCATTGAAGCCATTGCAATTTATCATAATATCGGAAAGAGTCATTGCAAGAGCTTTTGTAGAGCAAGTCCACATACTCAACCATATTTTAGTCTTTTATAATTGCTAACACTCACGCGATACTTATGGGTTCAAAGCCTCAATCGGATACAGAGAAAGATAGGGGCTTACCGTTTCGCCTCCCAACCCTTTACCCTCAAGGGTAATGTCAACAATATTACTTTATGATAACTTACATCCGAGTTGATATATATATATATATATATATATATATATATATATATATATATATATATATATATATATATATATATATATATATATGGATCTTGAAGGAAATATGCCCTAGAGGCAATAATATAGTTGTTATTTATATTTCCTTATATCATGATAAATGTTTATTATTCATGCTAGAATTGTATTAACTGGAAACTTACTACATGTGTGAATACATAGACAAAACAGAGTGTCCCTAGTATGCCTCTACTTGACTAGCTCGTTAATCAAAGATGGTTATATTTCCTGACCATAGACATGTGCTGTCATTTGATGAACGGGATCACATCATTAGAGAATGATGTGATGGACAAGACCCATCTGTTAGCTTAGCGTAATCATTTAGTTTTATTGCTATTGCTTTCATCATGTCTTATACATGTTCCTCTGAGTATGAGATTATGCAACTGCCGAATACTGGAGGAACACCTTGTGTGCTATCAAACGTCACAACACAACTAGGTGATTATAAAGATGCTCTACAGATGTCTCCGAAGGTGTTTGTTGGGTTGGCATAGATCGAGATTAGGATTTGTCACTCTGTGTATCGGAGAGGTATCTTTGGGCCCTCTCGGTAATGCACATCACTATAAGCCTTGCAAGCAATGTGACTAATGAGTTAGCCATGGGATGATGCATTACCGAACGAGTAAAGAGACTTGCCGGTAACGAGATTGAACTAGGTATTGAGATACCGACGATCGAATATCGGGCAAGTAACATACCGATGACAAAGGGAACAACGTATGTTGTTATGCGGTTTGACCGATAAAGATCTTCGTAGAATATGTAGGAACCAATATGAGCATCCAGGTTCTGCTATTGGTTATTGACCGGAAGTGAGTCTTGGTCATGCCTACATAGTTCTCGAACCCGTAGGGTCCGCACGCTTAGTGTTCGATGACGATCGGTATTATGAGTTTATGTGTTTTCATGTACCGAAGGTAGTTCAGAGTCCCGGATGTGACCACGGACATGACGAGGAGTCTCGAAATGTTCGAGACATAAAGATCAATATATTGGAAGGCTATGTTTGGACACCAGAAGGGTTCCAGATGAGTTCGGGCATTTATCGAAGTACCGAGGGGGGGGGGGGTTACCAGAACCCCCCGTGGAGTCAATGGGCCTTAGTGGGAGAGAGGAGGAGGCGGCCAGGTGGAGGGCGCCCCCCCAAACCCAATCCAAATTTGGTGGGGGCCCTCCCCCCCTTTCCTTCCCTCTCTCTCCCTCTTCCTTCTTCTCCTACTCCAACAAGGGAAGGGGGAGACCTACTCCTATTGGGAGTAGGACTCCCCCCTTGGGCGCGCCCTATTAGGGCCGACCCTCCCCTCCTCCTCTCCTTTATATATGGGGGAGGGGGGCACCCCATAGACACACAAGTTGACAGTTGTCTTAGCCGTGTGCGGTACCCCCTCCAAAGATTTCCACCTCGGTCATATCATTGTAGTGCTTAGGCGAAGCCCTGCGTCGGTAACTTCATCAACACCATCACCACGCCATCGTGCTGACGGAACTCTCCCTCGGCCTCAGCTGGATCAAGAGTATGAGGGATGTCACCGAGTTGAACGTGTGCAGATCGCGGAGGTGCCGTGCGTTCGCTACTTGGACCAGTTGGATCGCGAAGACGTTCGACTACATCAACCGTGTTACTAAATGCTTCCGCTTTCGGTCTACGAGGGTGCATGGGCACACTCTCCCTGCTCATTGCTATGCATCACCATGATCTTGCGTGTGCGTAGGAAATTTTTGAAATTACTATGTTCCCCAACAGTGGCATCCATGCCAGGTTTTATGCGTTGATGTTATATGCACGAGTAGAACACAAGTGAGTTGTGGGCGATATAAGTCATACTGCTTACCAGCATGTCATACTTTGATTCGGCGGTATTGTTGGATGAAGCGTCTCAGACCGACATTACGCGTACGCTTACATGAGACTGGTTCTACCGACGTGCTTCGCACACAGGTGGCTAGTGGGTGTCTGTTTCTCCAACTTTAGTTGAATCGAGTGTGACTACGTCCGGTCCTTGTTGACGGTTAAAACAACAAACTTGATGAAAAATTGTTGTGGTTTTAATGCGTAGGTAAGAACGGTTCTTGCTAAGCCCGTAGCAGCGACGTAAAACTTGCAACAATAAAGTAGAGGACGTCTAACTTGTTTTTGCAGGGCATGTTGTGATGTGATATGGTCAAGACATGATGAGATATAAATTGTTGTATGATATGATCATGTTTTGTAACACAGTTATCGGCAACTGGCAGGAGCCATATGGTTGTCGCTTTATTGTATGAAATGCAATCGCCATGTATTTGCTTTACTTTATCACTAAGCGGTAGCGATAGTCGTAGAAGCAATAGTTGGCGAGACGACAATGATGCTTCGATGGAGATCAAGGTGTCAAGCCGGTGATGATGGTGATCATGACGGTGTTCGGAGATGGAGATCAAAGGCACAAGATGATGATGGCCATATCATATCACTTATATTGATTGCATGTGATGTTTATCCTTTATGCATCTTATTTTGCTTAGTATGGCGGTAGCATTATAAGATGATCTCTCACTAAATTTCAAGGTATAAGTGTTCTCCCTGAGTATGCACCGTTGCTAGAGTTCGTCGTGCCGAGACACCACGTGATGATCGGGTGTGATAAGCTCTACATTCACATACAATGGGTGCTAACCAGTTTTGCACACGTAGAATACTCGAGTTAAATTTGACGAGCCTAGCATACGCAGATATGGCCTCGGAACACTGAGACCGAAAGGTGGAGCGTGAATCATATAGTAGATATGATCAACATAGTGATGTTCACCATTGAAAACTACTCCATCTCACGTGATGATCGGACATGGTTTAGTTGATATGGATCACGTGATCACTTAGATGATTAGAGGGATGTCCATCTAAGTGGGAGTTCTTCAGTAATATGATTAATTGAAGTTTAATTTATCAGGAACTTAGTACCTGATAGTATTTTGCATGTCTATGTTGTTGTAGATAAATGTCCCGTGCTGTTGTTCCGTTGGATTTTAATGCGTTCCTAAAGAAATCTAAGTTGAAAGATGATGGTAGCAATTACACGGACTGGGTCCATAACTTGGGCATTATCCTCATTGCTGCACAGAAGAATTATGTCCTTGATGCACCGCTAGGTGACGGACCTATTGCAGAAGCAGATGCAGACGTTATGACCATTTGGCAAGCTCGATATGATGACTACTTGATACTTTAGTGCACCATGCTATACGGCTTAGAACCAGGACTTAAAAAATGTTTTGAACGCCAAGGAGCATATAAGATGTTCCAAGAGCTAAATTTGGTATTTCAGACTCATGCCCGAGTCGAGCGGTATGAGACCTCTGACAAGTACTTTGCCTACAAGATGGAGGAGAATAGCTCAACCAGTGAGCATGTGCTCAAAATGTCTGTGTACTACAATCGCTTGAATCCAGTGGGAGTCAATCTTCCAGATAAGATAGTGATTGATAGAGTTCTCTAGTCACTATCACCAAGTTACTGGAACTTCGTGATGAACTATAATATGCAAGGGATGGATGAGACAATCCCCGAGCTCTTCGCGATACTAAGAACTGCTGAGGTAGAAATCAAGAAGGAGCATCAAGTGTTGATGGTTAACAAGACCACTAGTTTCAAGAAAAAGGGCAAAGGAAAGAAGGGGAACTTCAAGAAGAACGGCAAGCAAGTTGCTGCTCCTGTGAAGAAACCCAAAGCTAGACCTAGGCCTGAAACTGAGTGCTTCTACTACAAAGGGAGTGGTCACTGGAAGCGGAACTACCCCAAAAATTGGCGGATGAGAAGGATGGCAAAGTGAAAAAAAGTATATATGATATACATGTTACTTTGTGTACTTTACTAGTGTTCATAGTAGCCCCTGGGTATTTGATACTGGTTCAGTTGCTATGATTAGTAACTTGAAACAGGAGTTGCAAAATGAACAAAAGACTAGTTGAGGGCGAGGTGACGATGTGTGTTGGAAATGATTCCAAGGTTGATAAGATCACCATCGCATACTCCCTCTACCTTCGTGATTAGTATTGGAACTAAATAAATATTACTTGGTGTTTGCATTGAGCATAAATATGGCTGGATCATGTGTATTGTGATACGGTTATTCATTTAAAGTCAGAGAATAATTGTTGTTCTGTTTACATGAATAAAACCTTCTATGGTCTTACATCCAATGTAAATGGTTTACTGAATCTCGATCACAGTGATACACATAATATTGATGCCAAAAGATACAAAGTTAGTAATGATGGTGCAACTTATTTTGTGGCACTGCCGTTTAGGTCATATTTGTGTAAAGCGCATGAAGGAACTCCATGCTGATGGGCTTTTGGAATCACTTGATTATGAATCACTTGATGCTTGCGAACCATGCCTCATAGGCAAGATGACTAAAGACTCCTTTCTCCGGAACAATGGAGCGAGCCACTAACTTATTGGAAATAATACATACTGATGTATGTGGTCCGATGAGTGTTGAGGCTCGCGGCGGGTGTCGTTATTTTCTGACCTTCACAAATGATTTAGGAAGATATGTGTATATCTACTTAATGAAACACAAGTCTGAAACATTTGAGAAGTTCAAAGAAATTCAGAGTGAAGTGGAGAATCATCGTAACTAGAAAATAAATTTTCTACAATCTGATCGCGGAGGCGAATATTTGAGTTACGAGCTTGGCTTCAATTAAAACAATGTGGAATAGTTTCACAAACTCATGCCACCTGGAACACCGTAACATAATGGTGTGTCCGAACGTCGTAACCATACTTTATTAGATATGGTGCAATTTATGATGTCTCTTACCGATTTACCACTATCATTTTGGGGTTATGCATTAGATACAGCTGCATTCACGTTAAATAGGGCACCGTCTAAAAATCCGTTGAGACGACACCGTATGAACTATGGTTTAGCAAGAAACCTAAGCTGTCGTTTATTAAAGTTTGGGGTTGCGATGCTTATGTGAAAAAGTTTTAGCCTGATAAGCTCAAACCCAAATCGAAGAAGTGCGTCTTCATAGGATACCCAAAAGAAACTGTTGGGTACACCTTCTATCATAGACCCAAAGGGAAGATCTTTGTTGCTAAGAGTGGATCCTTTCTAGAAAATGAGTTTCTCTCGAAAGAAGTGAGTGGGAGGAAAGTAGAACTTGATGAGGTATTTGTACCTTCTCTCGAATTGCAAAGTGGATCACCACAGAAATCAGTTCTAGTGATGCCTACACCAATTAGTGAGGAAGTTAATGATGATGATCATGAAACTTCACATCAAGTTACTACCGAACCTCATAGGTCTGGCAGAGTGCGATCCGCACCAGAGTGGTACGGTAATCCTGTTCTGGAAGTCGTGTTACTAGACCATGATGAACCTATGAACTATGAGGAAGCGATGATGAGCCCAGATTCCGACAGATGGCTTGAGGCCATGAAATCTGAGATAGAATCCATGTATGTGAACAAAGTATGGACTTTGGTGGACTTGCTCGATGATCGGCAAGCCATTGAGAATAAATGGATCTTCAAGAGGAAGACGGACGCTGATAGTAGTGTTACTATCTACAAAGCTCGACTTATCGAAAAGGGTTTTTGACAAGTTCAAGATGTTGGCTACGATGAGATTTTCTCACTCGTATCGGTGCTTAAAGTCTGTCCGGATCATGTTAGAAATTGCCACATTTTATGAAATCTGACAAATGGATATCAAAACTACATTCCTTAATGGATTTATTAAAGAAGAGTTGTATATGATACAACCAAAAGGTTTTGTCAATCCTAAAGGTGCTAACAAAATGTGCAAGCTCCAGCAATCCATCTATGGACTGGTGCAAGCATCTTGGAGTTGGAATATATGCTTTGATGAGTTGATCAAAGCATATAGTTTTATACAGACTTGCGGTGAAGCCTGTATTTACAGGAAAGTGAGTGGGAGCACTACAACCTTTCTGATAAGTATATGGGAATGACATATTGATCTGAAATGATGTAGAATTTTCTGGAAAGCATAAATGAATGTTTGAAAGGAGTTTTTCAAAGAAAGACCTCGGTGAAGCTACTTACATATTGGGCATCAAGATCTATAGAGATACATCAAGACGCTTGATAAGATTTTTTCTATGAGTACATACCTTGACAAGATTTTTGAAGTAGTTCAAAATGGAACAGTCAAAGAAGGAGTTCTTGCCTGTATTGCAAGGTATAAAGTTGAGTAAGACTCAAAACACGACCACGACAAAAAAAAGAAAGAGAATGAAAGTCATTCCTTATGCCTCAACCATAGGTTCTATAAAGTATGCTATGTTGTGTACCAAACCTATTGTGTACCTTGCCATGAGTTTGGCAAGGGGGCACAATATTGATCCAGTAGTGGATCACTTGACAGCGGTCAAAATTATCCTTAGAAGACTAAGGAGATATTTCTCAGTTATGGAGGTGATAAAGAGTTCGTCGTAAAGAGTTACGCCGATGCAAGCTTTTACACCGATCCGGATGACTCTGAATCTCAATCTGGATACATATTGAAAGTGGGAGCAATTAGCTAGAGTAGCTCCATACAGAGCATTGTAGACATAGAAAATTTGCAAAATACATATGGCTCTGAATGTGACAGACCCATTGACTAAGCTTCTCTCACAAGCAAAACATGATCACACCTTAGTACTCTTTTGGTGTTAATCACATAGCGATGTGAACTAGATTATTGACTCTAGTAAAACCTTTGGGTATTAGTCACACGGCGATGTGGACTAATCACATGGTGATGTGAACTATTGGTGTTAAATCACATGGCGATATGAACTAGATTATTGACTCTAGTGCAAGTGGGAGACTAAAGGAAATGGGCCCTAGAGGCAATAATAAAGTTGTTATTTATATTTACTTATATCATGATAAATATTTATTATTCATGCTAGAATTGTATTAACCGGAAACTTAGTACATGTGTGAATACATAGACAAAACAGAGTGTCCCTAGTATGTCTCTACTTGACTAGCTCGTTAATCAAATATGGTTATGTTTCCTGACCATAGACATGTGCTGTCATTTGATGAACATGATCACATCATTAAAGAATGATATGATGGACAAGACCCATCTGTCAGCCTAGCATAATGATCATTTAGATTTATTGCTATTGCTTTCATCATGTCTTATACATGTTCCTCTGACTATGAGATTATGCAACTGCCGAATCCTGGAGGAACACCTTGTGTGCTATCAAACGTCACAACGTAACTGGGTGATTATAAAGATGCTCTATATGTCTCTGAAGGTGTTTGTTGGGTTGGCATAGATCGAGATTTGGATTTGTCACTCTGTGTATCGGAGAGGTATCTTTGGGCCCTCTCAGTAATAGACATCACTAAAAGCCTTGCAAGCAATGTGACCAATGAGTTAGCCACGAGATGATGCATTACGGAACAAGTAAAGATACTTGCCGGTAACAAGATTGAACTAGGTATTGAGATACCGACGATCGAATCTCGGGTAAGTAACATACCGATGACAAAGGGAACAACATATGTTGTTATGCGGTTTGACCGATAAAGATCTTCGTAGAATATGTAGGAACCAATATGAGCATCTAGGTTCCGCTATTGGTTATTGACCGGAAGTGAGTCTCGGCCATGTCTACATAGTTCTCGAACCCATAGGGTCCGCCCGCTTAACGTTCAATGACGATCGATATTATGAGTTTATGTGTTTTGATGTACCGAAGGTAGTTCAGAGTCCCGGATGTGATCACGGACATGACGAGGAGTCTCGAAATGGTCGAGACATAAAGATTGATATATTGGAAGGCTATGTTTGGACACCTGAAGGGTTCCAGATGAGTTCGGGCATTTACCGGAGTACTGGGGGGTTACCGGAACCCCCGGGGGAGTTAATGGGCCTCATTGGGCCTTAGTGGGAGAGAGGAGGAGGTGGCCAGGTGGAGGGCACGCCCCCCAAGCCCAATCCAAATTGGGTGGGCCCCCCTTTCCTTCCCTCTCTCTCTCCCTCTTCCTTCTTTTCCTACTCCAACAAGGGAAGGGGGCAAATCTACGCCTACTGGGAGTAGGACTCCCCCCTTGGGCGCGCCCTATGAGGGCCGACCCTCCCCTCCTCCACTCCTTTATATACGGGGGAGGGGGCACCCCATAGACACACAAGTTGACAGTTGTCTTAGCGTGTGCGGTGCCCCCCTCCACAGATTTCCACCTCGGTCATATCGTTGTAGTGCTTAGGCGAAGCACTGCATCGGTAACTTCATCAACACCATCACCATGCCGTCGTGCTGACGGAACTCTCCCTCGGCCTCAGCTGGATCAAGAGTACGAGGGACGTCACCGAGCTGAAGTGTGCAGATCGCGGAGGTGTTGTGCATTCGATACTTGAATCGGTTGGATCGCGAAGACGTTCGATTACTTCAACCGCGTTACTGAACGCTTCCGCTTTCGGTCTACGAGGGTACGTGGGCGCACTCTCCCCTTTCGTTGCTATGCATCACCTAGATGGATCTTGCATGTGCGTAGGTAATTTTTTTTGAAATACTATGTTCCCCAACAGATCTTTCCCCAACATATAGTGCTTGCCAAAAGAAAAAGTGTAAAAAGGAAAGGTGAAGATCACCATGACTCTTGTATAAGGGTAGAAGGTAAAAGTAAAAGATAGTCCCTTCGTAGAGGGAAGTGGAGGTTGTCATGCGCTTTTATGGTTGGATGCACAAAATCTTAATGCAAAGGAATGTCACTTTATATTGCCGCTTGTGATAAAGAACTTTATTATGTAGTCCGTCGCTTTTATTTCTTCCATATCACAAGTTCGTACAAAGCTTATTTTCTTTGCATTAAAAGATCATACATATGTAGAGAGCAATTTTTATTGCTTGCACCATTGACAACTTACTTGAAAGATCTTACTCAATCCATGGGTAGATATGGTGGATTCTTATGGCAAAACGGGTTTAAGGGATATTTGGATGCACAAGCAGTATCTCTACTTGGTGCAAAAGATCTGGCTAGCATAGGAGGGAAAGCAAGATCAACATGTTGGAGGATCCATGACAATATAACTTCTATTCGGATATAGAAAAACATAACCTATTATGTTGTCTTCCTTGTCCAACATCAATTTTTTAGCATGTAATATTTTAATGAGTGCTCACAATCACAAAAGATGTCCAATATAGTATATTTATATGTGAAGCCTCTCTTTCTTTATTACTTCCTATTAATTGCAACAATGACCAACACTATATATGTTTGTCAACTCCCAACAAAGTTTATTCATCATACTCTTTATATGTGAAGTCATCACTCTCCATAAGATCATTATATAATCTTTTTTTCTTCTTTTTTTCTTTTTCCTTTTCTCAAGATCATAGCAAGAAAGCAAAGCCCTCAAATCTAAACTAATCTTTATTATAGAACTCATGAACTCTATTAAAGCAAAACTCAAAGCTAGATCATACTAAAAACTTTTATTCTACTAGATAAAGATGTAACCAAAGGATCGAACTAAGAAAAACGATAAAGATAAAGATGTGATGGTCATACGATACCAGGGCACCTCCCCCAAGCTTGGCACAAGCCAAGGGGAGTGCCCATACTCATGTACTCAATTTTCCTTCTTTGGAGATTGTGATGACGGTGTTGACGATGTGTCCTTCTTCCTGAACTTGCGCTTGAGGGTAGAATTTTCCTCCCTTAAGTCATCGATCTCCTGTTCAAGCCTTAATATTTTTTTTGCATAATTCCTACTTGTTTCCCTGCAAGAGACGAAAAGGGATAAACTCGATCATAGGTTTCTTTGCTTTATTAGGGCGACTTGACTTTTTGAACTCCACGTGCATGTCCCCAGGTAGGGCTAATGGGACTTCCTCTTCATCCGAGGTTGTCTCTTCCTTTCTCTTACGATCATAGTCTTATTCTTCCTCCGTGGTCCAACCATAGTGCTCCGTATCCCCATAAACTCTTGGGTTTGCAATATAATCAGATACAAAGCTCTCTCCCTCCGAATCTTGGGATGACGTATCTGTCGGGCAAAACAACACGAAAGAAGAACATAGGATTTTGCCGTGGTACGGTGGTCAAAACCTTTGGGAGATTATATAATGAATTTTTACCAACAAAACGAAGTGTACTACAAGAAAACAAAGTCCGAGGGGGCACACGAGGTGGCCACAAGTCAGGGAGGCGCACCCCCAAGGCTTGTCGCCTCCTCGTGCACTTTCTGGACTACTGTTTATTTTCCTAAATTTTCAAATGTTCCAAAATGGAGTAAAATTGCCATTGGAAAAGTCTTGGAGTCGGTTTACTTACCGTACCGCATACCTATTCCTTTTCGGAGTCTGGAATGTTTTGGTAGGTTTCCCTTATGTACTCCTCCGGTGTTATGGTATTAATAATATTGGTTTCAACATTTATGGGAGTACCTGAGATATAATTTTTGATTCTTTACTTGTTTACCACCTTCGGGTTATTGCCTTCAACGTTGTTAATCTTGATGGCACCAGAACGGTAAACCTCCTTGATAATGTAAGGCCCTTTCCATTTAGAGAGAAGCTTTCCTGCAAAAAAAAATCTTAAACGAGAGTTGTATAGCAAGACATGGTCACCTACAATGAATTCACGTTTTTATATCCTTTTGTCATGCCATATTTTAACTTTTTATTTAAATAACTTGGCATTTTCATAGGCCTGGGTTCTCCATTAATCAAGTGAGCTAATGTCAAATAACCTCTTCTCACCGGCAAGTTTGAAATCATGTTTGAGCTCTTTAATTTCCGGATAAGCTTTATGTTCTAGTTCAAGAGGTAAGTGGCATGCATAAACCATTTTATACGGAGACATACCCATGGGGTTTTTATAAGCCGTTAAGCCCATAATGCATCATCAAGTTTCTTAGAACAATTCTTTCTGGATCTATTAACAGTCATTTGCAAGATCAATTTTATTTCTCTATTACTCAATTCTACTTGACCACTAGACTGAGGATGGTATGGAGATGCAATTCCATGGTTGACATCATATTTAGCAAGCAATTTACCGAAAGCACCATGAATAAAGTGTGAACCACCATCAGTCGTTAAATATATAGGGACTCCAAACCTTGGGAAAATAACCTCTTTAAGAATTTTTATAGAAGTGTTATGATTAGCACTACTAGTTGGAATAGCTTCTACCCACTTAGTAACATAATCAACAACAACTAAAATATGTGTATACCCATTAGAGGAAGGAAAAGGTCCCATATAATAAAAAACCCAAACATCAAATGGTTCAATAACAAGTGAATAATTCATAGGCATTTCCTGACGTCTACTAATATTATCAATTCTTTGACATTCATCACAAGATAAGACAAACTTATGAGCATCCTTAAAAAGAGTAGGCCAATAGAAACCAGATTGTAATACCTTGTGTGCCGTTTTATCTCCAGCATGGTGTCCTCCATAAGCCTTGGAGTGACACTTGCGTAGGATTTGTTCATGTTCATGCTCAAGTACACAACGTCTAATAACACTGTCGGTACAAAACTAGGGGCACATTTTTGTACCCCTTTACCTGTGCACGGGCAGTCAGAGACGCGCCCGCGACACACACCGAGCAGAACAAGGGAGGTGAGCCAAGGTAAGACCGAAGCCCAAGACGATCAAAGCAACGCCAAGGCCAAGACCACAAAGAGCAGAGGGAAGAAGCAGGTTCCCCCGGCAAGACCCTTGCCGGGAGGCCTCAGCGGCCCCGACAAGACCATTGCCGGGACAGCTCGCCCCACACCAGCAGAGCGAGCCACCCTTGAGCCCACGGTCCCCAGCGCCATCATTAGCGTGGGGCCAGGGCTCGGAAAGGCACCTCTATGGTGGCATGCATATCTTTGTGAAGACATATTCAAGATCAGATGAGGATTAGAAGACGACGACTCTCGACAAGATCCTTGCCGAGGAAGGCCACCAGACCCCCGGCAAGATCCTTGCCGGGGACGACAACGCACCACGGCAAGACCCTTGTCGGGCCACCCGGCAAGGCCCTCGCCAAGGACGCCAGTGGGACCACCACCAGGCCCACGCCAACCAAGCTTCCACCATCGTTCGCATGCAGCTGCCAGCCCAACCAGCTGGGCGGGCACCTGCGTGGCAACATGCAGGTCCCAGGCCAACTCATCAAGCGCCTGCGTGGCGGCATGCAAATCTTCGCGAAGGCCCTACCACCGCGCCACCTCAGCTGCCTGCCTGCCTAAATGGCACCACCCGCATCGTGGCCAGGGCGCGTGTCGAAGCCAGGCGAGGCGGAAACGGACGGGACGGGCTCCGTTCCCACCCCCAATAAAGCAAGAGGACACCTAAGCGATGCATTAAATGCACCTTGTCCTGTAATACGAGGGATAACCTCGTGCCATTGTAGACCTTTCCACCTCCTGTGTGCCACTGTGGCAGCCCCTTTTTCCTATAAAAGGAGACCCGAGGCGACCAGGAGAAGGATTCGGCTTTTTGGAGCTCGCTACACTCCGTAGCTAGTTCAAGAACTCGGAATACATCCACCAAAGTAGGACTAGGGTTTTACGCATCCTCGCGGCCCGAACCTAGATAAACGAACCGCATGCCCTCTATTAAATCCGCTCTTCTCTCAACCCCGTGCCCCGCAACCGCAGTAGGGATTCTTGTGATCCCATAGGTGTCGTTGCCGGGGACGACAGCGCGCCACGGCAAGACCCTTGTCGGGCCACACGGTAAGACCCTTGCTGGTCCACCCGGCAAGGTCCTCGCCAAGGACGCCGGCGGGACCACCGCCAGGCCCACGCCAACCAAGCTTCCACTGTCGTTCGCATGCAGCTGCCAGCCCAACCAGCTGGGCGGGCACCTGCATGGCAACATGCAGCTCCCAGGCCAACTCATCAAGCGCCTGCGTGGCGGCATGCACATCTTCGTGAAGGCCCTACCACCGCACCACCTCAGCTGCCTGCCTGCCTAAATGGCACCACTCGCATCGTGGCCAGGGCGCGTGTCGAAGCCAGGCGAGGCGGCAACGGACGGGACGGGCTCCGTTCCCACCCCCAATAAAGCAAGAGGACACCTAAGCGATGCGTTAAACGCACCTTGTCCTGTAATATGAGGGATAAGCTCGTGCCACTGTAGACCTTTCCACCTCATGTGTGCCACTGTGGCAGCCCCTTTTTCCTATAAAAGGAGGCCCGAGGCGACCAGGAGAAGGATTCGCCTTTTTGGAGCTCGCTACACTCCGTAGCTAGTTCAAGAACTCAGAATACATCCACCAAAGTATGACTAGGGTTTTACGCATCCTCGCAGCCCGGACCTGGATAAACGAACCGCGCGCTCTCTGTTAGGTCCGCTCTTCTCTCAACCCCGCGCCCCGCAACTGCAGTGGGGATTCTTGTGATCCCATAGGTGTCATTTCCCACCGACAAACATCATCTACTCCTTCTTTGTGAAGGTGTGGGTCATCCCAGAAGTAATGTCTTAAATCACAGAAAAACCTTTTCTTTTGTTGGTATGTGAAACTAGGTGGTATAAATTTAGCAACAATGTAATTAGAATAATCAGCATACCATGGAGTACTATGAGAAGCATTTATGACAGCTAATTGTTCATCAGGAAAGCTATCATCAATAGGTAGTGGGTCATCAAGAACATTTTCTAACCTAGACACGTTGTCTGCTACGGGGTTCTCAGCTCCCTTTCTATCAATAATATGCAAATCAAATTCTTGTAGCAAGAGAACCCATCTAATAAGTCTAGGTTTAGCATCTTTATTTTCCATAAGATATTTAATAGCAGCATGATCAGTGTGAATAGTTACTTTGGAATCAACAATATAAGAACTGAACTTATCGCAAGCAAAGACAATTGCTAAAAATTCTTTTTCAGTAGTAGCATAATTTCTTTAAGCATTGTCTAGAGTTTTACTAGCATAATGGATAACATTCAATTTCTTATCAAGTCTTTGTCCTAGAACAACACCAATAACATAATCACTAGCATCACACATAATTTCAAAGGGTAGGTTCCAATCAGGTGGTTGAACAATAGGTGCAGAAATCAAGGCTTTCTTAAGTATTTCAAACGCTTCTACACAATCATCATCAAAAACAAATGGATCATCTTTTTGCAAGAGATTAGTGAGAGGCCTAGAAATTTTAGAGAAGTCTTTAATAAACCTCCTATGGAAACCAGCATGACCAAGGAAACTTCTTATACCTTTGATATCTTTAGGACACGACATTTTTTTCAATAGCATCAACCTTAGCTTTATCCACATGAATACCTCTTTCGGAGATTTTATGCCCCAAGACAATACCTTAATTAGCCATAAAGTGGCACTTCTCCCAATTGAAGACAAGATTAGTTTCTTCCCATCTCTTCAAAACTTGATCAAGGTTGCTCAAGTAATCATCAAAAGAATTTCCGTAAACGGACAAATCATCCATGAAAACCTCAACAATCTTTTCATAGAAGTCATAGAATATAGCAAGCATACATCTTTGGCAGGTGCATTGCATAACCAAAAGGCATACGTCTATAAGCAAAAGTACCGAAAGGGCAAGTGATACGTCCATTTTGCATCATGTTTACCTACTGATATTTATAATGTTTTTATGCATAATAATGCTTTTTGGAGTAATTCTAATGCCTTTTCTCTCATAATATGCAAGGTTCACACAAAGAGGGAGAATACCGGCAGCTGGAATTGGACCTGAAAAAGCTATGTCAGGCTACCTATTCTGCACAACTCCAAATGAGTTGAAACTTCACGGAGAATTTTTATGGAATATACAAGGTTGCAAAAGCGGTAGGCGTAAACGAGGCGGTTGGCCTTCGCCTAGTTCGTAAGGGTGCTTAAGCGCCCTAAGCACAACCTAGGAGATTATATAATTTTTACTATCAGGGTGTATATGTGCTTATTATATGTGTATTTTATTAATTTCGGGCATATAAGTATGCTAACGACCATCTACTACGTTGGAATATGGCCCTTTTGGCATATCAGTGCAATATGGCATGATTTCTGGCTTGGGTAGACAATTTCTTATTTGCTCTGCCTAGACTTCTGCTTATGCCCTAGGCGAGGCGTTTGGCCATTGCCTAGCGCCTAGGCGTGCCTAAGCGCCTCCTAGGCACTGTCTTTTCCAACAGAGGGAATATGTAATAATTATTGGAGAAAATAAGTAACAAAGGGGCCCACCAGGTGGGCACAACCCACCTAGGCACGCCAGGGATCCCAGGCACACCCTGCTGGGTTGTGCCCTCCTCGGCCCACCTTCGGTGCCCCTCTTCATGTATATAAGTCATTTTGACCTAGAAAAAAATAAGGAGAGGACTTTCGGGATGAAGCGCCACCGTCTTGAGGCGGAACTTGGGCAGGAGCAGTTTTGCCCTCCAGCGGAGTGATTCCGCCGGGGGAACTTCCCTCCGGGAGGGGGAAATCATTGTCATCATCATCACCAACAACTCTCCCATCTTGGGGAGGGCAATCTCCATCAACATCTTAAACAACACCATCTCCTCTCAAACCCTAGTTCATCTCTTGTGTTCAATCTTTGTACCGCAACCTTAGATTGGTGTTTGTGGGTGACTAGTAGTGTTGACTACATCTTGTAGTTGATTACTATATGGTTTATTTGGTGGAAGATTACATGTTCATATCCATTATGCTATTTAATACCCCTCTGATCTTGAGCATGATTATTATTCGTGAGTAGTTACTTTTGTTCTTGAGGTCACGGGAGAAATGTTGTTGCAAGTAATCATGTGAATTTGATATGCGTTCGATATTTTGATGATATGTATGTTGTGATTCCCTTAGTGGTGTCATTTGAACGTCGAATACATGACACTTCACCATATTTGGGCCTAAGGGAATGCATTGTGGGGTAGTTATTAGATGATGGGTTGTGAGAGTGAAAGAAGCTTAAACCCTAGTTTATGCGCTATTCCGTAAGGGACTGATTTCGATCCAAAGTTTAATGCTATGGTTAGATTTTATCTTAATACTTTTCTCGTAGTTGTGGATGCTTGCGAGGGGGTTAATCATAAGTAGGAGGCTTGTTCAAGTAAGAACAACACCTAAGCACCGGTCCACCCACATATCAAATTATCAAAGTGGCGAACACGAATCAAACCAACATGATGAAAGTGACTAGATGAAATTCCCGTGTACCCTCAAGAACGCTTTGCTTATCATAAGAGATCGTGTTGGCCTGTCCTTTGCCTCAAAAGGATTGGGCTACCTTGCTGAACTTTTGTTACCATTACTTGCTCGTTACAAATTATCCTGCTATCAAACTACTCATTACTTATAATTTTAGTGCTTGCAGAGAATACCTTGCTGAAAACTGCTTGTCATTTCCCTCTGCTCCTCGTTGGGTTCGACACTCTTACTTATTGAAAGGACTACGATTGATCCCCTATACTTGTGGGTCATCAGCATGTAAAGGTAGTTTTCTCTTGATCCTCTTGTGACACAGGTATTCGAGAGAAACCAGAATAACCATCTAGAAAGCAAAAGTGTGTATGTTTTGATTGTCTTTCTAGCATCTGATCAATAAAAGATAGAGAGTAATGATCTTTTCTAATGGCTTTGTTTAATTTTTTAAAATCAATTACCATTCTATAAATTGTGAAAATTCTTTGTGGGATCAATTCATTTTTATCATTAGGAACAACGGTAATACCTCCCTTCTTAGGGACACAATGAACATGACTGACCCATCTACTATCCTCAATAGGATAAATTACACCTGCTTCCAGAAGCTTTAGTATTTCATTTCTTACCGCTTCTTTCATTTTAGGATTCAACCGCCATTGATGATCAACAACTGGTTTATCATCAAGCTCCATATTAATTTTATGCTGACATAGAGTGGGAATAATGCCCTTAAGATCATCTAGAGTATATCCAATAGCTACACGATGCTTCTTCAGAGTTTTCAATAATTTATTTTCTTCATGCTCTGAAAGGTTAGCACTAATAATAACATGATATATCTTCTTTTCATCAAGGTAAGCATATTTCAGTGTATCAGGTAATTGTTTAAGATCGAACACATGATCACTCTTGGGTGGCAGAGGATCTCCAAGAGTCTCAACAGGCAAATTGTGTTTCAAAACATGCATCTGTTTAAAGAATATTTCATCTAATTCCTTTCTTTCTTTCATAAACATATCATTTTCATGGTCTAGCAAATATTGTTCTAAAGGATCACTAGGAGGCACATCAATATAAGCAAGACCAATAATTTTATCTTTACTAGGCAATCCTTTATCATGGGGTTGTCTACGAAATTTGGAGAAATTAAACTCATCAGACACATCCCCAAAACTTACACTAATAGTTTCTTTCTCGCAATCTATCTTAGCATTAACAGCGTTCAAGAAAGGTCTACCAAATATAATGGGACAAAAATCATCTTGTGGGGAGCCAAGCACAAGAAAATCAGTAGGGTATTTTATTTTCCCACACAAAACTTCAACATCTCTAAAAAACCCCAATTAGTGATATAGTATATCTATTAGCAAGTATAATAGTAACATCAATATCTTCTATTTCAGCAGGTGCAATATCATTCATAATTTCTTAATATAACGTAAAGGGAATTGCACTCACACTAGAACCCAAATCACATAAGCCATGGCAACAATGATCTCCTATTTTAACAGAAACAACATGCATGCCAACAACGGGTCTATGTTTATCTTTATCGTCGGGTCTAGCAATTCTAGCAGCTTCATCACAGAAATAAATAACATGGCCATCAATATTATCAACCAAGAGATCTTTAACCATAGCAATACCAGGTTCAACTTTAATTTGTTCAAGGGGTGTAGGTGTTCTAGTATAACTCTTATGAATCACAGTTGAAGCTTTAGCATGATCCTTTATTCTAACAGGGAAAGGTGGGTTTTCAATATAAACAGTAGTAACGACTGGACCAACATAATAAGTAATAGTTTCTTCTTCAACTTTAATATGTTCTACTACTTTCACTTCAATGGGAGGATGATATTTAAACCACTTCTCCTTAGAGAGATCAACATGAGTAGCAAATGATTCACCGAAAGAAGATACTATCTCAGAGTCAAGTCCATATTTAGTGCTAAATTCACGAAAAGCATCGGTATCCATAAAATATTTAACACAATCAAACTTAAGGTTTATACCTGACTCCTTACCTTCATCGAGTTCCCAATCTTCACAGTTGTGTTTAATTCTTTCCAATAAATCCCATTTGAATTCAATAGTCTTCTTCATAAAAGAACCAGTACAATAAGTATCGAGCATGGATAGATCATTACGAGAAAGCCGAGCATAAAAGTTCTGAATAATAATTTCTCTTACGAGCTCATGATTGGGGCATGAATATAACATTGACTTAATCCTCCCCCAAGCTTGAGCGACACTTTCTTCTTCACGAGGCCAAAACTTATATGTATATAAATCCGATCATGATGAACTAGATGCATAGGATAAAACTTCTGATGAAATTCCAATTTCAACCGGTTGTAATTCCAAGCTCCAATATCATCGCATAGCCTATACCATGTCAATGCCCTTCCCTTCAAAGATAAAGGGAAGACCTTCTTATTGACTTCATCCCCGGGCAAACCTGCAAGCTTAAATAATCCACAAACTTCATCCACATAGATTAGATGCATATCAGGATGTAGTGTTCCATCTCTTGCATAAGGATTAGTTAGCAGTTTCTCTATCATACCCAAAGGAGTTCATAATAAATATTTTCAGTAGGTTCAGTAGGTTGAGGAGCAACTTATTGCTCTACCGATCGAGGTGAAGATACCCCAAACAAGCCCCTCAAAGGATTATTTTCCATAGTGAAAAGTGACAGTAAATTTCAGCACGTAATATAAATGTTTGCTTACCAAATTCCACTCACCAAAGGCACTTCACTCCCAGGCAACAACACCAGAAAAGAGTTT
Organism: Aegilops umbellulata; assembly: GCA_032464435.1. Classification (NCBI taxonomy): domain Eukaryota; kingdom Viridiplantae; phylum Streptophyta; class Magnoliopsida; order Poales; family Poaceae; genus Aegilops; species Aegilops umbellulata. The sequence continues at coordinate 286,412,745 of CP136055.1, read as the reverse complement.
TGATGACCTATGTCGGGGGGAAATCTGCCTCCACGAACACCTATGGGGACCGAGCCCCTTTCTGGTTCGGCGGGGGCGGAGGTCGCGCGAAGAGCGGATCGAGGCGATGCACACAAGGGGTTTACCCAGCTTCGGGCCGCACGGATGCGTAAAACCCTGCTGCTGCTTTGTGGTTTGTATTGTGTTCTTGCTCGGGGGCGCTGAGTGCTACAGTACACTCAGGCAACTAATCAGGCCGGGCGTAGTGGCCTCCTCCTTCCCCTCCCCTCCTCCACGTTGCGCATGGGGCCTCCTTTTATATGCGCAAGGGGTTACCCACAGGTGGCAACGTAGGCGGGGGTAAAACTGGAAAACGCTGTGTTGGGTACAGCTGTTTGCACAGTGCTATCATACCTAACTTTGACGGCAGGGGACAAGGGCATTAAATGCCCGTCTAGGTCGCCCAAACAGTGCAGAGAAGGGACCGTCAGGGGCGCCACCGTTTGCCACGACGGCTATCCTGTCAGCGTTGCTTCGCCACCGCATGCCCCTGGCTGCGCAGCCTCTCGCCACGTACGCCTGGAATGGCCCCAGAGCGACCCGTGGGTGGATGAGCTGGAACGCAGGAGCGGGGTGATGACTTGCTGCGGCAAGCGCCTTGCCGCGGTTGATGCCTTGTCGCGCCCGGGAGCTTGTCGCTCACCGGTCCTTGCCGGGACGCGTGGCGCGTCGCAGCAAGTCTCTTGTCGTGCCCTGTTCGGCCTTCCCGGCAAGCTCCTCTTGACGGGGCCTTGTGCTTCGAGCGGCCGTCCCGGCAAGCTCCTCTTGCCGGGGCCTTGCTCTCTCCGGGTGGCCTTCCCGGCAAGCTCCTCCTGCCGGGGCCTTGGCTCAAATACTTTGTTCTTGGATGGCCCAAAAAAGGGACCATGGGGAGTTTTGGCGATCACCTGGCAAGCCTTATCGCGGGGTGCTACGACTGCCCGTGCACAAGTTCGGGGTACTAAGGTACCCCTACTTTAGTACACCGACAGGAGCCCCCGGGCCTGGGCCATACACGGTGCCGAGCGCTATTGGGCCAGGTCCAAAACAGTGCACGGGCACACGCGGCCTGGGTCACGCTACATCTTCTTCTGCATCCACCACGCCCTCCTCGAGCGGCACGCGTCGAACGCGGCATAATGGGGAGAGGCGTGCGTGACGTGGGCGGCGTGCGCGGGGCTGAGCCCCGCAAGCATGTGTCACGTCGCAATAAAGGGGGGCGGTTCGCGCCATCTCCATAAGTGGAGGGAGGCGTGGAGGCGTGGCTCGTTTGCTGGACGGGGCCGAGGCACGGTTTCCGAGGCGTCCGCTCCCCACGATCACAGGGTGGAGGGAGGTCGCCTCATCCGTCACCTCGGTCCTGCACGCCAGCCACGCGGCTTCCATGCACCCAGAGTTGCGGACGGTGGAGGCAGGAAACCGGGCCGACGCGGGTCGAGGCAGCAGGCCGGTCCCAGTCGCCTGCTCTCCCTGCGTCTTGATTGGCTGAGCGGGGCGGCCGAGCCCCCACCCTGCTCCTTTATAAAGAGCAAGAGGGGGCGACGGAAATCCACACTCCTTCATCTTTTCTTCCCTTCAGCTTCTGATCCCCTCTCTCCATTCGCCATGGAGAAAGGGAACCCTGGTCCTTCATCGGTGGCGGCGAGGGTCGCTGCTAGGCAACGCGCCCCTCCTCCCCTTGCACCCGCGGTGGCGGAGCCAGCCGTAAGGGGAAGGGGGAGGGGGCGAGGTCGTGGACGAGGTCGTGGACGAGGCCGAGGCGCTTGGGGACGAGGCGGGCGGGGCGACGCGCCGGCCTCGCCTCCGCCAGCGGCTCCTCTTCTCACGGCGGTCCACATCGGGGACGACCCTTGCGAGTTCTTCGTCAGGCTGCGCCGGGCACCTTGTCGTCGCCTCCGCCTCTCGGCTCCCTTCGCAAGCGTGATGGAGATGGAACAACCCGAGACGCTAAGACTGCGCATGAGGGGCTGCGGGATCAGCGGCACGCGGGTCCACGTTGAGTCCCCAGCCCCCGGCGTGATGTATCTTGGTCGAGGGTGGAAGACGTTCACCCGTATCCACAGCTTGATGGAGGGGTTCACCCTCCATTTTAAGTTGATGGAGGGCGATCTCCAATCCGTCAAGGTCTTCGGGTGCTACGGGACCCGGGCCCGGTGCTGCGTGGATAGCTCCTCCGACAGCGAAGGCTCCTCCTCGAGCGAGAGCGACAAGGAGGGGAGCGACAGCGACGACGAGGGTAGCGGTCGTCGGGATGACGGGTCCGACTAAGCGCCGGTCGCGGCTCCATGTGGCACCGGCGACCCCATCATCCGTGTCGCCGGCTCCTTGAGCTTCTCGGGGTCGTCTCCTTGGCGGCTGGTGTAGGGAGGCTGCGGAAGAGGAAGAGGGCTGGCGGCAAGGCCGTCAACTCGGAGTACGGGGGCACGGCGCCCTCGGCAGCGTGCTGACGTCCTGCCGCCTTGTCGAGCCCTGCTTTCGGCGCCGCCATCACCGTCCAGCTTTCAGACGGCCCCCGGGGTGTTCTCTTGGTGTCTTCTGCCACCCGCAGCTTGCCTAGGCGCCCCTTTTGCCCTTCTCGCCTCCTTGTCCTACCTCATGAGGAGAGAGACAAGAAAGGGATTACGGGCACCTTATCTCTTTTTAACTTGTAAGCCCTCGGGCTTTAGTTGCATTTAAAGCTTGTAATCCCATCTTTCATGTTTTTCATTCTCTCTGAACTGTACTTGAGCGGAATGTTTTTTAATGAAAAGGGGATGTTTGCCGGGTCATTTGTCCCGCGGGTAAAACCCACGCCAAGGGGCGAACCCTTTATATCGTTAAGAAGACACTTCTTTGCCTGGCAACAGGCCCTGCCGTCTTCCCGCGCCACTCGACCTTTCTCACGCCTTTAGCGGAGGTAGGGATGAGGCGGGTTCGGGCTCCTCATTCCGTCCCTTTGCCGCCGCGGCTACTACCAAAACTGGCCCCAAGAACGCGCTCTGGGGCCCAGAGTTAAGGGAGCACAGTAGCTTTTTAGGAAGAATCAAGGTTTTCGCATTCCTCAGTCCATAAGAGAATGCATGATAAGGGACGAAAAACTTATCTGGGATTGCAGCCCCCGACAACTTTGGCTTGCCGCGGGCGAATCTTTGTACTTGCAGCCCCCGGCAACACAGGTTTGCCGGGGACCAGACGCTGGTCCGCCCTTCTTCTCTTCTTCATCCTTAAGCGGTCTGGCAGGATACGCAAAACCCTGCGAACCAAGGGAAACGAAGGAACAGGAAAAAGGGACGCAGACCCGACCTCTAAGCTAGGGGTTAGCAGCTGTTAGGCACTATCAACCCTAACCAAGGACGAGACTCGACTCAGCATGCATGCTAAAACTTAGGGCGCCAGTGCTTCATTTACTACTGCTCAGGGTCTGCGCCTGGTTTTGTACAAAGGATTACATGCAACAGCGGCAAGACTTGTACAAAAGGGTGGTTGCCAGACGGGGTCCGACAACCGTGCCTTACGGGTAAAACTTACGAAGATGCTCAATATTCCAGGAGTTGCTCACCGGAGTGCCATCTTCGGTCTCAAGGCGGACAGCGCCGGGCCTCATGACTTGTCTCACCCGGTAAGGGCCTTCCCAATTTGGCGTCAACTTGTTGTGATTCTTGGCGGACGGAGCGCGCCGAAGAACAAGGTCGCCTTCCTCGAAGCTTCTGGCTTTAACTTTGCGTCTATGGTAGCGACGCAAAGCTTGCTGGTAGCGAGCGGCTCGCACAGCAGCCTGAAGACGATCTTCCTCAAGGAGCGGCGCGTCATCTTCACGCAGCCGCTCTTGCTCAAGCTCATCATAAGCGAGCACTCGAGGTGACCCGTATACGAGTTCCGTGGGGGTAACTGCTTCTGCTCCATAGACTAGAGCAAATGGTGTCTGGCCAACGGCTCGATTTTGCGTCGTTCTGATCGACCAAAGAGCCACCGGCAGCTCCTTGATCCAGTTTCTTCCGCACTTGTGCAGCCTGTCAAAAGTTCTGGTCTTGAGCCCGCGCAGCACTTCGGCATTGGCCCTCTCCGCTTGACCGTTGCTTCTGGGATGAGCAACAGAAGCGAAGCAGACCTTGGCGCCGAGATCTTGGACGTATTGCATGAAGGCGCGGCCCGTGAATTGCGTACCGTTGTCGGTGATGATCCGGTTGGGGATCCCGAAGCGGAAAACAATCGACCTGAAGAACTGGACTGCTGACTGTGCTGTCACCTTCCTCACTGGTTCCACTTCCGGCCACTTTGTGAACTTGTCGATTGCGACGTACAAGTACTCAAAGCCCCCGACAGCTCGGGGGAAGGGGCCGAGGATGTCGAGCCCCCAGACCAAAAATGGCCAGGATAAAGGAATCGTCTGGAGAGCTTGAGCTGGCTGGTGTATCTGCTTGGAATGGAACTGGCACGCTTCACACTTGGTTACTTGTGCAGTTGCATCCTGGAGGGCTGTCGGACAGAAGAAACCTTGCCGGAACGCTTTGCCGGCAAGTGCTCTTGCGCCAATGTGGTGACCACATATGCTTCCATGTGTCTCTACCAACCGCTTTTGTCCGTCTTCCCAGGGAATACACTTCAATTTCACACCGTTGCGCCCTCTTCTGTACAGTGTGTTGTCGACGAACTGGTACATACTTGAGCGCCGGGCTACTCTTTCCGCTTCTTCTTGGTCGTTGGCGGGGCTGCCATTGACTTCTTACTCTTGCCGATGGAGCTCGATGGCACGTCCTCGACGGTAGCGCAGCACTCCGAAGATGTGCGCTTGCCGGAGTGGGCACCAGAGCAATTGCCGGGCTTGGTTTTCTTCTTCCCTCCGGGAGCTTCAGCGGCAAGTGGCTCGTGATCCGTTGCGGCTGCTGCTTCCCGGTAGATCTTGTTGGCACAGATAAGGGCATCCTTCTTGTCGCCGGGGACAGAGATGACGCTTATCGGGCCTGACATCTTGAGCATGTTGTACGTGTAGTGAGAGGCCGCCATGAACTTGGCGAGCGCTGGACGGCCGAGAATTCCATTGTAGGGCAATGGAAAATTGGCAACGTCAAAAGTGATCCTCTCTGTCCTGAAGTTCAGCTCGCTGCCAAATGTCACTAGCAACGTTATCTTCCCCTTCGGCTTGCTCCTTCCCGGGTTGATTACTTGGAACGTGCCGGTCTCTTCGAGCTCGCTGTCGGGGACTTGGAGTTTCTGGAGCACAACGGAGGAGATCAGGTTCAAGCCGGCCCCGCCGTCGACTAGCATCTTAGTGACCTTGAGGTTGCGGACTGTTGGTGAGACCAACATCGGCAAGCACCCGACCGCAGTTGTGCGGTCAGGGTGGTCCTCAATATCAAAGATGATAGGCGTGCTGGACCATTTCAGAGGCTTGCGTGACTCGACGGGTGGTTCCGCTGCATTGACTTCCCGCACCCACTGCTTGAGCTGGCGGTGAGAAGTATACAGAGAAGCACCGCCGTCTACGCACAAGACCTCTGTGGATTTCTGAAACTCCTGCTCACTGGTCTCGACATCATCCATGTCTTGATCTTCGTCGTCGTCTTCGTCCTTGTCGCGGCCGCGGGGAGGCCTGTCTGCTTGCCGCTGCTTGTCCTTGTCGCGGCGTCCTCCCTGGCCGGGGCGCTTCGTGCCGGATCCTCCGCCACCTCCCCGGGCTTTCTCCTTGTCGCGTCGCTCGTACTCAGCCTTTTGCAGCTCGATGAGCCGCTCGACCTGCTTGCAGCTCTGGAGGTCATGGCCCTTGGTTCGGTGGATCTTGCAGTACTATTTGTTGGTGCCGTCCCGCTTGTCGGCGACCGCCACAGCCTGGCAGTTGGTGCATCCGGCAACCTCCTTGCTGGAGCTACCAGCCTGGGCCTTCTTGGCGGCGCCTTCATCGCCGGACTGCTCAACCACCAGTACTTCTTGGCTCTTCTTCTTCCCGTTGCTCCGCCGCCGGTTTTTCCTTGCCGGGGCGGTATCCTCACTGTCAGATTCTCCTGCTCCAGTGTTCTCTCTGGGGAGTTTCCTTCCTTCCTCAGCACGTGCACACTTGTCGGCCAGGGCATATAGCTCGCTGACATCTTTGATCTTGCACATCGCCATCTCCTCCCGCATCCTGCGGTTACGCATGTTCTGATGGAACGCGCTGATGACCACGGCAGGGTGGACGTCTGGGATGTTGTAGTGTACGCGGCTGAATCTCTAGATGAACTTGCGCAAGGGTTCCCCTTCCTTCTGGACGAGCAGAAGAAGGTCGCTCGCTTGGCCATGGGGTTTATGGCCGCCTGTAAAGGCGCCAACAAACTGATGGCACAAGTCTGTCCAGGAGGTTATGGAGTTGTCCGGCAAGTGCATGAGCCAGGATCTGATGTTGGACTTGAGTACCAGCGGGAAGTAGTTGGCAAGGATCTTGTCGTCTCGCCCTCCAGCAGCCTGCACCGCAATGGTGTAGATGCTGAGGAACTCCGACGAATGCGACTTGCCGTCGTACTTCTCTGGTACGTCTGGCTTGAAATTCTTCGTGCTGGGCCACTGGACTTGCCGCAGCTCACGGGTGAACGCAGGGCAGCCCACCGCGTACGGCAGGTCGCCTGGTTCCCCCGGCGCATGCATGTCGACAGAGGGCTCAGCGCGCTGGTCTGATTGACGCCGCGCTTCTCTTCGATGCTCGATGCGAGTACGAGTGTCCTCTTGCTTTCGTTCGTGAAGAACTTGGCGTTGATCGCGACAAGTTCACGGATTTGACAACACGGTGGAGTCGTTGTCGTGATGGTTCCGGCGAGTCGGCGATCTTGGCCTTTGGGGCGGGGAATGCACGGTGGTCGCACCCCCACCGGTCTTGGCGCCATCGGTTCTCGCCTGGCCGACCTGCCGCGGCTGCGACGCACTGTGCTGCCGCGGGGTGTCGCCGTTAGCGAAGCCGATGAGACTCTGTATCGTGGCCCTCAAGTCGTCGAGCTTGTCCGCCGTTGGAGGGTAGTCTAGGAGCAGTTGAGCTTGTGCTAGAGCTTATGCTGGAGTGGCGGGCAGCGGTGGTGAACGACGCGTGGAGCGGGATGTGCTCGAACTTCTAACTATGTTAGAAGGAGCAGCACCCGGTCCAGGCAGTCGCGCCACGCTCGCGCCAGGACGTTGGTGTGTATGCTGGCCTTGAGCACCTTGGGATCCGCCAGCTAGATCTGGGTCCAGCGAGCATATGGTACCGTGAGTGCCAGGACGCTGCTGGTCCCGTGCCTCCTGAGAGGGGCGCGGTGCATGTTCGGACGCCGTGGCACCATGAGCTGGCTCGGCGACGCCCGTTTCGCCGCCGGTGTCGTCTCCACCACCCGTTTGCTCCAGGGGCGGTGGGTTCGACGCGGACAGAATGGCCGCCTCCGGAGCCTTCTTCTTCGGTGGCATGTCGATGAAGATGATGGGGATCTAGCCTGTGCAGACGCCGGATCAGGTTCGCACAACCTCGACGCCCCCTACCTGGCGCGCCAAAGATGTCGGGGGGAAATCTGCCTCCACGAACACCTATGGGGACCGAGCCCCTTTCTGGTTCAGCGGGGGCGGAGGTCGCGTGAAGAGCGGATCGAGGCGATGCACACAAGGGGTTTACCCAGCTTTGGGCCGCACGGATGCGTAAAACCCTACTGCTGCTTTGTGGTTTGTATTGTGTTCTTGCTCAGGGGCGCTGAGTGCTACAGTACACTCAGGCAACTAATCAGGCCGGGCGTGAGTGGCCTCCTCCTTCCCCTCCCCTCCTCCACGTTGCGCATGGGGCCTCCTTTTATATGCGCAAGGGGTTACCCACAGGTGGCAACGTAGGCGGGGGTAAAACTGGAAAACGTTGTGTTGGGTACAGCTGTTTGCACAGTGCTATCATACCTAACTCTGACGGCAGGGGACAAGGGCATTAAATGCCCGTCTAGGTCGCCCTAACAGTGCAGAGAAGGGACCGTCAGGGGCGCCACCGTTGGCCACGACGGCTATCCTGTCAGCGTTGCTTCGCCATCGCATGCCCCTGGCTGCGCAGCCTCTCGCCACGTACGCCTGGAATGGCCCCAGAGCGACACGTGGGTGGATGAGCTGGAACGCAGGCGCGGGGTGATGACTTGCCACGGCAAGCGCCTTGCCGCGGTTGATGCCTTGTCGCTCACCGGTCCTTGCCGGGACGCGTGGCGCGTCGCAGCAAGTCTCTTGTCGTGCCCTGGTCGGCCTTCCCGGCAAGCTCCTCTTGCCGGGGCCTTGTGCTTCGAGCGGCCGTCCCGGCAAGCTCCTCTTGCCGGGGCCTTTCTCTCTCCGGGTGGCCTTCCCGGCAAGCTCCTCCTGCCGGGGCCTTGGCTCAAATACTTTGTTCTTGGATGGCCCAAAAAAGGGACCATGGGGAGTTTTGGCGATCACCTGGCAAGCCTTACCGCGGGGTGCTACGACTGCCCGTGCACAAGTTCGGGGTACTAAGGTACCCCTACTTTAGTACACCGACAACCTACAAGTATGGGGGGTCTATCGTAGTCCTTTCGATAAGTAAGAGTGTTGAACCCAATGAGGAGCAGAAGGAAATGACAAGCGGTTTTCAGCAAGGTATTCTCTGCAAGCACTGAAATTGTTGGTAACAGATAGTTTTGTGATAAGATAATTCGTAACAGGTAACAAGTAACAAGTGTAACTAAAGTGAAGCAAGGTGGCCCAATCTTGGACAAGCCTGGACAAACTCTTATATAAAGCAAAGTGCTCCCGAGGACACATGCGCTACAAAAAAATACACTTCCATGATGATACATGTTTGTCACAGTAGGTCACGTTTTCTGTCACGCATGTACATCCATGACGATTTTATGATAGAATCAAGATAGTCATACCTGTGCTGTCATAGAAGTGTTCCATGACATTACCAAAATTATCACCACGGAAGTGTCCACTTCCATGACGATAAATGGCGCATCATGGAAGTGCTTTCGTCAAGGGTAACCGACACGTGGCATCCACCGTAACGGGTCGCTGTTAAGCTATCGGGTTCTGGTTTGGATCCGATAACCCATTAACAGCCCGAACCAATGGGGATTTTCCACGTGTAAAATTCCCAATGGCTAGAGGAACCACGTGTCGGCTCAGCGTTGGGACAGATGTCATCCGGTCATTGGACGGGAGGCGCCTATGATACGTCGACACGTGGCATGGCCCAACAAAGGCCCATTCAGGTGAAAAGGCCAGCCCGTTTAACTTGGTCAAAAGGTAGCGGTCCGGCCCACGGAAAGCTTATTAACGACATGTTCGCATATAGCCCATTTACAACCCCCTAAATCACAACCCGTTATGGCCTATCCGAATTGGGCCCAATAGCGTTATCTGGGCCGTCCAATATGATTCCAACCCATTGTAACATTTGGCCCATATATGGCCCATGACGTCTTCCAACCCATAGAACAGTGTAATGCTTTACACCCATTAACGGCCCATTATTCCGTTGGGCCGTTTCCAGCCCGTGTTACCTTTCGGCCTTCTAAGGGCCCATTTATTCTTGGGCTCATTTCCAGCATTCGGTTACTTACGGATCATTACTGCCATGTTCTGCTTATGGGCCAAATTCAGCCCGTGGTTACAGTCGGCCCGTTTGTGGCCCGTTAACCCATTGGGTTGTTTTCATAGCGTCATCAAATACGGCCCATTAACGACCCGTGATGCTTGTCGATAGAATTAAGCCTGTTACACATTTCGGCCTATTAACGACCCGTTATGCTCGGGCCATAAACACACGATTTCCACTCTAGTCCGTTTACGGCCCATTTTGCAGACCGTTATTGGTCCACGAATAATACGACCCGTATAAGGCCCATTGAATATACAACCCGTCGAGGGCCCATGGATCCTACGACTCGTAGGAGGCCCATGGTCACTATAGGAGGTAGCAGGACCATGGTTACAACGGTCCGTATGTTGCCCATGGTTATTGTGGCCTAGTTATAAAAAATGGATAATTGTATTCATGCCACTAGTTGTGTCCCAGTCGGCTGAATTGCCCTTAGGTTTTGAAAGTTCTCGGTTTTGCCCAAGTTCGTTTGCTACTCTTATGTTTTTACCCTTCTGTCACATTTCTGTCTAGTTAGTGCCGTTTGACCATGTGTTCACCGTATTTGGACTTTTCTCTGGACCATTTTGCCTCTGCTTTCTCACTCTCTCACCAGATACTTCCAGGTGGGACCCATCACAGAGAAAACTATCTCACTCTTTATACTCACTGCCATAGACAATATACTAATTAAAACCTTAAACTAATCCTAAATCTAACCCTAATTAACTCCCTAAACTAAGTGGGCTGGCCTCATTGGTAGCGACACAGCCGGCTCTAGCTGCGGCTGTGCGCACCGCGCCATGGGAGGCCACATCCAAGGGCAGCAGCGGTAGCAATGCAGCAGCAAAACGCAGCAGTAGCAAGGGCAGCTAGCAGGAGCGACTAGCAACAGCAGCGCAGCCACGACAATAGTAGCAACAATACAGGAGCGACAGCAATATGAGTGACAACAAAAGGAGCGGCAAGCGCCGGTGTCGCGGGCGGAGGCAAAGCAGCAACATGTGTGGGTGGGTGCGCGGTCGCGTCCAAGGGGTGTCCCGAGGCAGACGGGCGCTCGGGGCAGCGGCAGCAGAGCAGCAAGCTGCTGCAGCGGCAACACGAAGCAGGGGGGCGAAGGCGCACACGGTCCGGCGAAGCGCGGGCACGCCAAAACAGGGCCGGGGTGCAGGCAAGCGCGACCGGACGCGGTCAGACGCGGCTAGGGGGTCGCGAGCGTGCGACCAGGGGCGTGGGGATCATGAGCTGAGCCGCGGCAACCGCAAACTCGCCGTGGGCTTGGGCGCGCGGGGAGATGGTCCAAGCCGCACAGATTCGAGAGGTTGGAGAGCGGGATCGACCGAGAGCTCACCATGCAGATCGTTGGCGAGCTCAAGGAGGCATGTAGTGGACCGGGGAGGCTTCAATCGACGAAGGAGGCCGGCGACCGTAGGCGAAGACGATGACGCGGGCGATGGCAGTGGAGCTCCCTCTCTTCGATCCGAGGGTGCATGTGACATAGACGAACAAACCATGGCTGCTGGACAAGGAGGTGCGACATAGGGGAGGATGGAGGTCTGGCCATGGCGGTGGCATGGCGGCTACGCCGTCGGTGAGCAAATTTGAGAGGGAGAGGAGCGAGCAGACGGGGGAGTGGGGCTAGGGTTTGGTAGTGACGTGGGTCCCACCTGGAAGTGTCTGGTGAGGGACTGAGAAAGCAGGGGCAAAATGGTCCAGAGAAAAGTCCAAAGACGGTCAGCACATGGTCAAACGACACTAACCGGACGGAAACGTGACGAAAGGGCAAAAACATAAGAGGAGGAAACAGACTTAGGCAAAACCGAGAATTTTTAAAAACTAGGGGTAATTCAGCCGAATGGGACACAACTAGTGGCATGAATACAATTATCCCTGTAAAAAATAGGTTATTGTGGCCACTAGAAAAACGCGGAAAAAGAACTACAGTGACTACAAGAAAACAACTAAACAAGACAATAAGGAAATAAATAAGCAAGCAACTAACGCTAGGCTATTATGGATATGACACATATTACATTCACTGGGCATCAAAGTTCGCCACCAGTGCAAATATAGGGAACAAAGCAGCATATCACATACACTAGTTGTCAAAGTTAGCGACCAGTGCAAATAAACGCCGCAACAAAACAAGTTCAGAACTGGAAGCACTTCAGAAGAGCTCAAGACACAATATCCTGGGTACCCAGCATGCTGGCAAGATGCTTAGCAAGCTTATTAACTTTCTCTTGTTTGGCGCTTAAATCCTCCAGTGCTTGTTGTTGCACCAGAAAGTATGCATCTGAATTCTGCAGGACTTCCTCAGTCCTCCGTCTTCGTGTTGCAGCACATCTGATCGATGTTTTTCAACTTGAAGTTGAAACTCAAGAAGATGAACTGATTCAGGCAGCGAGTTCGAAGAGCTTGTGCCAGCAGTACTGGCGAGTAACTCGAACACTACATCAAGACAGGACTTTTGGGTTGTCTCGCTTTCGTCAAGATAGTTTTTCTCAGCTTTCTTGGAGACCAATAGAGATGTCTCACTATTTTGAACCTTATCTGCATTACTTCCTTTACCATTGCATAGTGGGGTACTCTTCTCCAATATTTTGTTCGCATTCTAAGAGAAACAAGCAGACACATCACATGTTTACCATGTTGTATATGAAACTCATTTTGGTAAATCAGTTCAGTAGTAAAGTGGACAGGATAACAACATGAATCAAACATATATCTATGTACCATGGTCACTATATGGTCTATATCATTCTAGTTTTTGTTGCCAAATGAAGATAGAGACAAAGTTCAAATAATATCTGTTTAAGACAAAGCATCATAGACAAAATAAGTGCGGGAAACTACACAACAGTAACCACACTTGTAATGTGCATGACATGAGAACATAACCGTTTATTCAATTGAAACTGAAATCAACATAGAGCAAGTTACAACAGCAAACCAGTTAAAGAAACAGGTTTAAAACATACTTGTTGCGCCATTGGAGTTTCAATTCCATCCTTCAAATTTGAAACTAGCTGGTATGAGTAAATACAGTGATGCAAGAGCAAAGGAGTATGAACCATAGCTACAGAACCTGACCTGAGAACAATTCTTCTTCTGCTTTAAGCGTTGAGTTGGGGTTCAGAGTGGTGGTCCTCGTGCTTTAGGCACTGTAGTTGCCTTACTAACTGCTCGTGTTTGGGTGCTCTGTGGTGGAGATAGTGTTGTGTCAACTGGAACTGGGTTAGTATTTGCTAGGGTTGGGGTTAGAAGGGGTGTAGCTGGTTCTCTGTCCAACTAGGTAGGGGTACAACCTGCGAGAGTCTGGGTTATGTGTGGTTGGGCTGGTTCTTGGGCAAGTACAACGGTGGTTCTATCTGCATCGACTGGTAGCACTATCTTTTCTGAAGACTGTGTTGTTACTCCCTCAGATACTGCCATCACCCTCTCCAATTCAAATGGCTGATAAACAAAAATAGTAATTGAATGTATATACATTGTATGATAGACATGTCCAATGGATAGTGGGGAATAAAAGAGGGCATGAAATAATTCACATTTTGTTGTCTAACCAAACAGGATAGCATGACACAATTTCATATATATGATGGCTAACTAAACAAGATAGCATGACACAATTTCACATATATGATGGCTAACTAAACAGGATGGAAAGACATAGTTCAAAATATGATGACTATGTAAACATGATGACATGACATAACTATATGATGTGTTTATTAAATAGGTTGGCATGCCATGATTCACATACATGCCGCCTATGGAAACATGATAGCATGATATAATTCACGGATAGAATGACATAATTCAAAATATGATGACTGTAAACACTAAACATGATGAGATGATATAACTATATGATGTCTTTATTAAATGGGTTGGCATGCCATAATTTAGATAAATGTTGTCTATGTAAACATGATGGCATGATATAAATCAAACATATGATTTATATAATAAGCAAGTAAGCAGATGTCAATCACATATATGATGTAAAAACTAAGCAATGCAAGACAACATATGCATGATATGAGTAATATAACCCTGCCAAGTTTGAGCATAGACCTCAGGGGAAAATAGGACTGGTCATCTATCTCTGAATCCTCCTCTGAGGAGCTATCTATAACCAGCAAGATGTCTGCTTCAGCAGGTAGCATTATCTTCTCTGAAGACCTTGTTTTCACTCCAGATACTTCCACCACCGCCTCAAATGACTGATGCTCACGAAGAGTAGTTGAATATACAAACATTGCCCACAAATGGAATACGTAATACAGAAAAGGATATCATGATATAATTCACATATATGATGATTGGCTAAACAACATGGCATTGCATAATTCACATATATAATGCCTTGCAACAAGATAACATTGCATAATTCACATATATAATGTCTTGCAACAAGATGGCATTGCATAATTAACATATATGGTAATTAGACACTCAACAGGTGACATTCACACAAAGCATGTCTAAACTAAGCAAATGACATAGCAATGCAAGACACCATACGCATGATATGAGCAACATAACCCTGCCAAGTTAGAGCATACACTACTAGGGAAAACCTTATAAACAGAACTTTAGCAGTAGCGCTTGTTAAAAAGGGGCACTAGTGCTATATAGCAGTAGCGCGTGCAGGTTAACAACACTATAGATACGAATGTAGCAGTAGCGCGACTCCATGGAAAAGCGCTACTACTAAAATTCCCACTACTAAGCCGATAGGCTACACATAGTAGTAGCGGTCTGAGAAAAAACATGCTACCGCTAAGATTATGGTAGCAGCGCATTTACGGTGAAAAGCGCTACTGCTAATGAAAATAAAATAAAATGAATAACAAATAGAAAAGTAAATGAAAATGAAAGAAATAGAAAAAGGAGAAAGGAAAAAAATGTAAAGAAAAATAAAGGAAAAAGAAAAAAAGGAGAAAGGCATAGCAGTAGCGTCTGTTTATAAGAGGCGCTATAGATAATATAGCAGCAACGCGTTTTTTAGACCCCCGCTATAGAAAGGGAAAAGGAAATAAGAAAAGAAAAGGAAAATTCATAGCTATACTAGTAGCACGTTTTGTAAAAAGCACTATAGCTAACTTAGCTATAACGCGTTTTTAGTTCTAGCGCTACCGCTAGTTTGACTTAACCCCCGCGTGGTTTCCCTCCCCCGGCCACCACTTCTCCACCAAATCCCTCGCCCCACTTCATTGCCGTCTCCCCACTTCGTTGTCGCCCCACTTCACCCGTCTCCTACCCCTCGACGCCCCCGAAGCCACCAGAGCCGCGTGTCGTCAACGCCACCGAAGCCGCCTCCAACGCCCCGCACGGCGTCATCAACACCACCGGAGCCGCCCTTGGCACCACCAGAGCCACCCTCGACGCCCCTGCCTCCCTTGCCACAACTTCCTCCCTCGCCGTCAGCGGAGACGCCCCTGCCTCCCTCGCCACCACTGCCTCCCTCGCCACCACCTGAGCCATCCTCTGTAAGCCCCCACCCCTCCTCTCTCTCTCATGCATAGCACAAACATTGGACAGAGAACTAGCTAGCTAGGTTGACTAGTTTAATTATGTAGGTTAGTGCAGAAATTTAGTTAGGGTTTTGACAGAGAACTAGTTAGGTTAACTAGTTTAATTATCTAGGTTAGTGCAAAAATTTATTTAGGGCTTTGACAGAGAACTAGCTAGGTTAACTAGTTTAATAAGGTCAATTATCTAGGTAAACTAGGTTAACTAGCTAGGTTAAATAACTAGGTTAACTAGCTAGGTTAATTAGGTTCGTTAGGTTAACAAGCTAGGTTAACTCGGTTGGCTAGGTTAGAGCCAAAATTTATTTTAGAGCATTAGGTCAGAAGGGTTAGAGAAATGGAGTTCCTTTGCAATTTAATTGGGTTCTTTCCTAGGCAGAGAAGGGTTAGATAAAATAATATGTGTGTGTGTGAGAGAGAGAGGAATAGGTAGAACAAAATTTGGGTTCTGTCCTAGGCAGCTAGGCAGAGAAGTGTTTAGTGAGGTCATTTTGCAAATGTTTTTGATTTTTGAAAAGACCGCTATTTTTCAAGGAAAATAATTTAGGCAAGTTTTATTTTAAAGATGATCCCTTCCTAGACTTTTATTGTTGATTATATATTTTCATTGAAGTGGTCATGTTGGTTCGATTGTGCCCAAGTGGCCTTTTGTTGTTTCCAGGAAATGAAGCCAAGTGGCCTATGTTTTGCCGAACTGTTGATTCTTTTCTATTCCGACAAATTTCAGGTGCTCGATTTGTCCACTTTTTAGCAAAGGTCATGCCGAAATTTTTCGTGAATTTCGGCATGACTTGTGCTACAAACTAGGACATATCGAGTGCCCGGGATTTTCCGCATCGGGAAGGAATCAACGTTCCTATGAAACATAGGCCTTTTTTTATGTCATTATTCATTTTATTAGGTCTAGAATTAATTGACTAGAATTAATCATAGGAAACATGGCTAGCAACGATGAAGGACAGGGTTCTGGTGATTGCGACGATCAGGCTACGTCAATAAAATAGGCTACGTCGTACGAGAAACCGCCACCATCAATGATTAGAAACTAAAGAAGATAGAAAATATGAGGCCCTCCCTCCTAAAGAAGCTGCACCAGGTATTCTTGTTGCCGGGCCGGGATGAAAAGAAATATACTGATCCAGATAAAGAGTCAGCAAAGAAGAAGATAAAAAAACGCGCCATGAGCAAGTTTAGCGACGCGTTGGCCACCTAGAAAGTAAGGGTGAAAGAAAGGATCATCATCAAAAAGGTACCCTACTCCGAGATTGTAAAGGATAATCCGACAATCACGGAAGAGCAGTTTGAAATATTCAAGGCGGTTGCGATGGCGAAGCTGCCAAAGAAAAGTCGAAGTACATGAAGGGGCTTCAAAAGAGGAACATGGGGCTCCACCACCTCGGAAGCCGTGGTTACGCGGCGAAGAGGTCCATATGGGCCAAGGAGGACGCGAAACGCGAAAGTCTGGGCATCCTAGTGTTGGTGAACGTTGCAGAAAATAAAATGTTTCTACGGTTTCACCAAGATCTATCTATGAGTTCATCTAGCAACGAGTGATCGGAGTGCATCTACATACCTTTGTAGATCGCGAGCGGAAGCGTTCAAGAGAACGGGGTTGAAGGACTCGTACTCGTCGTGATCCAAATCACCGGAGATCCTAGCGCCGAACGGACGGCACCTCCGCGTTCAACACACTTACGGAGCGGATGACATCTCCCGCGCCTTGATCCAGCAAGGAGGGAGAGGTTGAGGAAGATGGCTCCAGCAGCAGCACGACGGCGTGGTGGTGGTGGAGAGGAAGTACTCCGGCAGGGCTTCGCCAAGCTCTATGGAGGAGGAGGAGGTGTTGGAGTGGGAGAGGGAGGCGCCAAGGGCATGGGTGCGGCTGCCCTCCCTCCCCCCTCTATATATAGGGTCCCCAAGGGGGGCGCCGGCCCTGGAGATGGGATCTCCCAAGGGGGCGGTGGCCAAGGGGGGTGGAGTCCCCCCCAAGGCAAGTGGGGCGCCCCCACCCTAGGCTTTCCAACCCTAGGCGCAGGGGGCCCCAAGGGGGGCGCACCAGCCCACTATGGGCTTGATCCCATCCCCGCTTCAGCCCATGGGGCCCTCTGGGATGGGTGGCCCCACCCGGTGGACCCCCGGGACCCATCCGGTGGTCCCGGTACAATACCGGTGACCCCGAATTCTCCCGATGGCCGAAACTGCACTTCCTATATATAATTCTTCACCTTCGGACCATTCCGAAACTCCTCGTGACGTACAGAATCTCACCCGAGACTCCGAACAACTTTTGGATTACTGCATACTCATATCTATGCAACCCTAGCGTCACCGAACCTTAAGTGTGTAGACCCTACGGGTTCGAGAGACATGCAGACATGACCGAGACGACTCTTTGGTCAATAACCAACAACGGGATCTGGATACCCATGTTGGCTCCCACATACTCCACGATGATCTCATCGGATGAACCACTATGTCGAGGATTCAAGTAATCCCGTATACAATTCCCTTTGTCAATCGGTACGTTACTTGCCCGAGATTCGATCGTCGGTATCCCAATACCTCGTTCAATCTCGTTACTGGCAAGTCACTTTACTCGTACTATAATGCATGATCCCATGACCAACCACTTGGTCACATTGAGCTCATTATGATGATGCATTACCGAGTGGGCCCAGAGATACCTCTCCGTTATACGGAGTGACAAATCCCAGTCTCGATCCGTGTCAACCCAACAGATGCTTTCGGGGATGCCTGTAATATACCTTTACAGTCACCCAATTACGTTGTGACGTTTGGCACACCCAAAGCACTCCTACGGCATCTGGGAGTTACACGATCTCATGGTACTTCACATTGGAAAAGCTTTAGCAAACGAACTACACGATCTTGTGCCAGGCTTAGGATTGGGTCTTGTCCATCACATCATTCTCCTAATGATGTGATCCCATTATCAATGACATCCAGTGTCCATAGTTAGGAAACCATGACTATCTGTTGATCAACGAGCTAGTCAAGTAGAGGCTCACTAGGGACATATTGTGGTCTATGTATTCACACATGTATTACGATTTCCGGATAACACAATTATAGCATGAACAATAGACAATTATCATGATCAAGGAAATATAATAATAATCCTTTTATTATTGCCTCTAGGGCATATTTCCAACACCGAGACCCCTTGGCAGAGTTCACCGTCCCGCGGGAGCGTGATGTCCTCAGGGCCAGGTACCATTGGGACCCAGTCAAGAAGGTTTTCCAGACGGACCCAGTCACGAGGAGTTCATGAGACTGCTGGTAATTTTAGTTTCTGATCAATTCGACTGCATGTTTAGTCATATTTGTAAACAATCCTTGTTCCTTTTGTAGAGAGAGCAGCACAGGATTACGGCCAAAAGCGACTCACTGTCTAAGGCGTTGGAGTCGGTGTCAAAACCGGCGGATCTCAGGTAGGGGGTCCCGAACTGTGCGTCTAAGGTTGATGGTAACAGGAGACGAGGGACACGATGTTTACCCTACTTCCTGCTTGATTGACTTGATGAATATGAGTATTACAAGAGTAGATCTATCACGAGATCGTAATGGCTAAAACCCTAAGAGTCTAGCCTGTATGAATATGAGTATCCTCGCCTCTACGGACTAAGCCCTCCGGTTTATATAGACACCAGAGGGGACTAGGTTTGTACAAAGTCGGTTACAGAGAAAGGAATCTTCATATCCGGACGCCAAGCTTGCCTTCCACGCCAAGGAGAGTCCCATTCGGGCATGGGTGAGAGTCTTCGGTCTTGTATCTTCACAGCCCATCAGTCCGGCCCATGTCCAACAGGCCGGACGCCCGAGGACCCCTTGGTCCAGGACTCCCTCAGTAGCCCACGAACCAGACTTTCAATGATGATGTGTCCGGCGCGCAGATTGTCTTCGGCATTGCAAGGCGAGTTCCTCCCCCGATGACTTCAAAGTGTTGTATTCGGCCTTCCATTAAATGTCATTCCTGTCGGTGTACTAGAGTAGGGGTACCCTAGTATCCCGAACTTGTGCACAGGCAGTCGCAGCGTCCCGCGGCAAGGCTTGCCAGGTGACCGCCAAGGACCGACTTGGTTCCTTTGGAGCCATTCAAGGACAAAGTATTCAAGCCAAGAAGACAAGGCCCCGGCAAGAGGAGCTTGCCTGGAAGGCCACTCAAGACACAAGACCCCGGCAAGAGGAGCTTGCCGGGAAGGCCAACCAAGGCATCTCAAGGTACTTACCGCGACGCACCACGCGTCCCGGCAAGGCCCAGCGAGCGACAAGCTTCCGGACGCGACAAGACAACAACCGCGGCAAGACGTTTGCCGCGGCTAGCAACCACTCTGTACCCGCGCTCCAGCACACCCACCAACGTGTCGCTCTGGGAACCTTCCAGGTGTACGTGGCAGGAGGCTGTGCAGCCAGGGGTGCACTGTGGGAAGCGGCGCTGACAAGATCGCCATCGTGGCGAACAGTGGCGTCCCTGACGGTTCGTTTCTGCACTGTTTGGGCAACATACATAGGCATTTAATGCCCTTGTCCCCTGCCGTCAGGGTTAGGTAGGATACACTGTACAGGTAGCTGTACCAACCGCAGCACCTTTCCATTTTTACCCTTCTCTACGTTGCCACCTGTTGGAGACCCCTTGAGCATATAAAAGGAGGCCCATGCACAACGTAGGAGGGGGGGGGGGGGAACGCTCACGCTCGGTCTCGTTAGCTGCTGGTGAATACTGTAGCACTCAGCGCTCCCGAGCAAGAACTCAATACAAACCACAAAGCAGCAGTAGGAGTATTATCTCTCCGGAGAGCTCTGAAGCTGGGTAAACTGCTCGTGTGCTCCGCCTCGATCTGCTCTTCGTGCGACCTCCGCCCCCCGCCGAACCGAAAGGGGCTCGGTCCCCATAGGTGCTCGTGGAAGCAGTTTCCCCGACATCTTTGACCGCCAAGGACCTACTTGGTTCCTTTGGAGCCATTCAAAAACAAACTATTCAAGCCAAGAAGACAAGGCCCCGGCAAGAGGAGCTTGCCGGGAAGGCCACTCAAGACACAAGACCCCGGCAAGAGGAGCTTGCCGGGAAGGCCAACCAAGGCTTCTCAAGGTACTTACCGCGACGCACCACGCGTCCCGGCAAGGCCCGGCGAGCGACAAGCTTCCGGAAGCGACAAGACAACAACCGCGGCAAGACGTTTGCCGCGGCTAGCAACCACTCTGTACCCGCGCTCCTGCACACCCACCAACGTGTCGCTCTGGGACCCTTCCAGGTGTACGTGGCGGGAGGCTGTGCAGCCAGGGGTGCACTGTGGCAAGCGGCGCTGACAAGATCGCCATCCTGGCGAACGGTGGCGTCCCTGACGGTTCGTTTCTGCACTGTTTGGGCGACATAGATAGACATTTAATGCCCTTGTCCCCTGCCGTCAGGGTTAGGTAGGATACACTATACATGTAGCTGTACCAACCGCAGCACCTTTCCATTTTTACCCTTGTCTATGTTGCCACCTGTTGGAGACCCCTTGAGCATATAAAAGGAGGCCCATGCACAACGTAGGAGGGGGTGGAACGCTCACGCTCGGTCTTGTTAGCTGCTGGTGCATACTGTAGCACTCAGCGCTCCCGAGCAAGAACTCAATACAAACCACAAAGCAGTAGTAGGAGTATTATCTCTCCGGAGATCTCCGAAGCTAGGTAAACTGCTCGTGTGCTCCGCCTCGATCTGCTCTTCGTGCGACCTCCGCCCCCCGCCGAACCGAAAGGGGCTCGGTCCCCATAGGTGCTCGTGGAAGCAGTTTCCCCGACATCTTTGACCGCCAAGGACCAACTTGGTTCCTTTGGAGCCATTCAAAAACAAAGTATTCAAGCCAAGAAGACAAGGCCCCGGCAAGAGGAGCTTGCCGGGAAGGCCACTCAAGACACAAGACCCCGGCAAGAGGAGCTTGCCGGGAAGGCCAACCAAGGCATCTCAAGGTACTTACCGCGACGCACCACGCGTCCCGGCAAGGCCCGGCGAGCGACAAGCTTCCGGACGCGACAAGACAACAACCGCGGCAAGACGTTTGCCGCGGGTAGAAACCACTCTGTACCCGCGCTCCAGCACACCCACCAACGTGTCGCTCTGGGACCCTTCCAGGTGTACGTGGCGGGAGGCTGTGCAGCCAGGGGTGCACTGTGGCAAGCGGCACTGACAAGATCGCCATCGTGGCGAACGGTGGCGTCCCTGACGGTTCGTTTCTGCACTGTTTGGGCGACATAGATAGGCATTTAATGCCCTTGTCCCCTGCTGTCAGGGTTACGTAGGATACACTGTACAGGTAGCTGTACCAACCGCAACACCTTTCCATTTTTACCCTTGTCTATGTTGCCACCTGTTGGAGACCCCTTGAGCATATAAAAGGAGGCCCATGCACAACGTAGGAGGGGGGGGGTGAACGCTCACGCTCGGTCTCGTTAGCTGCTGGTGCGTACTGTAGCACTCAGCGCTCCCGAGCAAGAACTCAATACAAACCACAAAGCAGCAGTAGGAGTATTATCTCTCCGGAGAGCTCCGAAGCTGGGTAAACTGCTCGTGTGCTCTGCCTCGATCTGCTCTTCGTGCGACCTCCGCCCCCCGCCGAACCGAAAGGGGCTCGGTCCCCATAGGTGCTCGTGGAAGCAGTTTCCCCAACATCTTTGACCGCCAAGGACCTACTTGGTTCCTTTGGAGCCATTCAAGAACAAAGTATTCAAGCCAAGAAGACAAGGCCCCGGCAAGAGGAGCTTGCCGGGAAGGCCACTCAAGACACAAGACCCCGGCAAGAGGAGCTTGCCGGGAAGGCCAACCAAGGCATCTCAAGGTACTTACCGCGACGCACCACTCGTCCCGGCAAGGCCCGGCGAGCGACAAGCTTCCGGACGCGACAAGACAACAACCGCGGCAAGACGTTTGCCGTGGCTAGCAACCACTCTGTACCCGCGCTCCAGCACACCCACCAACGTGTCGCTCTGGGACCCTTCCAGGTGTACGTGGCGGGAGGCTGTGCAGCCAGGGGTACACTGTGGCAAGCGGCGCTGACAAGATCGCCATCGTGGCGAACGGTGGCGTCCCTGACGGTTCGTTTCTGCACTGTTTGGGCGACATAGATAGGCATTTAATGCCCTTGTCCCCTGCCGTCAGGGTTAGGTAGGATACACTGTACAGGTAGCTGTACCAACCGCAGCACCTTTCCATTTTTACCCTTGTCTACGTTGCCACCCTTTGGAGACCCCTTGAGCATATAAAAGGAGGCCCATGCACAATGTACGAGGGGGGGGGGGGAACGCTCACGCTCGGTCTCGTTAGCTGCTGGTGCGTACTGTAGCACTCAGCGCTCCCGAGCAAGAACTCAATACAAACCACAAAGTAGCAGTAGGAGTATTATCTATCTGGAGAGCTCCGAAGCTAGGTAAACTGCTCGTGTGCTCCGCCTCGATCTGCTCTTCATGCGACCTCCGCCCCCCACCGAACCGAAAGGGGCTCGGTCCCCATAGGTGCTCTGGAAGCAGTTTCCCCAACATCTTTGGCGCGCCAGGTAGGGGGCGTCGAGGTTGTGTGAACCTGATCCGGCGTTCACACGAGCCAGATCTTCATCGACTTCATCGACATGCCGCCGAAGAAGAAGGCTTCGGAGGCGGCTGCTCCGTCCGCGTCGAACCCGCCACCGCCGGAGCAAACGGCTGGCGGGGAAGACGCCGGCGGAAGAACAGGCGTCGACGAGGGAGCCCACGGTGTCGCCAGGTCCAAGGACAAGACTGCGCGGCCCATCAGCGGCGTAGCCGGCTCCCACGACGACCGGGTGTCCGTACATGCACCGCGCCCATCTCAGGAGGCGCGGGACCGACAGCGTCATGGTACTCATGGTACCATACGCTTGCTGGGCCCAAATCGAGCTGGCGGATCTTGGAATGCTCAAGGCCAACGTGCTGGCGCGAGCGAGGCACGGTCGCCTGGACGGGATATTGCTCCTTCTAACGCAGTTAGAAGTCCGAGCATATCCCGCTCCTTGCACCGTTCGCCACCGCTACCCGCCACTCCAGCAGAAGCTTTGGCGCGAGCTCAACTGCTCCTAGACTTCCCTCCAACGGCGGACAAGATCAACGACTGGAGGGCCACCATTCAGAGTCTCATCGGCTTCGCCAACGGCGACACTCCACGGCAGCCGACCACATCGCAGCCGCGACAAGGCAGCCAGGTGCGAGCCGATGGCGACAAGACCGGTGGGGGTGCAACCACCGTGCACTCTCTGCCCCGAAGGCCAAGATCGCTGACTCGCCGGATCCACCACGACAGCGACTCCACTGTTTCATCAGATCCGCGAGCTCGCCACGATCAGCGCCAAGTTCTTCACGAACGACAGCAAGAAGACGCTCATACTCGCATCGAGCGCCGAAGAGAAGCGCGGCGTCAATCAGACCGGCGCACTGGGCCCACTGACGACATGCGTACGCTAGGGGAATCAGGCGACCTGCCGTACGCGGTAGGTTGCCCTGCGTTTACTCGTGAGCTGCGGCAAGTCCAGTGGCCCAGCACGAAGAATTTCAAGCCAGACGTACCAGAGAAGTACGACGGCAGGTTGCATCCGTCGGAGTTCCTCAGCATCGACACCATCGCGGTGCAGGCTGCCGGGGGGCGGGACGACAAGATCCTTGCCAACTACTTCCCGCTAGTGCTCAAACCCAACGTCAGGTCCTGGCTCATGCACTTGCCGGAAAACTCCATATCTTCCTGGGCAGACCTATGCCATCAGCTTGTCGGCGCCTTTACAGGCGGCCACAAACCTCATGGCCAGGAGAGTGACCTTCACCTGCTCGCCCAGAAGGAAGGAGAGCCCCTGCGCAAGTACATCCAGAGATTCAGCCAAGTGCAACGCAACATCCCAGATGTCCACCCTGCCGCGGTCATCTGCGCGTTCCACCAGAACGTGCGTAACCGCAGGATGCGGGAGGAGATGGCGATGTGCAAGATCAGAGACGTCAGTGAGCTGTATGCCCTGGCCGACAAGTGTGCACGTGCTGAGGAAGGGAGGAAAATCCCCGGAGAGGATACAAGAGCAGGAGGATCTGACAGCGAGGATGCTGCCCCAGCAAAGAAAAACCGGCAGCGGAACAACAGGAAGAGGAAAGGCAAAGATGTGCTAGTTGTTGAGCAGTCCGGCAACGAAGGTGGCGCCAAGGCAGCCAAGACTAGTAGCTCCGGCAAGGAGGTTGCTGCATGCGCCAACTGCCAGGCTGTGGCGGCCACCGACAAGCAGGACGACACCAACAAACAGTACTGCAAGATCCACCGCACCAAGGGCCATGACCTCCAGAGCTGCAAGAAGGTCGAGCAGCTTGTCGAGCTGCAAAAGGCCGAATACGAGCAATGCGACAAAGAGAAAGCCCAAGGAGGTGCTGGAGGATCCGGTACGAAGCTCACCGGCCGGGGAGGACGCCGCGGCAAGGCCAAGCAGCGACAAGGAGACAGACGTCCCCGCGGCCGCGACAAGGATGAAGATGACGACGACGAAGACATGGATGATGACGAGACCAGTGAACAGGAGTTCCAGAAAGCCACAGAGATCATGTGCGTTGACGGTGGTGCTTCTCTGCATACTTCACACCGCCAACTCAAGCAGTGGGTGCGGGAAGTCAATGCAGCAGAACCACCCGTCGAGTCACGCAAGCTTCTGAAATGGTCCAGCATGCCTATCATCTTTGATATTGAGGACCACCCTAGTCGCACAACTGCGGCCGGGTGTTTGCCGATGCTGGTCTCACCAACTATCCGCAACCTCAAGGTCACTAAGATGCTAGTTGACGGCGGGGCCGGCTTGAACCTGATCTCCTCCGCTGTGCTCCGGAAACTCCAAGTCCCAGACAGCGAGCTCGAAGATACCGGCACATTCCAAGGAATCAACCCGGGAAGGAGCAAGCCGAAGGGGAAGATCATGCTGCCGGTGACATTTGGCAGCGAGTTGAACTTTAGGACTGAGCGGATCACTTGTGACGTTGCCGATTTTCCATTGCCTTACAATGGGATTCTCGGTCGTCCAGCGCTCGCCAAGTTCATGGCGGCCTCTCACTACGCGTACAACATGCTGAAGATGCCAGGCCCGATAAGTGTCATCTCTGTCCCTGGCGACAAGAAAGATGCTCTTATCTGTGCCGACAAGATCTACCGGGAAGCAGCAGCCACGACGGATCGCGAGACACTTGCCGCTGAAGCTCCCGGGGGGAAGAAGAAGACCAAGTCCGGCAAGAGCTCTGATACCCACTCCGGCAAGCGCACCTCTTTGGAGTGTTGCGCTACCGTCGAGGACGCACCATCGAGCTCCACCGGCAAGTGTAAGAAGACAATGGCAGCTCCGCCAGCGACCAAGAAGGTGTCCGCCAAGGAGGACGACACTGGTGGTACTTTCACCATCAGTGCCACTCTCGACCCTAAATAGGAAAGCGCGCTCATTGCTTTCCTGCGGGCGAATGTCGATGTGTTTGCGTGGCAACCGTCTGACATCCCCGGTGTTCCCAGGAAAGTAATTGAGCACCACCTTGCCGTCTGTCCTCATGCGCGGCCCGTCAAGCAGAAAGTCAGAAAGCAAGCAGTGGAGCGCCAAGAATTTATCGCAGAAGAGATCAAGAAGTTGGAAGCAGCAGGCCTTGTCAGAGGAGTGCTCCATCCTACGTGGTTGGCCAATCCTGTAGTCGTGCGCAAGGCAAACGGGAAATGGAGGCTTTGTATCGACTTCACCGATGTTAATAAAGCTTGTCCCAAAGACCCATTTCCCTTGCCGCGCATTGACCAGATTGTTGACTCCACGGCCGGATGTGATTTGCTTTCATTTCTGGACGCATACTCAGGATATCATCAGATCTTCATGGCAGAAGAGGATGAGGAAAAGACCGCATTCATCACTCCATGTGGCACGTACTGTTTCGTACGGATGCCTTTCGGTTTAAAGAATGCTGGTTCAACATTTGCAAGGGTCGTCCATACCGCTTTTGAGCCAGAAATACACAGAAATGTGGAAGCCTACATGGATGATATAGTGGTCAAGAGTAGGGACAAAGCAACTCTGATTCAAGATTTAGAAGAGACTTTTGCAAATCTACGCAAGATCATCCTCAAGCTCAACCCCGAGATGTGCGTGTTTGGAGTCCCTTCCAGCAAGCTCCTCGGGTTCTTCGTGTCTCAGCGGGGAATTGAAGCCAATCCCGACGAGATCAAGGCCATTGAGCAGATCGAAGCACCAAAGCGCGTCAAGGATGTACGAAGACTTGCCGGTTGCGTGGCAGCTCTCAGCAGGTTTATTTCTAAGTCTGCTGATCGTGCCCTGGCATTTTTCAAAATATTGAAAAAGGCAGGTCCAATGAAATGGACTCCGGAAGCGGAGGCTGCGCTGTAGGACTTGAAGAGATACCTATCCTCCACTCCAATACTTGTCGCACCTAAGCCACAAGAGAAGTTGCTGCTGTATATAGCGGCAACCAATCAAGTGGTTAGTGCTGCGTTAGTAGCGGAGAGGGAGGCAGATGATGAGCCAGCAACCACGGCGAGCGCATCCAGCGACAAGCAGGGGGCTTCCCCGACAAGCTCTGGTCCCGACAAAGATGGATCTGCGCAGGCACCCAAGGAGATACAGAAGAAAATGGTGCAGCGCCCAGTCTACTTTGTCAGTCCACTTCTGCAGGGGGCTAGGTCAAGGTACTCTGGTGTGCAGAAATTGCTTTTCGTCCTTCTTATGGCCTCGAGAAAGCTGCGCCATTACTTCCAAGCACATGAGATCACAGTTGTCACTCGTTTTCCGCTGAAGAGGATACTGCAGAATCCAGAAGCAACATGCAGGATTGTTGAGTGGGCACTGGAAGTGTCAAGCTTTGGCCTCAAGTTTGAGAGCACTTCAACTATCCAAAGCAGAGCATTGGCAGAATTCATAGCAGAGTGGACGCCAACACCAGATGAAGAAATTCCAGAGACGAGCATCCCCGTCAAGGAAGCAAGCAAAGAGTGGCTGATGTACTTTGATGGTGCTTTCTCACTGCAAGGCGCCGGTGCTGGCGTACTGCTTGTCGCAACCATCGGAGAGCACCTTAAGTACGTAGTCCAGATGCACTTTCCCAAGGAGCAAGCAACAAACAATACTGCAGAGTATGAAGGATTGCTTGCCGGTCTCAGGATCGCGGTAGACCTTGGGATCAAGAAGCTCATTGTCAGGGGTGACTCGCAGCTTGTCGTCCACCAAGTGAACAAAAATTATCAGAGTCCGTTGATGGAAGCCTATGTTGATGAGGTGAGAATGCTAGAAGAGCACTTTGTCGGCCTACAAATGGAACATGTTCCAAGAGCTCAGAACGACATCGCCGACGGCCTGTCAAAGTGCGCAGCATTTAAGTTACCTGTGGAACCAGGGATCTTTCTGCTCAAGCTGACTCAACCGTCTATTACGCCATCAACTGGACAGAGCAAGAAGAGGAATTTGATTTCTGGTGACTATTTTCCGGCAGAGCTTCCCGAAGCCGCCACCAAGAAGGTCCCCAAGATCAACGCCAAGAGTGCTGAGGAGCAGTCTGCTCCGACAAGCCCCAGGGTTTGTTTCGTTGAAGCATACGCTCCCGACAAGTTTTGCTCCGGCAAGCTTGCTGGGGAACGTCAAGATCCGGCTGAGCCGCAGGTTCTCGCCGTAGAAGAGGATGTTCCCGCAGCAGCAGATATGCCTTTAGTCCTTGTTATCGAGCCGCAAGCTCCAGCATGGGCACAGCAAATTGTCCGTTTCCTTCAGACAGGAGCACTTCCCGAAGTGCAAGAAGAAGCGGAAAGAGTAGCCCGGCAGTCAAGTATGTACCAGTTTGTCGACAGCACACTGTACAGAAGAGGACGCAACGGTGTGAAATTGAAGTGTATTCACCGGGAAGATGGACAAAAGCTGTTGGTAGAGATACATGGAGGCATATGTGGTCACCACATTGGCGCCAGAGCACTTGCTGGCAAAGCATTCCGGCAAGGTTTCTTTTGGCCGACAGCCCTCCAGGATGCAACTGCACAAGTAACCAAGTGTGAAGCGTGCCAGTTCCATTCCAAGCAGATACACCAGCCAGCTCAAGCTCTCCAGACGATCCCTTTATCCTGGCCATTTTTGGTCTGGGGGCTCGACATCCTCGGCCCCTTCCCCCGAGCAGTCGGGGGCTTTGAGTACTTGTACGTTGTGATCGACAAGTTCACAAAGTGGCCGGAAGTGGAAGCAGTGAGGAAGGTGACAGCACAGTCAACAGTCAAGTTCTTCAGGTCGATTGTTTGCCGCTTCGGGATCCCTAACAGGATCATCACCAACAACGGTACGCAATTCATGAGCCGCACCTTCATGCAGTACGTCCAAGATCTTGGCGCCAAGGTCTGCTTCGCTTCTGTTGCTCACCCCAGGAGCAACGGTCAAGCGGAGAGGGCAAATGCTGAAGTGCTGGATGGACTCAAGACCAGGACTTTCGACAGGCTGCACAAGTGCGGAAGAAACTGGATTGAGGAGCTGCCTGTGGTTCTTTGGTCGATCAGGAAGACGCCAAATCGAGCCACTGGCCAGACACCTTTCACTCTAGTCTATGGAGCAGAGCCAGTTCTCCCCACGGAACTCGTATACGGGTCACCTCGAGTGCTCGCTTATGATGAGCTTGAGCAAGAGCAGCTGCGGGAAGATGACGCGCTGCTCCTTCAGGAGGACCGTCTTTAGGCTGCTGTACGAGCTGCTCGCTACCAGCAAGCTTTGCGCCGCTACCATAGCCGCAAAGTTAACGCCAGAAGTCTCGAGGAAGGCGACCTTGTTCTTCGGCGCGTTCATTCTGCCAAGAATTCCAACAAGTTGACGCCGAAGTGGGAAGGCCCTTACCGGGTGAAACGAGTCACTAGGCCTGGCGCTGTCCGCCTTGAGACCAAAGATGGCATTCCGGTGAGCAACTCCTGGAACATTGAGCATCTTCGTAAGTTTTACCCGTAAGGCGCGGTTGCCGGACCCTGCTCCGGCAACCATTTTTTGTACAAGTCTTGCCGTTGTTGCATGTAATCCTTTGTACAAAGCCAGGCGCAGACCCTGTGCATAAATAAAGCTCACGTGCTCCGCACATCTTGTCAATTTCATGCTTTTTATTTTTTGCATGAGTTATCTGACACTTTGTGCAGCGCCAAACCCTGGTAAGCAATAACAAGCCATAAGGCTCCATATCATTATTTTCTCTTCTCTTTTTTCTCAAGGAAAGGAAGGTTCCTCTCGCCCACAAGTTTGCCGGGGGGGAGGAGAAGATAATGGTGTGGACCAGGCATCGTTCAAGAAAGTTTCACCTTGCCGAAAAGCAAACAACAGAAAAGCTAAGTTGCCAAAGTTTGAGCAATCAGATTTTTAAAATTTTTAAGCTATCTTCCTTAAACGACCATGCTTTGTATGGAAAACCCGTGCGCGGAGGAACCAGCTCGTGGCTAGTTGCGCCCTTACTTTGTTTCGAGTCCGCTCAACAACTTAAGTGAGCTGCGACTAGTCGCGACAAGGTTTCTTGTCGGTAACGGCACCGCCAGCAGGCTGCTGACGTCCCGCACTCAGCGCTCGCGGCAAAGGTGCCTACGCCGGCAATTTCCCTAAAAGCGTAGGGCAAAAACATACAAAGGAAGGAATCAAGTAAAGGGAATAACATTGCAATCACTACCCAAAACAGAGTTATATTACAAAATAGCTTGTCGCGGCTCTAATAGACTGTTTTCATAACATGATCAGCAGCGACAAGAAAAGAAGAAAATAGGCGGCCTAGTCCACGCGGTCGCCCTCAATCCTCTTGATCCCGCTCACCTTGTCCACAATAGGTGCGACAAGGGCCTTGAGCGCCTCCAGATCAGCATCCGACGGCAGGGACTTGAGGACGTTGGTGAGGACGAGGCCCGGGTTGCGGTAGGCCACCTTCACCAACACCTTCTGAAGAGCTCCTGCGCAGATTTTGCGCGACTCATTGGCCAGCTGCTTTGGGATCCTCTCCCGGAGTCGCTGGAGGGCCGTCGCCACGCCTTTGAAGAACAAAGTGAGCTTGGCGCTGGATGGGAGGGTCTCATCGGAGGGATACCCGAGATCCTCCTGTTGGGGAACGTAGTAATTTCAAAAAAATTCCTACGCACACGCAAGATCATGGTGATGCATAGCAACGAGAGGGAAGAGTGTTGTCTACGTACCCTCGTAGACCGAAAGCGGAAGCGTTATATCAACGCGGTTGATGTAGTCGTACGTCTTCATGATCCGACCGATCCAAGCACCGTTACTCCGGCACCTCCGAGTTCTTGGCACACGTTCAGCTCGATGATGATCCTCGGGCTCCGATCTAGCAAAGCGTCGGGGAAGAGTTCCGTCAGCACGACGGCGTGGTGACGATCTTGATGTACTACTGACGTAGGGCTTCGCCTAAGCACTGCGATAATATGATCGGGGTGGAATTTGGTGGAAGGGGGCACCGCACACGGCAAAGGAACGATCTCAAGGATCAACTTGTGTGTCTATGGGGTGCCCCCTGCCTCCGTATATAAAGGATACAAGGGGGAGGGGCTGGCCGGCCAAGGGTGGAGCGCCAGGAGAGTCCTACTCCCTCCGGGAGTAGGATCCCCCCCCAATCCTAGTTGGAATAGGATTCCTCAAAAGGGGAGAGAGAGAGAGAGGGGGCCGGCCACCTCTCCTAGTCCTAATAGGACTAGGGGAAGGGGGAGGCGCACAGCCCATGAGGGCAGCCCTTTCACCTTTCCACCAAGGCCCATGTTGGCCCATTTGGCTCCCGGGGGGTTCCGGTAACCCTCTCGGTATTCCGGTAAAATCCTGATTTCACCCGGAACACTTCTGATGTCCAAACATAGGCTTCCAATATATCAATCTTTACGTCTCGACAATTTCGAGACTCCTCGTCATGTCCGTGATCACATCCGGGACTCCGATCAACCTTCGGTACATCAAAATGCATAAACTCATAATAACTGTCATCGTAATGTTAAGCGTGCGGACCCTACGGTTCGAGAACAATGTAGCCATGACCGAGACACGTCTCCGGTCAATAACCAATAGCGGGACCTGGATGCCCATATTGGCTCCTACATATTCTACGAAGATCTTTATCGGTCAGACCGCATAACAACATACGTTGTTCCCTTTGTCATCGGTATGTTACTTGCCCGAGATTCGATCGTCAGTATCCAATACTTAGTTCAATCTCTTTACCGGCAAGTCTCTTTACTCATTCCGTAGTACATCATCCCGCAACTAATTCATTAGTTGCAATGCTTGCAAGGCTTAAGTGATGTGCATTACCGAGAGGGCCCAGAGATACCTCTCCGACGATCGGAGTGACAAATCCTAATCTCGAAATACGCCAACCCAACATCTACCATTGGAGACACCTGTAGTACTCCTTTATAATCACCCAGTTACGTTGTGACGTTTGGTAGTACCCAAAGTGTTCCTCCGGCAAACGGGAGTTGCATAATCTCATAGTCATAGGAACATGTATAATTCATGGATAAAGCAATAGCAACATACTAAACGATCGGGTGCTAAGCTAATATAATGGGTCATGTCAATCAGATCATTCAACTAATGATGTGACCTCGTTAATCAAATAACAACTCTTTGTTCATGGTTAGGAAACATAACCATCTTTGATTAACGAGCTAGTCTAGTAGAGGCATACTAGTTTCACTCTGTTTTGTCTATGTATTCACACATGTATTATGTTTCCGGTTAATACAATTCTAGCATGAATAATAAACCTTTATCATGATATAAGGAAATAAATAATAACTTTATTATTGCCTCTAGGGCATATTTCCTTCAGTCTCCCACTTGCACTAGAGTCAATAATCTAGATTACACTGTAATGATCCTAACACCCATGGAGTCTTGGTGCTGATCATGTTTTGCTCGTGGAAGAGGCTTAGTCAACGGGTCTGCAACATTCAGATCCGTATGTATCTTGCAAATCTCTATGTCTCCCACCTGGACTAGATCCCGGATGGAGTTGAAGCGTCTCTTGATGTGTTTGGTCCTTTTGTGAAATCTGGATTCCTTTGCCAAGGCAATTGCACCAGTATTGTCACAAAAGATTTTCATTGGACCCGATGCACTAGGTATGACACCTAGATCGGATATGAACTCCTTCATCCAGACTCCTTCGTTTGCTGCTTCCGAAGCAGCTATGTACTCCGCTTCACATGTAGATCCCGCTACGACGCTTTGTTTAGAACTGCACCAACTGACAGCTCCACTGTTTAATGTAAACACGTATCCGGTTTGCGATTTAGAATCGTCCGGATCAGTGTCAAAGCTTGCATCAACGTAACCTCTTACGGTGAGCTCTTTGTCACCTCCATATATGAGAAACATATCCTTAGTCCTTTTCAGGTATTTCAGGATGTTCTTGACCGCTGTCCAGTGATCCACTCCTGGATTACTTTGGTACCTCCCTGCTAAACTTATAGCAAGGCACACATCAGGTCTGGTACACAGTGTGCTTTGTGAAAGTCCAATTAAGCGTCTTGATCTATCTCTATAGATCTTTATGCCGAATATGTAAGCAGCTTCTCCGAGGTCTTTCATTGAAAAACTTTTATTCAAGTATCCCTTTATGCTATCCAGAAATTCTATATCATTTCCAATCAGTAATATGTCATCCACATATAATATTAGAAATGCTACAGAGCTCCCACTCACTTTCTTGTAAATACAGGCTTCTCCGAAAGTCTGTATAAAACCAAATGCTTTGATCACACTATCAAAGCGTTTATTCCAACTCCGAGAGGCTTGCACCAGTCCATAAATGGATCGCTGGAGCTTGCACACTTTGTTAGCTCCCTTTGGATCGACAAAACCTTCTGGTTGCATCATATACAACTCTTCTTCCAGAAATCCATTCAGGAATGCAGTTTTGACATCCATCTGCCAAATTTCATAATCATAAAATGCGGCAATTGCTAACATGATTCGGACAGACTTAAGCATCGCTACGGGTGAGAAAGTCTCATCGTAGTCAATCCCTTGAACTTGTCGAAAACCTTTTGCGACAAGTCGAGCTTTGTAGACAGTAACATTACCATCAGCGTCAGTCTTCTTCTTAAAGATCCATTTGTTCTCAATTGCTTGCCGATCATCGGGCAAGTCAACCAAAGTCCATACTTTGTTCTCATACATGGATCCCATCTCAGATTTCATGGCTTCAAGCCACTTTGCGGAATCTGGGCTCACCATCGCTTCTTCATAGTTCGTAGGTTCATCATGATCTAATATCATGACCTCCATAACAGGATTACCGTACCACTCTGGTGCTGATCTCACTCTGGTTGATCTACGAGGTTCAGTAGTATCTTGATCTAAAGTTTCATGATCATCATCATTAGCTTCCTCACTTATTGGTGTAGGTGTCGCAGAAGCAGTTTTCTGTGATGCACTACTTCTCAATAAAGGAGTAGGTACAGTTACCTCGTCAAGTTCTACTTTCCTCCCACTCACTTCTTTCGAAAGAAACTCCTTCTCTAGAAAGTTTCCGAACTTAGCAACAAAAGTCTTGCCTTCGGATCTGTGATAGAAGGTCTATCCAACAGTTTCCTTTGGATATCCTAGGAAGACACATTTCTCCGATTTGGGTTCGAGCTTATCAAGTTGAAGCTTTTTCACATAAGCATCGCAGCCCCAAACTTTAAGAAACGACAACTTTGGTTTCTTTCCAAACCATAGTTCATAAGGCGTCGTCTCAACGGATTTAGATGGTGCCCTATTTAACGTGAATGCGGCCGTCTCTAGAGCGTATCCCCAAAATGATAGCGGTAAATCAGTAAGAGACATCATAGATCGCACCATATCTAGTAAAGTACGATTACGACGTTTGGACACACAATTACGCTGTGGTGTTCCGGGTGGCGTGAGTTGCGAAACTATTCCACAATTTTTCAAATGTACACCAAACTCGTAACTTAAATATTCTCCTCCACGATCAGATCGTAGAAACTTTATTTTATTGTTACGATGATTTTCAACTTCACTCTGAAATTCTTTGAACTTTTCAAATGTTTCAGACTTGTGTTTCATTAAGTAGATATACCCATATCTGCTTAAGTCATCTGTGAAGGTGAGAAAATAACGATATCCGCCACGAGCCTCAATATTCATCGGTCCACATACATCGGTATGTATGATTTCCAACAAATCTGTTGCTCTCTCCATAGTACCGGAGAACGGTGTTTTAGTCATCTTGCCCATGAGGCACGGTTCACAAGTACCAAGTGATTCATAATCAAGTGGTTCCAAAAGTCCATCAGTATGGAGTTTTTTCATGCGCTTTACACCGATATGACCTAAACGACAGTGCCACAAATAAGTTGCACTTTCATTATCAACTCTGCATCTTTTGGCTTCAACATTATGAATATGTGTATCACTACTATCGAGATTCATCAAAAATAGACCACTCTTCAAAGGCGCATGACCATAGAAGATATTACTCATATAAATAGAACAACCATTATTCTCTGATTTAAATGAATAACCGTCTCGCATTAAACAAGATCCAGATATAATGTTCATGCTCAACGCTGGCACCAAATAACAATTATTTAGGTCTAATATTAATCCCGAAGGTAGATGTAGAGGTAGCGTGCCGACCGCGATCACATCGACTTTGGAACCGTTTCCCACGCGCATCGTCACCTCGTCCTTTGCTAGTGTCCGCTTATTCTGTAGTCCCTGTTTCGAGTTGCAAATATTAGGAACAGAACCAGTATCAAATACCCAGGTGCTACTGCGAGCATTAGTAAGGTACACATCAATAACATGTATATCACATATACCTTTGTTCACCTTGCCATCATTCTTATCCGCCAAATACTTGGGGCAGTTCCGCTTCCAGTGACCAGTCTGCTTGCAATAGAAGCACTCAGTTTCAGGCTTAGGTCCAGACTTGGGTTTCTTCTCTTGAGCAGCAACTTGCTTGCCGTTCTTCTTAAAGTTCTCCTTTTTCTTCCCTTTGCCCTTTTTCTTGAAACTAGTGGTTTTGTTAACCATCAACACTTGATGCTCCTTCTTGATTTCTACCTCCGCAGCTTTTAGCATTGCGAAGAGCTCGGGAATAGTCTTGTTCATCCCTTGCATATTATAGTTCATCACGAAGCTCTTGTAGCTTGGTGGCAGTGATTGGAGAATTCTTTCAATGACGCAATCATCTGGAAGAGTAACTACCAATTGAATCAAGTGATTATTATACCCAGACATTTTGAGTATATGCTCACTGACAGAACTGTTCTCCTCCATCTTGCAGCTATAGAACTTATTGGAGACTTCATATCTCTCAATCCGGGCATTTGCTTGAAATATTAACTTCAACTCCTGGAACATCTCATATGCTCCATGACGTTCAAAACATCGTTGAAGTCCCGTTTCTAAGCCGTAAAGCATGGCACACTGAACTATCGAGTAGTCATCAGCTTTGCTCTGCCAGACGTTCATAACTTCTGGTGTTTCTCTGGCAGCAGGCCTGGCACCTAGCGGTGCTTCCAGGACGTAATTCTTCTATGTAGCAATGAGGATAATCCTCAAGTTACGGACCCAGTCCGTGTAATTGCTACCATCATCTTTCAACTTTGCTTTCTCAAGGAAGGCATTAGAATTTAACGGAACAACAGCACGAGCCATCTATCTACAATCAACATAAACAGGCAAGATACTATCAGGTACTAAGTTCATGATAAGTTTATGTTCAGTTAATCAAATTAATTAAGAACTCCCACTTAGATAGACATCCCTCTAATCCTCTAAGTGATCACGTGATCCAAATCAACTAAACCATAACCGATCATCACGTGATATGGAGTAGTTTTAAATGGTGAACATCGTTATGTTGATCATATCTACTATATGATTCACGCTCGACCTTTCGGTCTCTGTGTTCCGAGGTCATATCTTATATGCATAACTCGTCAAGTATAACCTGAGTATTCCGCGTGTGCAACTGTTTTGCACCCGTTGTATTTGAACGTAGAGCCTATCACACCCGATCATCACGTGGTGTCTCAGCATGAAGAACTTTTGCAACGGTGCATACTCAGGGAGAACACTTCTTGATAATTTAGTGAGAGATCATCTTATAATGCTACCGTCAATCAAAGCAAGATAAGATGCATAAAAAGATAAACATCACATGCAATCAATATAAGTGATATGATATGGTCATCATCATCTTGTGTTTGTGATCTCCATCTCTGAAGCAGCGTCATGATCACCAACGTCACCGGCGCGACACCTTGATCTCCATCCTAGCATCGTTGTCGTCTCGCCAATTTTATGCTTCCATGACTATCACTACCGCTTAGTAATAAAGTAAAGCATTACATCGCGATTGCATTGCATACAATAAAGCGACAACCATATGGCTCCTGCCAGTTGCCGATAACTCGGTTACAAAACATGATCATCTCATACAATAAAATTTAGCATCATGTCTTGACCATACCACATCACAACATGCCCTGCAAAAACAAGTTAGACGTCCTCTACTTTGTTGTTGCAAGTTTTACGTGGCTGCTACGGGCTTAAGCAAGAACTCACCTTACCTACGCATCAAAACCACAACGATAGTTTATCAAATAGACTCCGTTTTAACCTTCTCAAGGACCGGGCGTAGCCACACTCGGTTCAACTAAAGTTGGAGAGACAGTCTTCCGCAAGCCATCTATGTGCAAAGCACGTCGAGGGAACCGGTCTCGCGTAAGAGTACGCGTAAGGTTGGTCCGGATCGTCTCTTCCAACAATACCGCTGAACCAAAGTATGACATGCTGGTAGGCAGTATGACTTGTATCGTCCACAACTCACTTGTGTTCTAATCGTGCAAATAACATCAAACCATAAAAACCTAGGCTCGGATGCCACTGTTGGGGAACGTAGTAATTTCAAAAAATTTCCTACGCACACACAAGATCATGGTGATGCATAGCAACGAGAGGGAAGAGTGTTGTCTACGTACCCTCGTAGACCGAAAGCGGAAGCGTTATATCAACACGGTTGATGTAGTCGTACGTCTTCACGATCCGACCGATCCAAGCACCGTTACTCCGGCACCTCCGAGTTCTTGGCACACGTTCAGCTCGATGACGATCCCCGGGCTCCGATCCAGCAAAGCGTCGGGGAAGAGTTCCGTCAGCACGACGGTGTGGTGATGATCTTGATGTACTACTGACGCAGGGCTTCGCCTAAGCACTGCGGCAATATGATCGAGGTGGAATTTGGTGGAAGGGGGCACCGCACACGGCAAAGGAACAATCTCAAGGATCAACTTGTGTGTCTATGGGGTGCCCCCTGCCTCCGTATATAAAGGATCCAAGGGGGAGGGGCTGGCCGGCCAAGGGTGGCGCGCCAGGAGAGTCCTACTCCCTCCGGGAGTAGGATTCCCCCCCCCCCCCCCCAATCCTAGTTGGAATAGGATTCCTCAAAAGGGGAGAGAGAGAGGGGGCCGGCCACCTCTCCTAGTCCTAATAGGACTAGGGGAAGGGGGAGGCACACAGCCCATGAGGGCAGCCCTTTCACCTTTCCACCAAGGCCCATGTTGGCCCATTTGGCTCCCGGGGGGTTCCGGTAACCCTCTCGGTATTCCGGTAAAATCCTGATTTCACCCGGAACACTTCTGTTGTCCAAACATAGGCTTCCAATATATCAATCTTTACGTCTCGACCATTTCGAGACTCCTCGTCATGTTCGTGATCACATCCGGGTCTCCGATCAACCTTCGGTACATCAAAATGCAAAAACTCATAATAACTGTCATCGTAACGTTAAGCGTGCGGACCCTACGGTTCGAGAACAATGTAGACATGACCGAGACACGTCTCCGGTCAATAACCAATAGCGGGACCTGGATGCCCATATTGGCTCCTACATATTCTACGAAGATCTTTATCGGTCAGACCGCATAACAACATACGTTGTTCCCTTTGTCATCGGTATGTTACTTGCCCGAGATTCGATCGTCAGTATCCAATACTTAGTTCAATCTCGTTACCGGCAAGTCTCTTTACTCGTTCCGTAATACATCATCCCGCAACTAATTCATTAGTTGCAATGCTTGCAAGGCTTAAGTGATGTGCATTACCGAGAGGGCCCAGAGATACCTGTCTGACGATCGGAGTGACAAATCCTAATCTCGAAATACGCCAACCCAACATCTACCATTGGAGACACCTGTAGTACTCCTTTATAATCACCCAGTTACGTTGTGACGTTTGTGAAGGAAATATGCCCTAGAGGCAATAATAAAGTGATTATTTATTTCCTTACATATCATGATAAATGTTTATTATTCATGCTAGAATTGTATTAACCGGAAACATAATACATGTGTGAATACATAGACAAACAAAGTGTCAGTAGTATGCCTCTACCTGACTAGCTCGTTAATCAAAGATGGTTATGTTTCCTAACCATGAACAAAGAGTTGTTATTTGATTAACGAGGTGACATCATTAGTTGAATGATCTCATTGACATGACCCATTCCATTAGCTTAGCACCCAATCGTTTAGTATGTTGCTATTGCTTTTATCCATGACTTATACATGTTCCTATGACTATGAGATTATGCAACTCCCGTTTGTCGGAGGAACACTTTGGGTGCTACCAAACATCACAACGTAACTGGGTGATTATAAAGGAGTACTACAGGTGTCTCCAAAGGTAGATGTTGGGTTGGCGTATTTCGAGATTAGGATTTGTCACTCCGATCGTCGGAGAGGTATCTCTGGGCCCTCTCGGTAATGCACATCACTTAAGCCTTGCAAGCATTGCAACTAATGAGTTAGTTGCGGGATGATGTATTACGGAACGAGTAAAGAGACTTGCCGGTAACGAGATTGAACTAAGTATTGGATACTGACGATCGAATCTCGGACAAGTAACATACCGATGACAAAGGGAACAACGTATGTTGTTATGCGGTCTGACCGATAAAGATCTTCATAGAATATGTAGGAGCCAATATGGGCATCCAGGTCCCGCTATTGGTTATTGACCGGAGACGTGTCTCGGTCATGTCTACATTGTTCTCGAACCGTAGGGTCCGCACGCTTAACGTTACGATGACAGTTATTATGAGTTTATGCATTTTGATGTACCAAAGGTTGTTCGGAGTCCCGGATGTGATCACTGACATGACGAGGAGTCTCTAAATGGTCGAGACATAAAGATTGATATATTGGAAGCCTATGTTTGGACACCGGAAGTGTTCCAGGTGAAATCAGGATTTTACCGGAATACCGGGAGGGTTACCGGAACCCCCCAGTAGCCATATGGGCCTTAATGGGCCTTCGTGGAAAGGAGAAAGGGGCAGCCCTAGTGGCCGCGCGCCTTCCCCCTTCCCTAGTCCTATTAGGACTAGGAGAAGGTGGTCGGCGCCCCTCTCTCTCTTTCCCCCCCTTGAGGAATCCTATTCCAACTAGGATTGGGGGGGGGGAATCCTA
The DNA here is from genome assembly GCA_032464435.1 of Aegilops umbellulata. NCBI lineage: Eukaryota > Viridiplantae > Streptophyta > Magnoliopsida > Poales > Poaceae > Aegilops > Aegilops umbellulata. The sequence continues at coordinate 286,373,162 of CP136055.1, read as the reverse complement.
CTCCCGGAGGGAGTAGGACTCCCTGGCGCGCCACCCCTTGGCCGGCCAGCCCCTCCCCCTTGGCTCCTTTATATACGGGGGCAGGGGAGCACCCTAGGACACACAAGTTGATCTTCGTGATCGTTCCTTAGCCGTGTGCGGTGCCCCCCTCCACCATATTCCACCTCGGTCATATTGTCGCAGTGCTTAGGTGAAGCCCTCCGTCGGTAATACATCAAGATCATCACCACGCCGTCGTGCTGACGGAACTCCTCCCCGAAGCTTTGCTGGATCGGAGCCCGGGGATTGTCATCGAGCTGAACGTGTGCCAAGAACTCGGAGGTACCGGAGTAACGGTACTTGGATCGGTCGGATCGGGAAGACGTACGACTACTTTCTCTACGTTGCGTCAATGCTTCCGCGTCGGTCTACGAGGGTACGTAGACAAAACTCTCCCCTCTCGTTGCTATGCATCACCATGATCTTGCGTGTGCGCAGGAAAATTTTGAAATTACTACGTTCCCCAACAGTGGTATCAGAGCCTAGGTTTTTATGGTTTGATGTTATTTGCACGAGTAGAACACAAGTAAGTTGTGGACGATACAAGTCATACTGCCTACCAGCATGTCATACTTTGGTTCAGAGGTATTGTTGGACGAGACGATCCGGACCAACCTTACGCGTACGCTTACGCGAGACTGGTTCCCTCGACGTGCTTTGCACATAGATGGCTTGCGGAAGACTGTCTCTCCAACTTTAGTTGAACCGAGTGTGGCTACGCCCGGTCCTTGAGAAGGTTAAAACGGAGTCTATTGGACAAACTATCGTTGTGGTTTTGATGCGTAGGTAAGATGAGTTCTTGCTTAAGCCCGTAGCAGCCACGTAAAACTTGCAACAACAAAGTAGAGGACGTCTAACTTGTTTTTGCAGGGCATGTTGTGATGTGATATGGTCAAGACATGATGCTAAATTTTATTGTATGAGATGATCATGTTTTGTAACCGAGTTATCGGCAACTGGCAGGAGCCATATGGTTGTCGCTTTATTGTATGCAATGCAATCGCGATGTAATGCTTTACTTTATTACTAAGCGGTAGTGATAGTCGTGGAAGCATAAGATTGGCGAGACGACAACGATGCTACGATGGAGATCAAGGTGTCGCGCCGGTGACGATGGTGATCATGATGGTGCTTCGGAGATGGAGATCACAAGCACAAGATGATGATGACCATATCATATCACTTATATTGATTGCATGTGATGTTTATCTTTTTATGCATCTTATCTTGCTTTGATTGACGGTAGCATTATAAGATGATCTCTCACTAAATTATCAAGAAGTGTTCTCCCTGAGTATGCACCGTTGCAAAAGTTCTTCGTGCTGAGACACCACGTGATGATCGGGTGTGATAGGCTCTACGTTCAAATACAACGGGTGCAAAACAGTTGCACACGCGGAATACTCAGGTTATACTTGACGAGCTATGCATATAAGATATGACCTCGGAACACGGAGACCGAAAGGTCGAGCGTGAATCATATAGTAGATATGATCAACATAATGATGTTCACCATTGAAGACTAAGCCATTTCACGTGATGATCGGTTATGGTTTAGTTGATTTGGATCACATGATCACTTAGAAGATTAGAGGGATGTCTATCTAAGTGGGAGTTCTTAAGTAATATGATTAATTGAACTTTAATATTATCATGAACATTAGTCCTGGTAGTATTAGCATATCTATGTTGTAGATCAATAGCTCGCGTTGTTGCTTCCCTGTGTTTATTTTGATATGTTCCTAGAGAAAATTGTGTTGAAAAATGTTAGTAGCAATGATGCGGATTGGATTCGTGATCTGAGGTTTATCCTCATTGCTGCACAGAAGAATTATGTCCTTGCTGCACCGCTAGGTGACGGACCTATTGCAGGAGCAGATGCAGACATTATGAACGTTTTGCTAGCTCAATATGATGACTACTTAATAGTTTAGTGCACCATGCTTAACTGCTTAGAATCGGGACTTCAAAGACGTTTTGAACGTCATGGAGCATATGAGATGTTCTAGGAGTTGAAGTTAATATTTCAAGCAAATACCCGAGTTGAGAGATATGAAGTCTCTAGCAAGTTCTATAGCTAAAAAGATGGAGGAGAATAGCTCAAGCAGTGAGCATGTGCTCAGATTGTCTGGGTACTACGATCGCTTGAATCAAGTGGGAGTTAATCTTCCAGATAAGATAGTGATTGACAGAATTCTCTAGTCACCATCACCAAGTTAGTAGAACTTCGTGATGAACTATAATATGCAAGGGATAACGGAAAATATTCCCAAGCTCTTCGCGATGCTAAAATCGGCGAAGGTAGAAATCAAAGAAAAACATCAAGTGTTGATGCTTGACAAGATCACTAGTTTCAAGAAAAGGGCAAAATGAAAGAAGGGGAACTTCAAGAAGAACGGCAAGCAAGTTGCTGCTCAAGTGAAAAAGCCCAAGTCTGGTCCTAAGCCTGAGACTAAGTGCTTCTACTGCAAAGGGACTGGTCACTGGAAGCGGAACTACCCCAAGTGATTGGCGGATAAGAAGGATGGCAAAGTGAACATAAGTATATTTGATATACATGTTATTGATGTGTACTTTACTAGTGTTCATAGCAACCCCTCAGTATTTGGTACTAGTTCAAGTTGCTAAGATTAGTAACTCGAAACGGGAGTTGCAGAATGAACAAAGACTAGTTAAAGGGCATGGTGACGATGTGTGTTGGAAGTGGTTCCAAGATTGATATGATCATCATCACACACTCCCTATACTTTCGGGATTAATGTTGAAACTAAATAAGTGTTAGTTGGTGTTTGCGTTGAGCATGAATATGATTTGATCATGTTAATTGCAATACAGTTATTCATTTAAGTTAGAGAACAATTGTTGTTCTGTTTACATGAATAAAACCTTCTATGGTCATACACACCAATGAAAATAGTTCATTGGATCTCGATCGTAGTGATACACATATTCATAATATTGAAACCAAAAGATGCGAAGTTAATAATGATAGTGCAACCTATTTGTGGCACTGCCGTTTAGGTCATATTGGTGTAAAGTGCATGAAGAAACTCCATGCTGATGGGATTTTGGAATCACTTGATGCTTGCGAACCATGCCTCTTGGGCAAGATGACTAAAACGCAGTTCTCCGGAACAATGGAGCAAGCAACAGATTTGTTGGAAATCATACATACTGATGTATATGGTCCGATGAATATTAAGGCTTGCGACAAGTATCATTATTTTCTAACCTTCACAGATGATTTGAGCAGATATGGGTATATCTACTTGATGAAACATAAGTCTGAAACGTTTGAAAAGTTCAAAGAATTTTAGAGTGAAGTGGAAAATCATCGTGACAAGAAAATAAGGTTTCTACGATCTAATCGTGGAGACAAATATTTGAGTTACGAGTTTGGTCTTCAATTAAAAGAATGTGGAATAGTTTCACAAATTCATGCCACCTGGAACACCACAGCATAATGGTGTGTCCGAACGTCATAACCGTACTTTATTGGATATAGTACAATCTATGATGTTTCTTACCGATTTACCAATATCGTTTTGGGATCATGCATTAGAGACAGCTGCATTCACGTTAAATAGGGCACCATCTAAATCCGTTGAGACGACGCCTTATGAACTATGGTTTGGCAAGAAACCAAAGTTGTCGTTTCTTAAAGTTTGGGGCTGCGATGCTTATGTGAAAAAGCTTCAACCAGATAAGCTCGAACCCAAATCGGAGAAATGTGTCTTCATAGGATATCCAAAGGAAACTGTTGGATACTCCTTCTATCACAGATCCGAAGGCAAGACTTTTGTTGCTAAGTTCGGAAACTTTCTAGAGAAGGAGTTTCTCTCGAAAGAAGTGAGTGGGAGGAAAGTAGAAAACTTGATAAGGTAATTGTACCTTCTCCCTTATTAGAAAGTAGTTCATCACAGAAATCTGTTCTTGTGACTACTACACCAATTAGTGAGGAAGCTAATGATGATGATCATGTAACTTCAGATCAAGTAACTACCGAATCTCGTAGGTAAACCAGAGTGAGATCCGCACCAGAGTGGTACGGTAATCTTGTTCTGGAAGTCATGTTACTAGACCATGACGAACTTGCGAACTATGAGGAAGCGATGATGAGCCCAGATTCCGCGAAATGGTTTGAGGCCATGAAATCTGAGATATGATCCATGTATGAGAACAAAGTATGGACTTTGATGGATTTGCCCGATGATCGGCAAAGCCATAGAAAATAAATGGATCTTCAAGAGGAAGACGGACGCTGATAGTAGTTTTACTATCTACAAAGCTAGAATTGTCGCAAAAGGGTTTTCGACAAATTCAAGGTGTTGACTACGATGAGAGTTTCTCACTCGTATCTATGCTTAAGTCTGTTCGAATCATGTTAGCAATTGCCGCATTTTGTGAAATCTGGCAAATGGAAAACAAAACTGCATTCCTTAATGGTTTTATTAAAGAAGAGTTGCATATGATGCAACAAGAAGGTTTTGTCAATCCTAAAGGTGTTAACAAAATATGCAAGCTCCAGCGATCCATCTATGGACTGGTGCAAGCATCTCGGAGATGGAATATACGCTTTAATAAGTTGATCAAAGCATATAGTTTTTACAGACTTGCGGTGAAGCCTGTATTTACAAGAAAGTGAGTGGGAGCACTACAACATTTCTGATAAGTATATGTGAATGACATATTGTTGATCGGAAATAATGTAGAATTATTCTGTAAAGCATAAAGGAATGTTTGAAAGGAGTTTTTCAAAGAAAGACTTCAGTGAAGCTGCTTACATATTGAGCATCAAGGTCTATAGAGGTAGATCAAGACGCTTGATAAGTTTTTTCAATGAGTACATACCTTGACAAGTTTTTGAAGTAGTTCAAAATGGAACAGTCAAAGAAAGAGTTCTTGCCTGTGTCATAAGGTGTGAAATTGAGTAAGACTCAAAGCCCGACCACGGCAGAAGATAGAAAGAGAATGAAAGTCATTCCCTATGCCTCAGCCATAGGTTCTATAAAGTATGCCATGCTGTGTACCAGATCTATTGCATACCCTACCACTGAGTTTGGCAAGGGAGTACAATAGTGATCTAGGAGTAGATCACTGGACAGCGGTCAAAATTATCCTTAGTGGAATAAGGATATGTTTCTCGATTATGGAGGTGACAAAAGGTTCGTCGTAAAAGATTACGTCGATGCAAGTTTTGACACTAATCTAGATGACTCTAAGTCTCAATCTAGATACATATTGAAAGTGGGAGCAATTAGCTAAAGTAGCTCCGTGCAGAGTATTGTTGACATAGAAATTTGCAAAATACTTACGGATCTGAATGTGACAGACCCGTGGACTAAAATTATCTCACAAGCAAAACATGATCACACCTTAGTACTCTTTGGGTGTTAATCACATAAGCGATGTGAACTAGATTACCGACTCTAGTAAACCCTTTGGGTATTGGTCACATATCGATGTGAACTATGGGTGCTAAACACATGGTGATGTGAACTATTGCTGGTAAATCACATGGCGATGTGAACTAGATTATTGACTCTAGTGCAAGTGGGAGACTGAAGGAAATATGCCCTAGAGGCAATAATAAAGTGATTATTTATTTCCTTACATATCATGATAAATGTTTATTATTCATGCTAGAATTGTATTAACCGGAAACATAATACATGTGTGAATACATAGACAAACAGAGTGTCACTAGTATGCCTCTAGCTGACTAGCTCGTTAATCAAAGATGGTTATGTTTCCTAACCATGAACAAAGAGTTGTTATTTGATTAACGAGGTCACATCATTAGTTGAATGATCTGATTGACATGACCCATTCCATTAGCTTAGCACCCGATCGTTTAGTATGTCGCTATTGCTTTTATCCATGACTTATACATGTTCCTATGACTATGAGATTATGCAACTCCCGTTTGCCGGAGGAACACTTTGGGTGCTACCAAACGTCACGACGTAACTGGGTGATTATAAAGGAGTACTACAGGTGTCTCCAAAGGTAGATGTTGGGTTGGCGTATTTCGAGATTAGGATTTGTCACTCCGATCGTCGGAGAGGTATCTCTGGGCCCTCTCGGTAATGCACATCACTTAAGCCTTGCAAGCATTGCAACTAATGAGTTAGTTGTGGGATGATGTATTACGGAACGAGTAAAGAGACTTGCCGGTAACGAGATTGAACTAAGTATTGGATACTGACGATCGAATCTCGGACAAGTAACATACCGATGACAAAGGGAACAACGTATGTTGTTATGCGGTCTGACCGATAAAGATCTTCGTAGAATATGTAGGAGCCAATATGGGCATCCAGGTCCCGCTATTGGTTATTGACCGGAGACGTGTCTCGGACATGTCTACATTGTTCTCGAACCGTAGGGTCCGCACGCTTAACGTTACGATGACAGTTATTATGAGTTTATGAATTTTGATGTACCGAAGGTTGTTAGGAGTCCCGGATGTGATCACAGACATGACGAGGAGTCTCGAAATGGTCAAGACATAAATATTGATATATTGGAAGCCTATGTTTGGACATCGGAAGTGTTCCAGGTGAAATCAGGATTTTACCGGAATACCGGGAGGGTTACCGGAACCCCCCGGGAGCCAAATGGGCCAACATGGGCCTTAGTGGAAAGGAGAAAGGGGCAGCCCAGTGGCCGCGCGCCTTCCCCCTTCCCTAGTCCTATTAGGACTAGGAGAAGGTGGCCGGCCCCCCTCTCTCTCTTTCCCCCCCCTTGAGGAATCCTATTCCAACTAGGATTGGGGGGGGGGGGAATCCTACTCCCGGAGGGAGTAGGACTCCCTGGCGCGCCACCCCTTGGCCGGCCAGCCCCTCCCCCTTGGCTTCTTTATATACGGGGGCAGGGGAGCACCCTAGGACACACAAGTTGATCTTCGTGATCGTTCCTTAGCCGTGTGCGGTGCCCCCCTCCACCATATTCCACCTCGGTCATATTGTCGCGGTGCTTAGGCGAAGCCCTGCGTCGGTAATACATCAAGATCGTCACCACGCCGTCGTGCTGACGGAACTCCTCCCCGAAGCTTTGCTGGATCGGAGCCCGGGGATCGTCATCGAGCTGAACGTGTGCCAAGAACTCGGAGGTACCGGAGTAACGGTACTTGGATCGGTCGGATCGGGAAGACGTACGACTACTTCCTCTACGTTGCGTCAACGCTTCCGCGTCGGTCTATGAGGGTACGTAGACAACACTCTCCCCTCTCATTGCTATGCATCACCATGATCTTGCGTGTGCGTAGGAAAATTTTGAAATTACTATGTTCCCCAACAGTTTGGTAGTACCCAAAGTGTTCCTCCGGCAAATGGGAGTTGCATAATCCCATAGTCATAGGAACATGTATAAGTCATGGATAAAGCAATAGCAACGTACTAAACGATCGGGTGCTAAGCTAATATAATGGGTCATGTTAATCAGATCATTCAACTAATGATGTGACCTCATTAATCAAATAACAACTCTTTGTTCATGGTTAGGAAACATAACCATCTTTGATTAACGAGCTAGTCTAGTAGAGGCATACTAGTGACACTCTGTTTTGTCTATGTATTCACACATGTATTATGTTTTCGGTTAATACAATTCTAGCATGAATAATAAACCTTTATCATGATCTGCGCCACCTCCATCCCCACAGTTTCTCTAAAATCGTTCTGGGTGGCGGCAATGCTCTCCAGCAGTGCCTTGTCGGCCTTGATCTCCTTCTTCAGGGCCGCCTCCTGCTCCCTGGCGCCGTCCAGCGTTTTGGTCAAAGCAGTCAGCTTCAGCTCAAGATCGGCGTTGGAATCCTTGGCGGCGCTAAGCTCCTTGACTTTCTCGGCGAGACGACCCTGCAGCTCACCAAAGGTGTAGGCGTCCTTCTCGCCCTCATGCTTGAGCGCGGCAAGCTCTTCACCGCTCGCCTTGGGATCAGCCTCCAGCTACGCCACCTTCGTCTCCAGCTCCTTCTTGGCGGCCTCGGCAGCTGCGGCAGCGTCCTTTGCTTCCTTGAGAGCTCCGCTGAGTGTTTGCTCGCGCGCAACAAGCTCCTCTTCGTGGCTATCCAGGCTGACCTTCAGCTGCGCCAACTCGCCCTCCCGCGCAGATAGCTCCTCGACGGCAAGCCGCTGTTGCTCTGCAACTTCTTCCTTCTCGAGGATGAAGGCCTTCTGCGCCTCATCGAGCTGCACACGCTTCGCCGCCAGCGACCGGAGAGCTGCCTGGTTGAGACCTCAGAGCTCCTCCGCGCGCTTCTCCATGTCCACCCTGCCTTCGCGACAAGCGCTTCGCGGGACTCCAGTTTGGCTTGTCGAGCGCGGTAGAGCGACACCAGCCTCCGGAGCAGCCGCTCCTCCTCAGACTCGCCACTGCTGCTGCTCGGCGCATCAACCAACGTCAGCCCAGCGGAGGCGAGCACCTCTCCATCCAAGATTTCTCCTTCGACCGGCGCCCTGGAGTTTGACTCCCAGGGAAGCTTGATGAAGACACCATCGCCGACCTTCAAGTATACACCTGGCCGGGGCTCTTCGGAGCCTAACGTTGCGGCAGCGGCGGGAGGATCGGCGGTCGGTGTAGCGTCTGTCGCTCCTGCGGCCTCAGGGTCGTCAGTGCGATCGCCAGACCCCTCGTCAGCTGCTGCGGCGGCAGCCTTGGCGGCCTCTTCGCCGGCGGGATCATCAGCGCCGGCCGCTTCTTCGGTGGCGGCGGCATCATCAATAGCAACCTCGGTCTCCATCGGCTCCGCAGTAGATGGATCTGACGGCCGGAAAAGGAAGAAAAGTCAAGCAAATATCCAAAAAGAAGATCAAAAGAAGAAGAACCCAAGGGAAGTTTCGAAGCAAGAGGTTTACCTACACCAGGCTCGGCAGTTGTGGTCTCCACCACCGGAGGACCGCTGGTGCTGTCCCTTGCCGGAGACTCCTCCCTTGCCGGAGACTTCTCCCTTGCCGGAGAGCTCTCCCTTGTCGAAGGATTCTCCCTTGCCGGAGAACTCTCCCTTGGCGGCGTAGTCGAAGCAGGTGGCGTGTCAGGGGTGGCCTTCGGACGCTCCTGGTGGGGCTGCTCTGCTCCTACACAAGCCAACAGTCAGATATCAGCAAACAAAGAGTATCCATGCGCGCCTAGCAGTGGGAAGTAAACCATACACTTACGCCGGGGGCTGCGCTGGGGGCTGCTCTAAAGAGCAGCTGCCGGGTCCGGCAAGTTTGTCTCGGGCGCACCCCCTGCTGACACGGTGGGATCGTCCTCGATGACAATCACCGGGACCTTGGCTCTCTTTGCCGCTCTCTAGGCCAGAGTCCTAAAAAGGAATAAGTTCAGAGTAAAGCAAATGAGATACAAGACAAGAGAACAAGTATTGAAGACATACAAGTACAACAAGAATCTTACTCTTCTTCTTCCTCGTCGGAGCTGAGCGCAGAGAAGTCAAAGCCTGGCCCACCTCCGGCGCGAGGAGGCAGAGGAGTAGGATCCCTTGGCCGCTTGGCGGGAGCTGGAGCGGCAGACCTGGAGGACCCCGCTCCAGTTGCCGCTGCAGCGTGAGGTGCTTCCACGGCAGCAGAACTTGCCGCGGTGGAGCGTGTCGTGCGGCGCGGCGGGGGTTGACTCGTCCGCCGCTCCGCTATGTCCCCGGCCTTGCGAAGACGCCTTCTTGGTGGAGCCGGGGGCTCTGCTTGCGGCAAGCTGCCCGAAGATGAAGAGGAAGAGGAGCCGATCTCCAACGAGCCGCTCGTATCCTCGGCGGGCCCGCTCGGCCCGACGTCATGCCCGGCGGACTTCTCCTCGCCGGCAAGATCCTCTCGCTCGGCAAGGCTTGCCGCCTCTGCTGCCTCTGCCTCCTCCACGGTGAACCCAAACTCGCCCGCGGCTGCAGCTGCCACCGCCTCTTCCAACCTGGTGGCGATGCGCTTGAGCTCCTCGTCGGTGGTGTCCTGGGTGAGGCCCCTCTGCTCATCGGCGTCAATCGGCACTTCTACCAAGCCATCGAAGAACGCCTGCACGACATCATCTGCAGGCTCTATCCAGGGTGGGTCAATTCCATGCGAGTCGTACAGCGGCATCATTGCACGGATGCGGTCGAGCGAGGAGTTGTTGCACAGCGGAACGACGCCCCTCGGCAACCTGAGCACTTCGGGATGCTGAGGGTCGTACTTGAACAGCTCCTGGAGCATCGTGTTGAGCTCCAGGACAGTGAAGTTGAAGTTGAGGCCCGGCCGCAGCCTCATGATATCCGCCGCGTTCTGGAACTCCCAGGCGGGTCTCCTCCTCTCCTGCAGGGGGGCAATGCGGCGACGAAGGAAATCTGCGCCAACCGCTCCCACAGTAAGCCCGGCAAGCCTGAGGCGTAGGATCCGGGCGACGGCAATCTTCAGTCTGTCGTCTTCCGGGGCCAAGCTACTCCAATCACTGCTGCGCACTACTGGAGTTTGGCGCTGGGCGGTAAATGGCTGCGGGTTCTCCTCGACAATCAGGCACCAGTCCGCCCTCCACTCCTCCCACTTGCTGCGGAACTCTCCATCCAGATAAGCAACCTTCTTGCCGGCTTTTGAGATCCAGGCGATTCCGCCGGATAAAGGCTCTCCTTTCTCAACTCGAGGCGAAAAGAAGTGGCGGAAAAGGGCTACGTTTGGATGGATTCCGACAAAGTTTTCGCAAAGATGTGCAAAAACTGCCATGGTCAGGACAACATTGGGGGTGAAGTCAAGGAGGCGGAGCCCGTAGGTGTTCATGACGTCGCAGAAAAATTCAGAAAAGGGCGGGCAGAGCCCGCAGTAGAAGAACAAGGTGAAGAAAGGTTACCCAGTGGGAGCCTTTCCCCAAGCAACGGCTGGGAGTACCTTCGTGAGCGGATGCGCTCGCGTCCCCGTCGACCAGAAGAGGTAGTAGAACTCCTTTAGCTCTTCCGCGGCAAGCCTAGGAGGGAAGATTGCCCGCTCCTTTCGCAGCACCGCGAGCCGCTGCGCGTCGGCCGACTTCACCTTCTCGGCTTTCGGAGCCATGGCGGGAGTGGTAAGGGAGGACGACGGCGTTGGTGGTGCTGGTGGCGATGGGGGCGGAGCGCTGCTCTCTTTCGGCTTTGAGAAGAAGGGGAGCGGCGGAGATTTTCGAGTATGGAGTAGCAACGGGCGGATGGGCGGTCTGCCCCTGTTTCCCCTGCTTATAAGGAGGGAGGGGGCGGACGTTCCACCTTTCCGAATAAAGAAACCACCCACGATCTCTCCCACGACGCCGCAATCAACGCGTGCCGTTCTGGGAGGGCGCGGTGGATACGGAGTAAGATACAGCGTGATCCAGGCCGCTGGTGCCCGTGCCCTGTTTTGGGCCTGGCCCAACAGCGCTCGGCACCATGTATGACCCAGGCCCGGGGGCTCCTGTCGGTGTACTAGAGTAGGGGTACCCTAGTATCCCGAACTTGTGCACGGGCAGTCGCAGCGTCCCACGGCAAGGCTTGCCAGGTGACCACCAAGGACCTACTTGGTTCCTTTGGAGCCATTCAAGAACAAAGTATTCAAGCCAAGAAGACAAGGCCCCGGCAAGAGGAGCTTGCCGGGAAGGCCACTCAAGACACAAGACCCCGGCAAGAGGAGCTTGCCGGGAAGGCCAACCAAGGCATCTCAAGGTACTTACCGCGACACACCACGCGTCCCGGCAAGGCCCGGCGAGCGACAAGCTTCCGGACGCGACAAGAGAACAACCGCGGCAAGACGTTTGCCGCGGCTAGCAACCACTCTGTACCCGCGCTCCAGCACACCCACCAACGTGTCGCTCTGGGACCCTTCCAGGTGTACGTGGCGAGAGGCTGTGCAGCCAGGGGTGCACTGTGGCAAGCGGCGCTGACAAGATCGCCATCGTGGCGAACGGTGGCGTCCCTGACGGTTCCTTTCTGCACTGTTTGGGCGACATAGATAGGCATTTAATGTCCTTGTCCCCTGCCGTCAGGGTTAGGTAGGATACACTGTACAGGTAGCTGTACCAACCGCAGCACCTTTCCATTTTTACCCTTGTCTCGTTGCCACCTGTTGGAGACCCCTTGAGCATATAAAAGGAGGCCCATGCACAACGTAGGAGGGGGGGGGGGGAACGCTCACGCTCGGTCTCGTTAACTGCTGGTGCGTACTGTAGCACTCAGCGCTCCCGAGCAAGAACTCAATACAAACCACAAAGCAGCAGTAGGAGTATTATCTCTCCAGAGAGCTCCGAAGCTAGGTAAACTGCTCGTGTGCTCCGCCTCGATCTGCTCTTCGTGCGACCTCCGCCCCCCGCCGAACCGAAAGGGGCTCGGTCCCCATAGGTGCTCGTGGAAGCAGTTTCCCCGACAATTCCCATCGGCTTTCCTGCATCCATAACTTCAGCTTCCACGTGTCGAGTGAATACAAGAGGTCAGGTTTTTTTGCATACAACACCCCGGCCATGTAAGAAAAGCGTCTATTTAAAGGTATCGGATCTCAGATTCATTCCACATCACGCGGAAAATCCTCAGAGCTTGGTAGAAAAAACCACTCCAACATGGCCAACGCTCCCACCTATTCCTCTCGTCCCCACGGACCTGAAAAAGGCAACTGGGAGAGGTGTTCCGTATCCCACAATCAGCTGGTGAAGCTGCAAACACAGGGATTCCCCCCCGCTGATCTAGTCCCTGTTCGAGCCGGATTGACTTCCTTCAACGGCGAGGCTCAGGCTGAAAATTTCCCCAATCCGTCTAGGGGGAGCGAGTGTGCTTCGTCCCCTACTTGCTAAGAGTCGTCGGATTTCCAATCCATCCGTTCCTCCGAGGGCTTCTGGAGTATTATGGCCTTCAACTGCACAACTTCACTCCTGCTTCCATCCTGCACATCGCGGGTTACGTCGCCCTTTGCGAGCTATTCCTAAGTTGCGAGGCCCATTTTGAATTATGGAGGAAGCTATTCTACCTCATCCCTCGTAACCAAGAGGGACAATATTTGAGGTGGGTGGAACCAAGGTATGGCGCATCACCTGAACCGGATACCTGTCTGGTACGCCGAAGAAGGCATCTGAAGAGCGACCTTCGGAATGGTTTTATATCGAGGACGTCGCCCTTCCTGACCCAGTCCGAATGGGTCTGCCCGAATTTTCAAGTGCTCCGCTGAAGAAACGCCACAGCTGGCACCCTTGAAGCCTCGAGGAGGAAGACAACGCCGAAGTCCGTCAATTGATGGGCAAGATAAAGACGCTCGCCCAGTCCGAATTAACAATAGTTAAGGTAATGGCGACTTCCGTAGTGCGGGGGGTTCAACCACCCCAATACAGAGGGCTTCCCATGTGGCACTATAATGGGGATGATGACAATTCCCGCTGCGGTCGGAAGGGTCCGGACACCCCCGCCACCTTGGCTAGAATATTGGTCGAACTATTCAAAGGGGAGAAAGAGGAATTCTCCCGCATCAAGCGCCGAGATGGATTTTCCATGTACAATCCTCCTAGCTGGGTGAGTTCTAACCCCACCATTTTGCTTAATTCTTTTCCTGAGTCACTTTTAACGAGCATCAATCCACCCATTTGTAATAGGAAAAGCGAAAGGTTACCAAGGGGATCCATAGCCCCGCCCCGCAGCTAGAGAATCACAATAGGGACCTTGACCCCGGATTTGAAGAGGATCCAGACATATTTTTAGAGCTTGAGGATGGAGTATTTTACCAGGCGAGCTATGACGGCACGGAAGTGGCCATCATCGCCAATTATCCCGGTCTCCTCCCTACCTCACATGTAAGTAATCAAGAGACACCTTCTTCGAAAGAGTTTCCTTATCACACCTCACCCACCACACTGTTTCGTGCACCAAAGGGGAGGTGCCTGATGCCTCAACGTGCACCAGAGGCATCTCCTAGGAGAGCGGCGCCCGCGCCGAGCAAATCTTCGAAGAGGAAGGCGAATGACAACATGGCAGAGCCTTCATCAAAGAGGTATGGTTTTCTAATCATGACCTCCAGCAGTCATATCAAACTGTGACATTATCCGCTGTGTCTTATCAGAAATAGCATTCGTCAGACTATGTCCGGGGATCCTGCCGACCGCGCCTCCACAAGTCAGGTTCCAGACCCTGTCTTAAAGGCAAGGACTAATATGAGAGTGACGCTGGATTGTCCTTCGGCGGAGGATTCGGATGGTGTATCCGTCACAAACTTGGAAGTGGAGAGCGCCATGAATCATCGGCACTGGAGGGCCATTCTACGCGACCCCGGCTTTACAAAAGAGGCATTCAGTGCCTTCAACTCGGCTGATGCATACGTCCGAGCTGCTCAAGACGGGCTTAGCAGAGCCACATACCAGTATTTGAAAGACATACAAGTACATTTACATTGTCCAAATATGATAATTATATACCAGTAGCCCCTGAGACTTGAAGCAGTTGATACAGCTGATTTAAGGATCATTGTATAACCAGGTGCTCATAGAGAATAACAGCATGCTGTCATAAGAGCTGGAAAAGTGCCGGACCCATCTAGCTACGGCAACTACCGAACTGGAGAAATCCAAGGAGGCACCGCCTGGTAATGTTTCCCTCCATCGAGAAAATATGATCATATACCAGCAATATTAATACAGTTGTATATCCCATGGCAGGACCCTCGGATCAACTAGAAGAGGATCTGAACATCGCAAAGGCGGGTGAAAAGGAGGCCAAAAGGAAACTGGCCACGGGCGAACGTGTGCTGAAACGGGTTAGGGATGATAAAAACAAGCTGCAGGATTCCAACACCCTGTTAGGCGAAGAATTAAAAGACGTGCGAGGCCAGTTGGCCGACTCCATGAAGGAGAATAAGAGACTACGAGGCGGCATATTCAGTATGCTTTGTGATCTTGTCGTCATACAATTCGGCGAGGACATGAACTGACAGATTTATATCTGCAGGTATGTTGACTGGCCGTCCCGAAGAAGAAATGTCCGGATCTCAAGGCGATCTGCTACAAGAGTTGTCCCAAATGCACGAACGAGCTCGGCAAGCAATGCGGAGTGTTGCCAAGGCTTTATGGCCATCCACCTCCCCTCCAGGAAGTATGGCAGAGATCGTGGAGCTATTCAAAGGAGCACGGCGGCGTATTCGATTATGGAAGATATCGGCCTGCCGAGAAGGTGCGCGAGAGGCCTGGGCCATGGTGAAGACATAGTACACCAAGCTTGATCCAAATCATGTGGCCCGGGTTGGGCCTAAAGGGTCAGATGGAAAAGAAGTTCCAGTTAGTTTGGTATATGACCAAGTAAAGGTAGCCGCCAAATATTCCCAACATGATTGTAAGCTAGACAGACTGTTAGACGACATAGAGGAAGAAGTTTTTGAGTCCAAGTGACTATGTACTTAAATGGACAAATTTGTCCCTAGCCGGATTGTAAAACGATTGTCATGGCAGACCTTTTTTGCTTCAACCTCTGGACCCGAAGGTGCGCAGTGTTTCCGAATACCCGCTCGGTAATATAGACCGGGGTACGCATGGAAACTAGGCATAGGGGTCATAGTTGCTTGAATAGACAAGTTGTATCCGGCTAGCTATGGTATATTACATTGTGATTGTAAGAAACATCTTCTAGAGAGAATAGTTCCATTAAGGGTTCCTTTCCCTGGGTGTACATGCGTTAATGTGCATGTCCGAACTGTAATTGAAAAAATCGCAAGTATACGTAACATCTGGGGGTTCACAATGGGGTGAATGAAAGAACATCTTTAGTCCGCCGACCGAATATTCCCTTAAGAATGCTAGATTTTGGCTTCACCTAGTTTGAGGTACACATCCGGATGACCCATCAGTAACAATCGCAGAGGTGCTCCCTTTATGCCCTAGACGAACTAACGGGAACGTAGGGCATAAGCACAGGAGCTAGGCAACTCAGCTTGGCCAAAACTTAAGTCATATCGATGCATATACTGGCAAAGAAAAGGTACATATGGGGAAAACATGCATATGTGATGGGCTTGATGCTCGGAAAATAACAATGATAAGCTTCTGTCCAAGAAGCCCCCAGGTATAATGGACGTACATATTTGAGGGTGTGTATGTCAAGGTGCACGGTTTAGCCGTACGAAAAGTATTGAAGCTAGAAAAGGAAAAAGCGAAAAGAGAGGAAAAAGTAATGGAAACAATAGGGAGAAGGAAGCGAACAAAGAGTTCGGCGCTAAGCATAGAATCTTCGGAGTCTGGCCGCGTTCCAGGGGTTCGGCTCTAGGCGATCGTCCGATGCATCACGCAGGCTGTACGCACCTCCAGTGAGAACTTCGTCAATGATGAAGGGACCCTCCCACTTGGGCTTGAGTTTGTCCATTTTCTTCTCCGACAAGCGTAGAACGAGGTCGCCAACATTATAAGTCTTGGCCCGTACTTCTCTGCTTTGATATCTGCGAGCCTGTTGTTGATAAAATGCGAAACGGGCTTTTGCGACGTCGCGTTCCTCCTCCAGGGCGTCTAGACTGTCCTGCCGATGCAGCTCGGCCTCTCTCTCTCTCTCTCTCTCTCTCTCTCTCTCTCTCTCTCTCTCTTCATACATGTGCACTCGAGGTGAGTCATGAATAATGTCACAGGGCAAAACGGCCTCTGCGCCGTACACCATGAAGAATGGTGTGTATCCGGTAGTTCGATTGGGCATGGTCCGCAGCCCCCAAAGTACGGAGTCGAGCTCCTCAACCCAGTGCTTGTCTGATTCTTTCAATGACTACACTAGTCTGGGCCTATTGCCGCTCATAATAAGACCATTAGCTCATTCGCCTTGACCATTTGTTTGTGGGTGATAGACTGAGGCGTAATCGAGCTTAATGCCCAATTTAGCACACCAGGATTTTACTTCATCGGCTGTGAAATTAGAGACGTTATCGGTGATGATACTATGTGGGACACTATAGCGGTGCACGACACCTGATATAAACTCTATCACCGGTCCGGATTCGACCGTTTTTACTGGTTTGGCCTCTATCAATTTTGTGAATTTATCTACCATGACTAGCAGATATGTTTTCTTATGGCTTCCTCCTTTAAGGGGTCCAACCATATCAAGCCCCCAGACCACAAAAGGCCAAGTAATGGCGATTGTTTGTAGAGCGGTGGGAGGCATATGGCTTTGGTTGGCAAAGAGCTGGCATCCGACACAATGTTGGACAAGGTCCTGTGCATCTGCTCGGGCCGTCGGCCAATAGAAACCTGTATGGAAGGCCTTACTTACAAGGGCCCGAGCCGCGGCGTGGTGACCACCGAGACCGACGTGAATTTCGGCCAAGAGCTGCCGTCCCTCTACTTCGGAGATACATCTTTGAAGTACTCCGGTGGCGCTTTTCTTGTAGAGCTCTTTTTCATGGACCTTGTAGGCTTTTGAGCACCGGACAATGCAGCGAGCTAATACGTCCATTTTGCATTATGGGCTGTTATTACACATTATGTCACAATACTTATGCCTATTCTCTCTTATTTTACAAGGTTTACATAAGGAGGGAGAATGCGGGCAGCTGGAATTCTGGGCTGGAAAAGGAGCAAATATCACAGACCTATTCTGCGCAACTCCAAAAGTCCTGAAACTCCACGGAAGTTATTTTTAGAATATATAAAAAATATTGAGCGGAAGAAATACACCAGAGAGGGACCCACCTGGCCACGAGGGTGGGGGGCACACCCTACCCCCTAGGGCACGCCCCCTGCCTCATGGGCCCCCTGTTGGCTCTCCGATGGCCATCTTCTGCTATATGAAGTCTTTCGTCAAGGAAAAAATAGGAAGCAACCTTTCGGGACGAAACTCCGCCGCCACGAGGCGAAACCTTGGCGGAACCAATCTAGGGCTCCGGCAGAGCTGTTCTGCCGGGGACACTTCCCTCCGGGAGGGTGAAATCATCGCCATCGTCATCACTAATGCTCCTCTCATTGGGAGAGGGCAATCTCCATCAACATCTTCACCAGCACCATCTCCTCTCAAAACCCTAGTTCATCTCTTGTATCCAATTCTTGCCTCCAAGTCCGGGATTGGTACTAGTAGGTTGCTAGTAGTGTTGATTACTCCTTGTAGTTGATGCTAGTTGGTTTATTTGGTGGAAGATCATATGTTCAGATGCTTTATGCATATTAATACCCCTCTAATTATGAACATGAATATGCTTTGTGAGTAGTTACGTTTGTTCCTGAGGACATGGGAGAAGTCTTGCTATTAGTAGTCATGTGAATTTTGTATTCGTTCGATATTTTGATGAGATGTATGTTGTCTAGCCTCTAGTGGTGTTATGTGAACATTGACTACATAACACTTCACCATTATTTGGGCCTACAGGAAGGCATTGGCAAGTAATAAGTAGATTATGGGGTGCTAGAGTGACAGAAGCTTAAACCCTAGTTTATGCGTTGCTTTGTAAGGGGCTGATTTGGATCCATATATTTCATGCTATGGTTAGGTTTACCTTAATACTTTTGTTGTAGTTGCGGATGCTTGCAATATAGGTTAATCATAAGTGGGATGCTTGTTCAAGTAAGAATAGCACCCAATCACCGGTCCACCCACATATCAAATTATCAAAGTACCGAATGCGAATCATATGAACGTGATGAAAACTAGCTTGACGATATTCCTATGTGTCCTCGGGAACGATTTTCTCATTATAAGAGTTTGTCCTGGCTAGTCCTTTGCTACAAAAAGGATTGGGCCACCTTGCTGCACTTTATTTACTTTTGTTACTTGTTGCTCGTTACAAATTATCCTATCACAAAACTATCTGTTACCACTTATTTCAGTACTTGCAGAGAATACCTTGCTGAAAACCGCGTGTCATTTTCTTCTGTTCCTCGCTGGGTTCGACACTCTTACTTATTGAAAGGACTACGATAGATCCCCTATACTGGTGGGTCATCAAGACTCTTTTATGGCGCTGTTGCGGGGGAGTGAAGCACCTTTGGTAGGTGGAATTTGGTAAGGAAAAATTTATATAGTGTGCTGAAATTTACTGTCACTTGTTACTATGGAAAGTAATCCTCTGAGGGGCTTGTTCGGGGTATCTTCACCCCGACCAGTAGAGCAAAGAGTTGTGCCTCAACCTACTGAACATACTGAAAATGAAAATTTTCCCTTTGAAGTTCCTTCGGGTATGTTAGAAAAACTGATAGATAATCCTTTTACAGGAGATGGAACAAAGCATCCTGATGAACACCTAATATATGTGGATGAAGTTTGTGGATTATTTAAGCTTGCAGATATACCCGATGAAGTTGTTAAGAAGAAGGTCTTCCCTTTATCTTTAAAGGGAGATGCATCGACATGGTATAGGCTATGTGATGACACGGGATCATGGAACTATAAACGAATGAAATTGGAATTTCATCAGAAGTATGATCCTGTGCATCTTGTTCATCGTGATCGCAATTATATATATAATTTTTGGCCTCGCGAAGGAGAAAGCATCGCTCAATCTTTGGGGAGGCTTAAATCAATGTTATATTCATGCCCCAATCATGAGCTCTCAAGAGAAATAATTCTTCAAAAATTTTATGCTCGGCTTTCTCATAATAATCAATCCATGCTCGATACTTCTTGTGCTGGCTCTTTTATGATGAAGACTATTGAATTCAAATGGAATTTATTGGATAGAATTAAACGCAACTCTGAAGATTGGGATCTCAACGAAGGTAAGGAGTCAGGTATGACACCTAAGTTTGATTGTGTTAAATCTTTCATGGATACCAATGTTTTCCGTAAATTTAGCACTAAATATGGACTTGACTCTGAGATAGTAGCTTCTTTCTGTGAATCTTTTGCTACTTATGTTGATATCCCCAAGGAGAAGTGGTTTAAATATGATCCTCCCATAGAAGTAAAAGTAGCTGCACCTATTAAAGTTGAAGAAAAGACTGTCACTTATAATGATCCTATTGTTGCTACTTCTGATGTTGAGAAACCACCTTTCCCTGTTAGGATAAAGGATCATGCTAAAGCTTCAACTGTGGTTCATAAAAGCAATATTAGAACTTATACACCTCCTGATCAAGTTAAAGTTGAACCTAATATTGCTATTGTTAAAGATCTCTTGACTGATAATATTGATGGGCATGTTATTCATTTCTGCGGTGAAACTGCTAGAATTGCCAAACCTTGTGCTAAAGATAAACATAGACCTGTGGTAGGCGTGCCTGTTATTTCTGCTAAAATAGGAGATCATTGTTATCATGGCTTATGTGATATGGGTGCTAGTGCTAGTGTTATACCGCATACTTTATACAAAGAAATTAAGCATGAAATTGCACCTGCTGAGTTAGAAGTTATTGATGTTCTAATTAAACTTGCCAATAGAGATACTATATCAGCAATGGGAATTGTTAGAGATGTTTAAGTCTTGTGTGGGAAAACTAAATATCCTGCTGATTTTCTTGTTCTTGGTTCCCCACAAGATAGCTATTGTCCCATTATTTTTGGTAGACCCTTCTTGAACACCGTTAATGCTAAGATAGACTATGAAAAGAATGTTGTTACCATTGGTTTGGGTGATATGGTTCATGAGTTTAATTTCTCTAAATTTAGTAGACAACACCGTGAAGAAGAATTGCCTAGTAAGGATGATATTATTGGTCTTACTTCTATTGTTGTACCTCCTAACGATCCTTTAGAACAATATTTGCTAGACCATGAAAATGATATGTTTATGAATGAAAGAATGGAAATAGATGAGGTATTCTTTAAACAGGAAGCTATTATGAAAGACAATTTGCCCGTTGAAATCCTAGGGGATCC
This sequence comes from Aegilops umbellulata, assembly GCA_032464435.1. Lineage (NCBI taxonomy): Eukaryota > Viridiplantae > Streptophyta > Magnoliopsida > Poales > Poaceae > Aegilops > Aegilops umbellulata. The sequence goes on along the minus strand of CP136055.1, from coordinate 286,352,416 downwards.
TCCTCCACCCAAGGGTGATCCCGTGTTTGAGCTTAAACCATTGCCTGATACTCTTAAATATGCTTATCTTGATGAAAAGAAGATATATCCTGTTATTATTAGTGCTAACCTTTCAAAGCATGAAGAAGAGAGATTATTGAAAACTCTGAAGAAGCATCGTGCTGCTATTGGATATACTCTTGATGATCTTAAAGGCATTTGTCCCACTCTATGTCAACATAAAATAAATTTGGAGAAAGATGCCAAACTAGTTATTGATCATCAACGACGGCTGAATCCTAAAATGAAAGAAGTGGTAAGAAAAGAAATACTAAAGCTTCTGGAGGCAGGTATAATTTATCCTGTTGCTGATAGTAAGTGGGTAAGTCCTGTCCATTGTGTCCTTAAGAAGGGAGGTATCACTGTTGTCCCTAATGAATTGATACCACAAAGAATTATTACAGGTTATAGGATGGTAATTAATTTCCGCAAATTAAATAAAGCTACTAAGAAAGATCATTACCCCTTGCCTTTTATCGATCAAATGCTAGAAACATTATCTAAACATACACATTTTTGCTTTCTAGATGGTTATTCTGGTTTCTCGCAAATACCTGTGTCAGCCAATGATCAATCGAAGACCACTTTTACATGCCCTTTTGTTACTTTTGCTTATAGACGTATGCCTTTTGGTTTATATAATGCACCTTCTACCTTTCAAAGATGCATGATGGCTATATTCTCTGACTTTTGTGAAAAGATTTGTGAGGTTTTCATGGACGATTTTTCCGTCTATGGATCCTCTTTTGATGATTGCTTGAGCAATCTTGATCGAGTTTTGCAGAGATGTGAAGAAACTAATCTTGTATTGAATTGGGAAAAGTGCCACTTTATGGTTAATGAAGGTATTGTCTTGGGGCATAAAGTTTCTGAAAGAGGTATTGAAGTTGATAAAGCCAAGGTTGATGCTATTGAAAATATGCCATGTCCCAAGGACATCAAAGGTATAATAAGTTTCCTTGGTCACGCCAGATTTTATAGGAGGTTCATTAAGGACTTCTCAAAAATTTCTCGGCCTCTGACTAATTTATTACAAAAAGACATACCATTTGTCTTTGATGATCATTATGTTGAAGCATTTGAAATACTTAAGAAAGCATTGATCTCTACACCTATTGTTCAGCCACCTGGAATTTACCCTTTGAAATTATGTGTGATGCTAGTGATTATGCTGTAGGTGCTGTTCTAGGGTAAAGAGTTGATAAGAAATTAAATGTTATTCAATATGCTAGTAAAACTCTAGACAATGCTCAAAGAAATTATGCTACTACTGAGAAAGAATTTTTAGCAGTTGTATTTGCTTGTGATAAGTTCACACCTTATATTGTTGATTCTAAAGTAACTATTCACACTGATCATGCTGCTATTAAATATCTTATGGAAAAGAAAGATACTAAACCTAGACTTATTAGATGGGTTCTCTTGCTACAAGAATTTGATTTGCATATTGTTGATAGAAAGGGAGCTGAGAACCCCGTTGCAGACAACTTGTCTAGGTTAGAAAATGTTCTTGATGACCCACTACCTATTGATGATAGCGTTCCTGATGAGCAATTAAATGTCATAAACACTTCTCGTAGTACTCCATGGTATGCTGATTATGCTAATTATATTGTTGCTAAATTAATACCACCTAGTCTCACATACCAACAAAAGAAAAATTTCTTCTATGATTTGAGACATTACTTTTGGGATGACCCACATCTTTATAAAGATGGAGTAGATGGTGTTATTAGATGTTGTGTACCTGAGCATGAACAGGAACATATCCTACGCAAGTGTCACTCCGAAGCTTATGGAGGACACCACGCTGGAGATAGAACTGCACATAAGGTATTACAATCTGGTTTTTATTGGCCTACTCTCTTCAAGGATGCCCGTAAGTTTTTCTTGTCATGTGATGAATGTCAAAGAATTGGTAATATTAGTAGACGTCAAGAAATGCCTATGAACAATTCACTTGTTATTGAACCATTTGATGTTTGGGGCTTTGATTATATGGGACCTTTTCCTGCCTCTAATGGATATACACATATTTTAGTTGTTGTTGATTATGTTACTAAGTGGGTAGAAGCTATTCCAACTAGTAGTGCTGATCATAACACCTCTATTAAAATGCTTAAAGAAGTCGTTTTTCCAAGGTTTGGAGTCCCTAGATATTTAATGACTGATGGTGGTTCACATTTTATTCATGGTGCTTTCCGTAAAATGCTTGCTAAGTATGATGTTAATCATAGAATTGCATCTCCTTATCACCCACAGTCTAGTGGTCAAGTAGAATTGAGTAATAGAGAGCTCAAATTAATTTTGCAAAAGACTGTCAATAGATCTAGAAAGAATTGGTCCAAGAAACTTGATGATGCATTATGGGTGTATAGAACTGCATATAAAAATCCAATGGGTTTGTCTCCGTATAAAATGGTTTATGGAAAAGCATGTCACTTACCTCTCGAACTAGAACATAAGGCTTACTGGGCTATTAAAGAGATAAATTATGATTTCAAACTTGCCGGTGAGAAGAGGTTATTTGACATTAGCTCACTTGATGAATGGAGAACCCAAGCTTATGAAAATGCTAAGTTGTTTAAAGAAAAAGTCAAAAGATGGCATGATAAAAGGACACAAAAGCGTGAGTTTAATGTAGGTGATTATGTATTGCTATACAACTCTCATTTAAGATTTTTTGCAGGAAAACTTCTCTCTAAATGGGAAGGCCCTGACGTTATCAGGGAGGTCTATCATTCCGGTGCCATAAAAATCAACAATTTCGAAGGCACAAATCCGAAGGTGGTGAACGGTCAAAGAATCAAACATTATATCTCAGGTAATCCCATAAATGTTGAAACCAATCTTATTGAAACCGTAACCCCGGAGGAATACATAAGGGACGCTTTCCAGAAGGTTTCAGACTCCGAAAAGGAATAGGTATGTGGTACGGTAAGTAAACCGACTCCAAAACAGTTTTTAAGGCAATATTTCTCCGTTTTGGAATATTCAGAAAAATAGAAAAATAAGAAGCAGTCCGGGAAGGAGACGAGGGCTCCACGAGGGTGGAGGGCACGGCCTACCCCCTGGGTGCGCCCCCTACCTCGTGGGCACCTCGTGTGCCTTCCGGACTCCGTTTTCTTGCACGATACGTATTTTGGTCGGTAAAAATTCATTATATGTTCTCCCGAAGGTTTTGACTCCTGTATCTCGCAAATATCCTCTATTCTTGTTTCGAGCTGTTTTTCTGACAGATCTAGATTATCATGATGTCCCCAAGTGCATCCAAGGACAAGTTCTTCGAGAAGGTCATCAACCCTTACCTCGCGGAGGTGCTGCGACACCCTCAAACCATTGAGATGCGTGATGGGTTGCTGCACATCCGCGATGCTGAGGGATTGTGACGCCCGGATAGTTACGCTAAAGTAATCCTCCGCTAATGATGCCACGTCACCTCGATTGCGGTGGCTAATCTCTCACTAGTTCGAAACCGATTTGAATTCGATTTAAAAATCAGGCAAACAACAAAAGTTTTCAAAAATTAAAACTATAATGTTCAGAGTGAGCCAAATAATGCATAAGTAATTATGGCAGAGGAACTACACTTTTATAAAATGTTCAAATACTCTAAAACGATTTAAACAGTAGCAAAAACAATTATTTAAATGCTTTTAAAATAATAAACAATTCCAAACTAATATATGTAGGTGCCAAGTTAATTGTGGTAGTGATATTATTCCTATTACCAATTTAGGGATCACTTTTGTATTTTACTAAAACTGAAATAAATAGAAACTAAGATAAAACAGAAAAGAAATAAGATAAATAAAAGGTTAAAACAGAACAAAGGAAAATAAAGCCCCCCCTCGCTGGGCCCTGGCCCAGCTGGCCACCAGGCCGACTAGGCCGGCCCACCCCACTCCCTATACACCCCTGCCCAAACCCTAACCGACACCCAGTAACCCCACTCCCCCCCCACTCGCTCGCCTTTCCCCCTCCTCTCCTTCCCGTTCTGGATCGGGACGGGGAGCGATTCCGGCCCCCTTCGCCGTCACCATTGCCACCTGCCATCGTCGAGCACCGCCGCCGCACTAGGACCAACAGCCGCCGTTGCTGTGTCCCCGTCCTCCTCCACACCGGACTGCGCCGCCTCCTCGACGCCGCCCTGTCGGCCTCATCTTCGTTGCCGGCCCGACCGCGACCCCGTCGCCTCGTCCCCACCGTCGTCGTTCGCCGGAGCCGCCGTCCTCGTCCTCCTCCCCACGGGTCGCCCCCGGGCCCGCTGCCATGCCTCTCCCGCTCCTCTGTGAGCCACCACCTCTCCCATATCCCCTTTCCCCTCTGTCCCTGCGCGGGCACCACCGCGTCGGCTCGCTGGGGCCACGACCTGTGTTCCCCCCCCCCCCCCCGCGCTCACACCGCACGCGCGCGTGCCCAGGTGCGCTCACCGCGTCACGGCCAGCGCGCCGCCCCGTTCCCCACGTCGCCCGCTCGCAACCACCACCGCCCCACGCCATCCCGCAGCAGTTCGCCAGACCCGGCCGTTTTCCGTAGCTGGCGCTGGCGCCCCCGCACACGCCACCGCAACCGCCATCCGCTGGCGCGCTACTGCGCCGCGCTCGTCACCGTCCCATGCCCGGCGCCGCTCGGGCCCCCTCCGCCCGCTGCCTCCGTCGCCTTCGGCCGCGCTTGTGGCCACCCAGACCTCACCCCGTAGGCCACCGCCCCTCACCTCGCTGCCCTGCTCCGGTCAGGTTGCGGCCGCCCTGCTGTGGCCGCCGGCCAGACAGCACAAGCCCGGGGTCGGCGACCCGGCGCCCACCAGCCCCGCTCGGGTGCCCAGCCGGGTCCCGGCGCCCACCCGCGCGCATATGCCCGATAAGGCCCCCAGGGCCTATGACAGAGGGGCCCGGCCCCAGAATGTTTAAATTAAAAAAAGGGAATTTTAAAATAAGTAAATAAATAATTTTAATTAAACAATTAGTTAACTTAATTGATTTAGATTAATTAGCTTAACTATTAATCAGTTTAGTTAAATTAATTAAATAGGTTAATTAACAAACAGTCAAAGACATGTGGGACCCACTGACCCTGTTGACCAGTCAACATTGACTGGTCAACTGCTGACTGTACATGCTGACTCAGCCCCCTGGACCCCACTGGTCATGGTTGACCTGGACTATCTGAGGTTGACCGCTGATGCCTGGATGATGTCATGCTGACATCACAGGCCACTGTTTTGGATAATTCGAATTTAGTTAATTAAATTAATTCCAGAGTATTAGTAAAACTTTAAAAAATAATATAAAATAATCCGTAGCTCGCATGAACATACATTCTACATGAAAGTTGCTCAGAACGACGAGACGAACCCGGATACGCAGCCCGTTCGTTTGCCACACATTCCTAACATATCAAACTCGCAACTTTCTCCCTCCGGCTCCTTTGCCCGAAAACGCGAAACACCGGGAATACTTTCCCGGATGTTTCCCCCTTCACCGGTATCACCGCATACCGCGTTAGGGCACCTCTAACGCCGTTACTTGTCATGTCATGCATCACTATGCATCTGCTTGCTTAAATATTTATTGTTTCTCCCCCCTCTTCTCTCGATAGACACCGAGACCGACGCTGCTGCTGCCCCATTCGACTACGGAGTAGACGATCCCTCTCTCTTGCCAGAGCAACCAGGCAAGCCCCGCCCCCTCGATCACCAGATATCGCCTACTCTCCTCTATACTGCTTGCATTAGAGTAGTGTAGCCTATTACTGCTTTCGTTATTCCTATCCTGATGCATAGCCTATCTTTGATACTGCTGTTGATACCTTTACCTGCAATCCTACTTGTTTAGTATAGGATGCTAGTGTTCCATCAGTGGCCCTACACTCTTGTTTGTCTGCCATGCTATACTATTGGGCTGTGATCACCTCGGGAGATGATCATGGATATATATTATACTATATACATGATACATGTGGTGACCAAAGTCGGGTTGGCTCGAGGAGTACCCGCGAGTGGATCTTTGAGGCGGAGCGGCAGGGTAGTTCGGGGCTACCTGGGTGAGAGGTGAGCCTGGACCTGTTGGCGTTCGCGGATACTTAGCACGCTTAACGAGATCTGGGTATTTGATCTGAGTCTGGCCATTTGGTCTATACGCACTAACCAACTACGCGGGAAAGATATGGGCACTCGGCGTCGTGGTATCAGCCGAAGCACTTTTTGACGTCAGCGACTGAGTGGCGCGCGCCGCATTGGATCGTAAGATCGCACTTGTATTAAGGGGGCTAGATCTGCTTCCGGCCGCGTACGCAACGTGCAGGTGTGCTCAGGGCGATGGGCCCAGACCCCTGTGCGCATAGGTTTAGACCGGCGTGCTGACCGCTCTGTTGTGCCTAGGTGGGGCTGCGACGTGTTGATCTTCCGAGGCCGAGCATGACCCAGGAAAGTGTGTCCGGCCAAATGGGATCAAGCGTGTTGGGCTATGTGGTGCACCCCTGCAGGGAAGTTTATCTGTTCGAATAGCCGTGTCCCTCGGTAAAAGGACGACCCGGAGTTGTACCTTGACCTTATGACAACTAGAACCGGATACGTAATAAAATACACCCTTCCAAGTGCCAGATACAACCCGGTGATCGCTCTCTAACAGGGCAACGAGGAGGGGATCGCCGGGTAGGATTATGCTATGCGATGCTAATTGGAGGACTTCAGTCTAGTCTCTTCTACCTGCTGCAAGACGGAGGCGACCAGAAGTGTAGTCTTCGATAAGACTAGCTATCCCCCTCTTATTCTGGCATTCTGCAGTTCAGTCCACTGATATGGCCCTTTACACATATATCCATGCATATGTAGTGTAGCTCCTTGCTTGCGAGTACTTTGGATGAGTACTCACGGTTGCTTTTCTCCCCCTTTTCCCCCTTTCCCTTCTACCCGGTTGCCGCAACCAGATGCTGGAGCCCAGGATCCAGACGCCACCTTCGACGATGACTCCTACTATTCTGGAGGTGCCTACTACTACGTGCAGCCCGCTGACGACGACCAGGAGTAGTTAGGAGGATCCCAGGCAGGAGGCCTACGCCTCGTTCGATCTGTATCCCAGTTTGTGCTAGCCTTCTTAAGGCAAACTTGTTTAACTTATGTCTGTACTCAGATATTGTTGTTTCCGCTGACTCGTCTATGATCGAGCACTTGTATTGGAGCCCTCGAGACCCCTGGCTTGTATTATGATGCTTGTATGACTATTTTATTTGTAGAGTTGTGTTGTGATATCTTCCCGTGAGTCCCTGATCTTGATCGTACACATTTGCGTGCATGATTAGTGTACGATTGAATCAGGGGCGTCACAAGTTGGTATCAGAGCCAACTTCCCGTAGAAATCCCCCTTCTACACTCCTTGGCCGAAGTCGAGTCTAGACATTGCAAAAAGTTTTACTAACATGGCTGTGCGGCCCTTGGGCCCACGTCGCCATTGGGTGTTACTAGGATCTTTTACTCCTCGACCTTTACTCTGGGACTCTAATCGCTCTTCTCTTCGGGTTAAATGGATTTGCTAAAACTCTAACATTAGGTTCTCGTAACAAATTTCTCCCGGAGAGCCACTTATTACAGATGATTGCCTGCTGCAACAGAAGATTCTGACAATACTCTCCGATGTTTCCCCGAGACTTTTGTGTCCTTCGCCGTTGCAATTCCATACCACCGATAAGTCCCTATGGAAAGCTACATACACTTGTCGTCCATAACTTCATTCCCAGTTGATCTTGTTATTACAAGATACCTCGGAAATTCTCTCTATTTTTCCGAGAATAGTTTGTGCCTACTGCCTTGCAGTTCATTATCCACATATACACCCCTACGGACAATTCTCGCACTTATCGGGTATCCACTCATTCCCAGTTGTTCAGGTGTTTCGCCAAAGACTTCAAAATATCATTCGATCTTCCAAAAATCCCGAGCAGCCTATTGCTCTTGAAATTCTCGCTTGCTTGCATTATGGTTAATCCCATAAGTTTCGTAATCTTATTGGTCTCCCTTGTCTTTATCATTTTAAGTCCGTTGATTCAATATGTTGAGGATGCTCGCATTCCTCAATCAAATCCTAGGATTCATCCTTCCGGCTCAGACGTCATTTGGATATGAGCTGGTTCTTGACCAATCAATGCCTTGATCGTTTGTGCTTCCAAGTCTGTTGAACTTATTCATTTTTGATCAGAAGATTGCTTCTGATCCCTTGATTTGGAGATCATAAAGTTTCTTTGCATTAAGCTTTGAATTAGTCAGTTGTTTCTATAACCCGATGCCATGGCATTCCTTCTGCCTTTGATTGAGTACCGATACTCACAGCAGCCCCGTTGTGGATCGCCATACCCATTGCCGGGTTATTATCCGACAATGTCCTTCTCAACCAAAATTCTTGGGAGTTCTTTACCTGATACATAATGCCCTTGGTAAATTGTATCATCCACTTGGCCAACCATGCTCTGTTTTCGAGCTGGTGATATCTACTCTTGAAGCTTGGGGTATATGTTCCTAAGGAGCCCCGATGGGTTGAGCCAATGCCTTCCCTAATCTGTGTAAACCCGAAAGATTTTACAGGGCATATTTATCTGGTATTGCACCAGGTAAAATATTTCAACACTAATGCCATTTTCAAAACGAGAAGTGAATGTAAGGTTCTGCTTTGGAGAAGTGGGAGTCGACCTTGAACTTTGTGTTCATGCCCATGGACCCGATGTGGAATCTATCATGAAAGCTTCTTGTATTAATAATGGTCCCCTTGTTATAAGTTCATCTTGTAACTATGTTGGTCCTTTGCGACCGTGGTTCCGACCATGATTGATCATCTTTGATCCTTTTCTCGGACAAGTTGAACCACTTGTCCTCTGCAGATCAATGCACCCGTCCAACCTCTACTTTGATCTGTCGTCGAGTATTAACCCCCTGGTATCTCGAGATTATTATGGAATTGCATAACTTCTTATGAGTTCTTCATCAAGTGCTACATTCTCACTGATTCCAATTTTTCACGGGCTCCGAGTGGTCAAATACTCGAAGACCCCGATAACTGAACCGAGTCCGTGTTACGGTTCAACAACTCCTGCTGATATTCTTTACTTACGAGTTTGTACCCGATCATGTCGTTCCTATCCTGATCGGCTATATCATTATCGTGCTAAATCTTAACAGCATTATGTGGCCTTTCTTCCCAGAACACACTTTTGACGCTGAGCTAAGCTTACGTCGATCTTCCTTGTCATATATTATTTTCTTGAACAACAATACTTGATTCCGAGGTTGTGTTGTACCCATGGTTACAATAACATTTTGCTTCATCATTGCTTTGACTTGATACCATCGCCGATCAATTACCTCTTCATGAAATCTCTTGAGAAATGTGTCATGATCATCATCAGCACTCTGAGCTCTTCCAGGGTATCTATTGAATTCATGATGAGAAACACCATCCTTGCCCTCGATGATTTGTGTTATCATCGACCACTTTATTGCCTTTCGTTCAACACAAACTTGTTCGCGTTTGATGTTATACCTTGAGTTCCTTGCTATCCAGGAATTGTTCTCCCTTACCTTAGAATATTACCACCTCTTATGTCAAGAATGTCGTGGTAATTTTACCACCTCTTGAGAATTCTTGGTATAGTAATATCTCTAGCCTTTTGCGTTCATTTCTTGGTCTCCGTGTTGTTTCTAACCGAAATACCGACAAATGGTCTGTGATGTGTAAATTCTAAACTTCTAGCAACCCTATTGATTTGAAGTTATTGGTCTACAATTTCATTCCAAGTCGATTGCTTATTTAATCATCATTCGAACATTGATCGTGCTACCTAGTCCAGACTCCTGGGTGCACCCTTCTATCATTGTTCAGTTGTGTATGTTTCCCTCGAGCATACATCATTATATTATTTGTTCCAACAAATGATATTTCCTTGTTCACATAATTGTGGAAATCCATCTTTTTGGAAATCTCGATGAGTTGTCGCCGAGTCCATCAGCCACCTCCTCATCCTCTCCTTAGTTTTATGATGAACTCTGATTTCGGAACTCACTCCCATAGTTCAGTCTCCGGGTCTGAGTTATCCTGACACCAATCAGATCTGAATCTCGGCCAGATATGATGGCTGGAACATTTTCCAAGAGTTATAACGTTGGTCTTTTTACGACTCGGTAAGGTGTTGTCATGCCTAGCACACCTGACTGGAGGACCTATTGTTATAATTTTCCCTTTTACCAATGCTATCCATTCTTCCATGAGGAAATTATAAGACTTATTCTATAAGTTGTTCCTAATGGATCCTTTGTGTATCCAAAGTCTGATCTTTACCCAGTGACCATGCCTATGCTGTCTCGAAGCATGTCTGTGGTACTCCGATTTTTGACAAGAACATTTGAAGCCCAATGCTAAATGTTTTCTTGCTCAATTGTCCAAACATCGTTGTATGGGTAATATCATGAAATCCCTTCCCCTTACCTTAATGGTTTTCTACTTTCTATCCTGTCATGGATATCATGCACTGCTTGTCCTTGGGAAGGATATACCCTGAAATATGTGTTTAAACACATTTTCCTTTCCATTGTTTGGTTTAACCTTTCTTGTGATCTATATGATCTAAGAAGTAATATTTCACTGCTTATGTAAACACCTCGTTGTACCACTGTGTCAGTAAGACTCTGTTACTATTGTTGATGACATGTCGGTAACCGCCGATGGACGAGAACCTTGCCTACTGGTCCGCCTCGTTTCAACGAGCGGGAAAATGGTTCTCTTCGTCCCTCGCCCTTGGTACCGACAATGTTGCCGACATAACTGATAGGCTACCCTCTGACATGCCTTGCTATTGTGACCGTGCAAGATGTCACCGCTCCTATTTTTAACCCAGATGGTGAAGCGTGCTGGGCCCATAACCCACAGGTCCCAGGATCGAAACCTGACTCTCCTGTACACCCTGTTGTCGAAGTTATTCCTCGCGCTTGACTTTGTATGTAATTCACGGGCCACCTGCCTGTTGATCTATTCAGGTATCAGATGCAATGCTTATTCACATTGCTCTAAACCCCTTCAACACTTTGTTTGAGGCATCGAACGATTGCCTGCCCGCTCGAAACTTCCCATGATACTTCCTTACTTTGCTCTCGATATTTTCTTAAGTTTCAATTCAAGAGTTACTTTCCGCCACCTTCCCCGGTGTTAACTACCAGGTAGTCAACCTTGCAGAGGTCCGTTCTTACAGAATAACCACCCCTTATCCTTTCGTAAGTATGATGAAATTTCCGAAGAAAGGATGATGACTTCATCGTGATGACCTGAAGCAGAGAAGTGAAGACATCATTATAATGGATCGACCTCTTTGAGAAGAGCAGCCAAGACCGAGAAGACTCGTTAGAATTTCGTAACCAAATCCCTTTTTCCCTTACTCCCCTCTTAAATCTCGGGACGAGATTTCTTGTAGTGGAGGAGAATTGTGACGCCCGGATAGTTACGCTACAGTAATCTTCCGCTAATGATGCCACGTCACCTCGATTGCGGTGGCTAATCTCGCACTAGTTCGAAACCGATTTGAATTCGAATTAAAAATCAGGCAAACAACAAAAGTTTTTAAAAATTAAAACTATAATGTTCACAGTGAGCCAAATAATGCATAAGTAATTATGGCAGAGGAACTACACTTTTATAAAATGTTCAAATACTCTAAAACGATTTAAACAGTAGCAAAAACAATTATTTAAATGCTTTTAAAATGATAAACAATTCCAAACTAATATATTTAGGTGCCAAGTTAATTGTGGCAGTGATATTATTCCTATTACCAATTTAGGGATCACTTTTGTATTTTACTAAAACTAAAATAAATAGAAACTAAGATAAAACAGAAAAGAAATAAGATAAATAAAAGGTTAAAACAGAACAAAGGAAAATAAAGCCCCCCCTCGCTGGGCCCTGGCCCAGCTGGCCACCAGGCCGACTAGGCCGGCCCACCCCACTCCCTATACACCCCTGCCCAAACCCTAACCGACACCCAGTAACCCCACTCCCCCCCACTCGCTCGCCTTTCCCCCTCCTCTCCTTCCCGTTCTGGATCGGGACGGGGAGCGATTCCGGCCCCCTTCGCCATCACCATTGCCACCTACCATCGTCGAGCACCGCCGCCGCACTAGGACCAATAGCCGTCGTTGCTGTGTCCCCGTCCTCCTCCACACCGGACTGCGCCGCCTCCTCGACGCCGCCCCGTCGGCCTCATCTTCGTCGCTGGCCCGACCGCGACCCCGTCGCCTCGTCCCCACCGTCGTCGTTCGCCGGAGCCGCCGTCCTCGTCCTCCTCCCCACGGGTCGCCCCCGGGCCCGCTGCCATGCCTCTCCCGCTCCTCTGTGAGCCACCACCTCTCCCATATCCCCTTTCCCCTCTGTCCCTGCGCGGGCACCACCGCGTCGGGTCGCCGGGGCCGCGACCTGCGTTCGCCCCCCTCCCTGCGCGCTCACCCCGCACGCGCGCGTGCCCAGGTGCGCTCACCGCGTCACGGCCAGCGCGCCGCCCCGTTCCCCACGTCGCCCGCTCGCAACCACTACCGCCCCGCGCCATCCCACAGCAGTTCGCCGGACCCGCCCGCTTCCGTAGCTGCCGCCGGCGCCCCCGCACACGCCACCGCAACCGCCATCCGCTGACGCGCTACTGCGCCGCGCTCGTCGCCGTCCCATGCCCGGCGCCGCTCGGGCCCCCTCCGCCCGCTGCCTCCGCCGCCTTCGGCCGCGCTTGTGGCCACCCAAACCTCACCCCGTAGGCCACCGCCCCTCACCTCGCTGCCCTGCTCCGGTCAGGTTGCGGCTGCCCTGCTGTGGCCGCCGGCCAGCCAGCACAAGCCCGGGGCCGGCGACCCGGCGCCCACCAGCCCCGCTCGGGTGCCCAGCCGGGTCCCAGCGCCCACCCGCGCGCGTATGCCCGATAAGGCCCCTAGGGCCTATGACAGAGGGGCCCGACCCCAGAATATTTAAATAAAAAAAAGGGAATTTTAAAATAAGTAAATAAATAATTTTAATTAAACAAGTAGTTAACTTAATTGATTTAGATTAATTAGCTTAACTATTAATCTGTTTAGTTAAATTAATTAACTAGGTTAATTAACAAACAGTCAAAGACATGTGGGACCCACTGACCCTTTTGACCAGTCAACATTGACTGGTCAACTGCTGACTGTACGTGCTGACTCAGCCCCCTGGACCCCACTGGTCAGGGTTGACCTGGACTATCTGAGGTTGACCGCTGATGCCTGGATGATGTCATGCTGACATCACAGGCCACTGTTTTGGATAATTCGAATTTAGTTAATTAAATTAATTCCAGAGAATTAGTAAAACTTTAAAAATTAATATAAAATAATCCGTATCTCGCATGAAAATACTTTCTACATGAAAGTTGCTCAGAACGACGAGACGAACCCGGATACGCAGCCCGTTCGTCTGCCACACATTCCTAACATATCAAAATCGCAACTTTCTCCCTCCGGCTCCTTTGCCCGAAAACGCGAAACACCGGTAATACTTTCCCGGATGTTTTCCCCCTTCACCGGTATCACCGCATACCGCATTAGCGCACCTCTAATGCCGTTACTTGTCATGTCATGCATCACTATGCCTCTTCTTGCTTAAATATTTATTGTTTCTCCCCCTCTTCTCTCGATAGACACCGAGACCGACGCTGCTGCTGCCCCGTTCGACTACGGAGTTGACGATCCCTCTCTCTTGCCAGAGCAACCAGGCAAGCCCCCCCCCCTTGATCACCAGATATCGCCTACTCTCCTCTATACTGCTTGCATTAGAGTAGTGTAGCCTGTTACTGCTTTCGTTATTCCTATCATGATGCATAGCCTGTCTTTGATACTGCTGTTGATACCTTTACCTGCAATCCTACTTGTTTAGTATAGGATGCTAGTGTTCCATCAGTGGCCCTACACTCTTGTCTGTCTGCCATGCTATACTACTGGGCTGTGATCACCTCGGGAGATGATCATGGATATATATTATACTATATACATGATACATGTGGTGACCAAAGTCGGGTTGGCTCGAGGAGTACCCGCGAGTGGATCTTTGAGGTGGAGCGGCAGGGCAGTTCGGGGCTACCTCGGTGAGAGGTGAGCCTGGCCCTGTTGGCGTTCGCGGATACTTAACACGCTTGACAAGATCTGGGTATTTGATCTGAGTCTGGCCATTTGGTCTATACGCACTAACCAACTACGCGGGAAAGATATGGGCACTCGGCGTCGTGGTATCAGCCAAAGCACTTTTTGACGTCAGCGACTGAGTGGCGCGCGCCGCATTGGATCGTAAGCTTGCACTTGTATTAAGGGGGCTAGATCTGCTTCCGGCCGCGTACGCAACGTGCAGGTGTGCTCAGGGCGATGGGCCCAGACCCCTGTGCGCATAGGTTTAGACCGGCGTGCTGACCGCTCTGTTGTGCCTAGGTGGGGCTACGACGTGTTGATCTTCCGAGGCCGGGCATGACACAGGAAAGTGTGTCCGGCCAAATGGGATCAAGCGTGTTGGGCTATGTGGTGCACCCCTGCAGGGAAGTTTATCTATTCGAATAGCCGTGTCCCTCGGTAAAAGGACGACCCGGAGTTGTACCTTGACCTTATGACAACTAGAACCGGATACTTAATAAAATGCACCCTTCCAAGTGCCAGATACAACCCGGTGATCGCTCTGTAACAGGGCAACGAGGAGGGGATCGCCGGGTAGGATTATGCTATGCGAAGCTAATTGGAGGACTTCAGTCTACTCTCTTCTACCTGCTGCAAGACGGAGGCGACCAGAAGCATAGTCTTCAATAAGACTAGCTATCCCCCTCTTATTCTGTCATTCTGCAGTTCAGTCCACTGATATGGCCCTTTACACATATATCCATGCATATGTAGTGTAGCTCCTTGCTTGCAAGTACTTTGGATGAGTACTCACGGTTGCTTTTCTCCCCCTTTTCCCCCTTTCCCTTCTACTCAGTTGCCGCAACCAGACGCTGGAGCCCAGGATCCAGACGCCACCTTCGACGATGACTCCTACTAATCTGGAGGTGCCTACTACTACGTGCAGCCCGCTGACGACGACCAGGAGTAGTTAGGAGGATCCCAGGCAGGAGGCCTGCGCCTCGTTTGATCTGTATCCCAGTTTGTGCTAGCCTTCTTAAGGCAAACTTGTTTAACTTATGTCTGTACTCAGATATTGTTGCTTCCGCTGACTCGTCTATGATCGAGCACTTGTATTCGAGCCCTCGAGGCCCCTGGCTTGTATTATGATGCTTGTATGACTATTTTATTTGTAGAGTTATGTTGTGATATCTTCCCGTGAGTCCCTGATCTTGATCGTACACATTTGCGTGCATGATTAGTGTACGATTGAATCGGGGGCGTCACAGGGACCGAAGGGGACCGGAAGCATGGAGACAAGGCTTGAAGCAATGGAGCAACAAGTTTTCAAGTGGCAGGGGATGGTGGAACGTGGACTCAACTCCAACCACATGATGATCACGGAGTTCACAAACAAGCCCAACCTGGATGCCGACAACATCGGGGAGGCCATCTTCAAGCTTCACGAGAAGATCAAGCACCTTCAAGCCCAAATCTATGACCTTCAAAACCAAAACTGTGAGTATGAATATAGATTTAAAAGGATGAGTTTGGCTGCAGATCTGAGGATCCCGGAGACTCGATCATCCTTCTATGATGGTGAGCCTATGCCTTGGAAGATGGACGACAAGCCCGCATCATCAACAACACCACCACCTTCCTCACCAACAAAGGAGACATAATCACATGGGTATGGGCACTCCCCTTGGCAACTGCCAAGCTTGGGGGAGGTGCCCCGGTATCTTACCACCATCACACTCCTATCTTTACTCTTTTTCTTAGTTCTATCCTATTAGTAGTATCTTGATCTAGTAGAATAAAGTTTATGGCATGATCTAGTTTTGAGTTTTGCTTTATGATCTCTCTATGTAATCGAGTCCATGAGCTATATAATAAAGATTAGCGTTGAGTCAAGGGCTTGATTTTCTTGCTATGGTCTTGAGTGGGTAAATAAAGAGAAAAAGAATAAAAAGAAACAAAAGTTCATATTGATCTTATTGAGAGTAATGACTTCACATATAAAGAGTATGATGATTAAAAGTTGTTGGGAGTTGACAAACATAGCTTTGGTCATCGTTGCAATTAATAGGAAGTAATAAAGAAAGAGAGGTTTCACATATAAATATATTATCATAGACACTTTTATGATTGTGAGCACTCATTAAAATATGACATGCTAAAGAGTTGGTGTTGGACAAGGAAGACAACGTAATGGGTTATGTTTTCTTGCATCTGAGATAAACTATATTGTCATGGATCATCCAACATGTTGAGCTTGCCTTTCCCCCTCATGCTAGCTAAATCCTCAGCACCAAGTAGAGATACTACTTGTGCTTCCAAAACCCTTAAACCAGTTTTGCCATGAGAGTCCACCATACCTACCTATGGATTGAGTAAGATCCTTCAAGTAAGTTGTCATCGGTGCAAGCAATAAAAATTGCTCTTTAAATATGTATGATTGATTGGCATGGAAGAAATAAGCTTTATACGATCTTGTGATGTGGAAGAAATAAAAGCGATGGACTACATAACAAAGGTTCATATCACAAGGGGCAATATAAAGTGACATTCTTTCACATTAAGATTTTGTGCATCCAACCCGAAAGCGCATGACAACCTCTGCTTCCCTCTGCGAAGGGCCTATCTGTTACTATTATCTTCTACTTTATGCAAGAGTCATGGTGATCTTCACCTTTCCTTTTTACACTTTATCCTTTGGCAAGCACAGTATGTTGGAAAGATCCTGATAGATATATCTAATTGGATGTAGGGGAGCATGAATTATTATTGTTGACATTACCCTTGAGGTAAAAGGTTGGGAGGCGAAACTATAAGCCCCTATCTTTCTCTACGTCTGATTGAGACTCCGTAACCACAAGTATCGCGTGAGTGTTAGCAATTATGAAAGACTAAATGATAGTTGAGTATGTGGACTTGCTAGAGAGCTCTGACATAGACTCTTTCTGATGTTATGATAAATTGCAATTGCTTCAATGACTGAGATTATAGTTTGTTAGTTCTCAGTAAAGTTTCTGATTCATACTTTTGCATTGTGAATAAATCATCACTTGAACAAAAGTAATCATATGACAATATCCATATATGTTGCTGTTATGAAAATAATCATGATGTCTTCATGTCCGTATTTTATTTTTATCGACACCTCTACCTCTAAACACGAGGACATATTTATCGTTATCGGGCTTCCGCTTGAGGACAAGCGAGGTCTAAGCTTGGGGGAGTTGATACGTCCATTTTGCACCATGCTTTTATATCTATATTTATTGCATTATGGGTTGTTATTACACATTATGTCACAATACTTATGCCTATTCTCTCTTATTTTACAAGGTTTACATAAGGAGGGAGAATGCCGGCAGCTGGAATTCTAGGCTGGAAAAGGAGCAAATATTAGAGACCTATTCTGCGCAACTCCAGAAGTCCTCAAACTCCACGGAAGTTATTTTCAGAATATATAAAAAATATTGAGCGGAAGAAATACACCAGAGGAGGACCCACCTGGCCACGAGGGTGGGGGCACGCCCTACCCCCCAAGGCGCGCTCCCTTGCCTCGTGGGCCCCTTGTTGGCTCTCCGGTGGCCATGTTCTGCTATATGAAGTCTTTCATCAAGGAAAAAATAGGAAGCAACCCTTCGGGACGAAACTCCGCCGCCACGAGGCGGAACCTTGGCGGACCCAATCTAGGGCTCCGGCAGAGCTGTTCTGCCGGGGACACTTCCCTCCGGGAGGGGGAAATCATCGCCATCGTCATGACCAATGCTCCTCTCATCGGGAGAGGGCAATCTCCATCAACATCTTCACCAGCACCATCTCCTCTCAAAACCCTAGTTCATCTCTTGTATCCAATTCTTGTCTCCAAGTCCGGGATTGGTACTAGTAGGTTGCTAGTAGTGTTGATTACTCCTTGTAGTTGATGCTAGTTGGTTTATTTGGTGGAAGATCATATGTTCAGATCCTTTATGCATATTAATACCCCTCTGATTATAACATGAATATGCTTTATGAGTAGTTACGTTTGTTCCTGAGGACATGGGAGAAGTCTTGCTATTAGTAGTCATGTGAATTTGGTATTCGTTCGATATTTTGATGAGATGTATGTTGTCTAGCCTCTAGTGGTGTTATGTGAACATCGACTACATAACACTTCACCATTATTTGGGCCTATAGGAAGGCATTGGGAAGTAATAAGTAGATGATGGGTTGCTAGAGTGACTGAAGCTTAAACCCTAGTTTATGTGTTGCTCCGTAAGGGGCTGATTTGGATCCATATGTTTCTTGCTATGGTTATGTTTACCTTAATACTTTTGTTGTAGTTGCGGATGCTTGCAATAGAGGTTAATCATAAGTGGGATGCTTGTTCAAGTAAGAAAAACATCCAAGCACCGGTCCACCCACATATCAAATTATCAAAGTACCGAACGCGAATCATATGAACATCATGAAAACTAGCTTGACGATATTCCTATGTGTCCTCCGGAGCGCTTTTCTCATTATAAGAGTTTGTCCAGGCTAGTATTTTGCTACAAAAAGGATTGGGCCACCTTGCTGCACTTTATTTACTTTTGTTACTTGTTGCTCGTTACAAATTATCCTATCACAAAACTATCTATTACCACTTACTTCAGTACTTGCAGAGAATACCTTGTTGAAAACCGCTTATCATTTCCTTCTGCTCCTCGTTGGGTTCCACACTCTTACTTATCGAAAGGACTACGATAGATCCCCTATACTTGTGGGTCATCACGAGCCTCATTCTGATCCTCAGGGAGCTCTCTCCTATTAAGGTAGGCCAAGAAGGGTTCGGCCCATGGGGCAGTTACTGCCATGATAAGATGGGCCGATGGTGTTATTTCAGTGGCTGACCCCCCAACGATATCAATATTGTGTTCGGAATCTGGGGGTATAATCAGATCTGGACTAGTGTTGCTGCTCTCATCCTGCCACACCACGGATGGCTTGAAGAGCCTTTCCAAAAATATGTTAGGCGGGACGGGGTCACGCTTGGCGCCCAGGCGTGCAAGGACATCCGCCGCTTGATTGCTTTCTCGAGCCACATGATGAAACTCGAGGCCCTCGAACCAAGCTGATATTTTGAGTACGGCGTTGCGATAAGCCGCCATCTTCGGATCCTTGGCATCGAAGTCTCCATTTATTTGGGATATTGCGAGATTTGAATCCCCACACACCTCCAGGCGTTGTATGCCCATGGAGACAGCCACCCGAAGACCATGTAATAAGGCCTCGTATTCGGCTGCATTGTTGGAGTTTGTGTATAATATTTGGAGTACGCACTGGACTGTGTCTTTAGTGGGGGACGTTAGAACGACGCCTGCTCCTAAACCAGCCAGCATTTTAGAGCCATCAAAGTACATGACCCAGTTGGAATATGTGATGTACTCTTTAGGGAGTTCGGCCTTTGTCCATTTGGCGACGAAGTCGGCTAGTACTTGGGATTTAATGGCCGGGCGCGGTTTGTATGTTCTGTCAAATGAAAGAAGCTCAAAGGCCCACTTTGCGATCCGGCACGTGGCATCACGGTTGTTTATTATGTCACTGAGTGGTACTTTGGAAGCCACCATGATTGGGCACTCTTGAAAGTAGTGTCGTAGCTTCCGGGATGCCATGAAGACCGTGTATGCTATCTTTTGGTAATGAGGGTACCGAGATTTGCGTGGTGTAAGGACAGTGGATACGTAGTATACCGGCTTCTGAAGTGGGAATTTGTGTCCGTCCTCCTCTCGCTCGATGACGAGCACCGCACTCACCACCTGGTGTGTTGCCGAGATGTATAATAACATTTGTTCGCCGATGTTCGGCACGACCAGGATTGGATTGCTGGCTAAAAGAGCTTTTTTCTCTTCCAGTCCGGCCGTTGCCGCATCCGTCCACTCGAAGTAGTCAGTGCATCGGAGAAGGTGATAAAGTGGCAATGCTTTTTCTCATAATCTAGAGATAAAGTGGCTTAAAGTTGCCACGCATCTGACCAGTTTTTGGACCTGTTTAAGGTCTGTTGGCGTAGCCAATTGTGACAAAGCCCGGATTTTGGCTAGATTTGCCTCAATTCCTCTATTGGAATAGATGAAGCCCAACAGTTTTCCAACAGGAACGCCGAAAACACACTTTTCCGGATTGAGCTTGATGTCATATGTGCGGAGGTTGTCGAATGTGAGATGCAAGTCGTCTATTAATGACTCGACGTGCCTAGTCTTGATGACTACGTCATCCACATATGCTTCAACTGTCTTGCCGATTTGTTTCTCCAGGCATGTTTGAATCATGCGTTGGTAGGTGGCGCCAACGTTTTTGAGCCCAAAAGGCATAGTGTTGAAGCAGAACGGCCCGTACGGGGTAATGAATGCCCTTGCGGCGTGATCGGACTCCTTCTTCTTGATTTGATGGTATCTGGAGTATGAATCAAGGAAACACAGTGAGTCGTGTCCTGCGGTTGCATCAATAATCTGGTCGACGCGCGGGAGGGAGAAGGCATCCTTAGGGCAAGACTTGTTGAGGTCTTTGAAATCGACGCATAGGTGCCGGGATTTATCCTTCTTTGGTACCATCACCAGGTTTGCTAGCCAGTCCGGGTGTTTTATTTCTCTGATGAATCCGGCCTCAAGTAACTTGGCTAGCTCCTCTCCCATAGCTTGCCATTTGGGTTTGGAAAAACGCCGCAGTGTTTGCTTGACTGGCTTATACCCCTTCAATATATTGAGGCTTTGTTCGGCCAACCTCCGTGGGATTCCTGGCATATCAGAAGGGTGCCAGGCGAATATGTCCCAGTTCTCACGCAGGAACTCTCGTAGCGCTGCATCGACGGTTGGGTCGAGTTGTGCCCCGATGGATGCTGTCTTCTTGGGGTCCGTCGAGTGGACTTGAAATTTGAGTATTTCATCTTCTGGTTTAAAGGAGGTTGATTTGGGTCGCTTGTCAAGGATTACTTCTTCCCTATCCACAGTGGAGCACAACGCGGTTAGCTCTTCGGCCGCTAGTGCTTCAGACAGTGCCTCGAGGCCCAGGGATGCGGTTTTATTTTCGGCGCGGAGTGCTATGTCCGGATCACTGGCAAGAGTGATGATGCCATTGGGCCCGGGCATCTTGAGCTTGATGTACCCATAATGAGGTTTAGCTTGGAAGCGTGTAAATGCATCTCGCCCCAATAGGGCGTGATATCCGCTGTCGAACGGGGCCACTTGGAAGTTTATCTCTTCAGAACGATAATTCTCCGGCGTGCCGAATACCACGTCGAGTGTGATTTTTCATGCGCATCGCGCCTCCCAACTGGGAATGATTCCCCAAAAGGTCATGCTACTTTGCTCGATGCGGCTCCTGTCGATTTCCATTTTATTGAGCGTATCCTCGTAGATGAGGTTTAATCCGCTGCCGCCGTCCATGAGCACTTTCGTGAGCCGAAACCCGTCCACAATTGGATGAAGGACCAAGGCGGCTGGTGCCCGGACTGTCCGGAATTTTGGTTTGACATCGGCATTGAAAGTTATGGCCGTGTCGTTCCAAGGATTTATTGCTGCGACTTGGCAGACTTCGGCGAGTTTGCGGAAAGCCCTTTTACGCCATTTGTTTGAAGCGAAAGTCTCGAATACTGTCAATACGTTGGGGTCATCATCTTCTGGGGGGTGTTGCACTGGTGTATTTTTGGTGAGGATATCCTCGCCGCTCTTGGCCACTTGCCGGAGTATCCAACATGCTATAAGGCTGTGGGTTGGTATGGTGTCTGGCGTTGTATATATTTTGCATGGACTATCGAGCCATCCCTCCAGAACGGCGCCGCGCCCCGTGATGTGCTTAGATTTCTTTACTGTTGGATCAGGTGCGCCGCGAGGGTGTACCCTTTTTGCCCGGACGAAGGGTTGAGTGGAAATCGGTGTTTCCCTGAGAGCTGCCTGAGTTTTCCAGGCGCTTTCCATTGCGCAGTACTTCTGTACAATGGTTGCCAAGTTAGCAAAGTGTAGTACGCGACGGCGATTGATGGCGTTGAGTAGGCCTACGTCCGTGCGATTATTGCAGAATGCTGAGATCTTGTCTTTGCCAAGGAGGAATCTGGCCCAAAAGTGATGGACTATTTCCTGAGACTGCTGCGTATGTACGTGAGATCGTGTCTGTCTGGGTGGGTGGGTGGATTTAAATTCGAACCCTGACCCAATTTGGAATCCGGAGTTTGAAGGACTTCCAAACTTAGTAGCTCGGGCTCGGGGATATTAACTGATTTTTCGGGCCCGTCGTCCAATTCTAGGTTTGGAGGGCGGGCTATGTCTTTCCGAAGGCACGTGTTCGGCTCTTCGAGCTCGGAAATCCGAACATAGTTTGTCCTCAATATAGAGGAAGAGTTGTCGCCTTGCTCCTCAACTACTGCTATCTGGTGGGTGATCAGCGAAGACTTAATTTCTCTCTGGTCGGGTTTAAGCCCAATCCGATTGTAGTCTGTAGCGACCCCCAGGGAGGCGATGCGATCTAGGAGCTCGTTTA
Organism: Aegilops umbellulata; assembly: GCA_032464435.1. Classification (NCBI taxonomy): domain Eukaryota; kingdom Viridiplantae; phylum Streptophyta; class Magnoliopsida; order Poales; family Poaceae; genus Aegilops; species Aegilops umbellulata. The sequence continues at coordinate 286,329,759 of CP136055.1, read as the reverse complement.
AAGACGATAACTCAACCGGATCCATCTGATTAGAGTATTCGGAGATGACACGGAGGTGGTTTTCAATGACCCGAGAAGTCATCGTTGGCTTAACGGCCGTAGGGCGGTCATGGTAAAGCCGCCCAGCCGGAGGGTTTGGCCTGAGGTTAGGGCACCTCCGGAGGTGATACTGTCCTTGATAAGAAGGCGAGCCATCAACCCTGTCTTCGACGTCACAGTGGAACTCTCAATGAAAGCACCAATGTCGGTGTCAAAACCGGCGGATCTCGGGTAGGGGGTCCTGAACTGTGCGTCTAAGGTCGATGGTAACAGGAGATAGGGGAGACGATGTTTACCCAGGTTCGGGCCCTCTCTATGGAGGTAATACCCTACTTCCTGCTTGATTGATCTTGATGAATATGAGTATTACAAGAGTAGATCTACCACGAGATCGTAATGGCTAAAACCCTAAGAGTCTAGCCTGTATGACTATGAGTATCCTCGCCTCTACGGACTAATCCCTCTAGTTTATATAGACACCGGAGGGGACTAGGGTTGTACAAAGTCCGTTGCAGAGAAAGGAATCTTCATATCCGGATGCCAAGCTTGCCTACCATGCCAAGGAGAGTCCCATCCGGACACGGGTGAGAGTCTTCGGTCTTGTATCTTCACAGCCCATCAGTCCGAACCATGTCCAACAGACTGGACGCCCGAGGACCCCTTAGTCCAGGACTCCCTCAGTTGGCGAGGCCCAAGTGGGACTCCACATTCAACCGGGCCTTGAACATATTGAAACGACTCCCGGTGGACACTCGGCCGTCGTATGGACGCGTGCACGATGTCGGAGACGATGCCACGTGGAAGAAGTACTACCATGAGACCATAGAGGAGAGAAAAGGAAAGACGGATATTAACTGAAGAAAACATTGACAAGAAGGTTGAGATTGCGGTTGAGAAGAAATCAGCTGAGACAGTCACAACAGCGGTAGCTGCCACAGAACAGGCGATTGCAGATTCGTGTGGTCTCTTGGTTCCGACCATCGTTAGTTGGAGCAGGCAAAATCCAAAAAAACGCAGCGGACTTTCCCCTTGCTGACTTCTTCGGGATCAGCTCAACTAGCGTTGCACCAGGACCTGCACCGGCTCCCGCACCTGCTCATAGCAGCCCGTCCTCTGTCTCGGATGTGCTCAGCGGTGCTTCGTCTTTGGCTGAGATCGACGCCCTCACGGTACCTGCCATACCAGCCCTCTTCAATAAATGTATAATCTCCCATTTCCGTTTCCTTTCGGATGTCTCACGTCGCAACCATGTCTTTGCAGGCCGACATAACCTCGTGCACCATATTGCACACCATCAGCGACCAGAAGGTGGACATGGGGAAGGCGACGATAATTAAGCTGAAGGAACAATTGTTCTACAGCCGACCAATCCCCCTAGCATCTTCAAGGTTTTCGTGGCCAGTGCTAAACCGGGCCACGAGAATTTGGCTCCTCTGGTACTAGGGGGATGGCGATGAGACCCCACGGCGGCTTGGCGATTGCAAGGGGTGGGTCCTGTTATGGCCCAAGAGTCTATTCCGTCTGGAGGCGGCCAAGAGCACACCCACGACCACGTAGCCTCAGCAAGGCCTAAACATCAACACCCCACCTACCCAATTAGTGTTGCCTATCGTGCTGGTTGATATCGGACGGGGTGAGGAAGAGGCTCCATTAGTCGTTGATGACGTTGGCATAGATGAGGATGAGGATGACGATGGCACTCAATAGTATCTCAATACTGGCGCCTATGATGACGGAGGATTGATGGCTCAGCAGTATGAGTACTCAGGGTTTTAGCGTCATGAGTCGGTGCTTGAATTGCCGCCTCCGGAGGCTAAACGTATTATAGACGACCTTCCGGTAGCAACGAAGCATAGGAAGAGACCGACAAAAGGCAACAAAGCTGCTTCTATGATCTAGCCGCCTTAGCAGCCTCGGGTTCAAGACCGTATACCTATCCCCGGTGTGGCAAAATGACATATCCCTGGTGAACCAATCCTACCTAAGGCAGCGGTAGAGGCCACACACGACGATCTAAGGAGACTTCATGACGATGTGCTGGGAGAGAGAAAAACCTCATCGCCTCGGAAAATCCAGGATACCCACTCTACGTGGTTAACGTGCCGCGGCAAAGGTCGTACATCCACACATTCCCCGCGTATAAGTTCTTCCTTCGATTCGATTACATCTTCGACATGTTTCACTTGAAGAAGCTGGATTTTACATTTGTCCGCCTATATGCCTTGTACATGAACTACATCATCAGGATTGAGCAGATACCTTATATCTGTGTCGCTCACCCGTACTTCATGCACGAGGGCTTCGCAAAGCACCGTGAATACGCGAGGGACTACATCATCAATTTCATGGTCGCCAATAAGGACATGGAGACGATTCTCGTGCCTTATCATCCCATCTAAGTCATCCGCGCGGATACCCTTCCTTCGATTTCAATCATTCACTTGCACGGTGGAGGCTAATTAATTTGAGGTGTACTTATTTTGCGCAGCGGCGGTCGCGCCGTCCTCATCATCCTTTACCCCCAATACTCCGATGCTCTTTACTTGGACTCGTCGAAGAACATGGACAAAAAGGATTACACCCACTTCAAGTCTGTTCTCGACAGTGCTATCTTTTTCTATGGTGTACGGGGTGGAGAGATCAAGACCAAGAAGGCAAGGAACAGCAGGCCCGCCTTCGGCCATAAGACCGACGTCTGCTGCATCCAGCAACCGAGTGATACTCTTAGTGATGGATTCTATGTCCTACACCACATGCTGGAGTACAGACGGGATCAGCTGAACCTTCGCATGTCACCTACATCTGGCGATGCCCATATTCTGCAATGGGCAAAGAACATAGGAGATATGCTGGATCATCGACTTAGAGCCGAGTTCTATCACATCCAGCGTGAACTTGCCCAAGTCATCATGAAGGAGGTCCTTGAAAAACAGGGATGTTCTACGAGGAAGGGCAAATGTCGCGGGAAGACATCCGAACACGCGTAGCCGCTCAACGTCTCGACCTGAAGCCTTTCACTAAGCTCCGGGACTATCTCCCTGACTTGGATGGATGACACTACATGTTGGAGTGATTGTCGATATATGATAATGTGTCTGTTAGTTCATACTTTCTGAATGAGGAAACTTTGAGTTATGCACAACGAAACTTTATTTGTGATGTAATTAAAGCGTCCTCCTCAACTAGCGAACATCACTCTATTTAAGGCATTTTGGGTACAATGAACTTTGTTATTTATGCTTATGATATGTTGCTTCTATTTTTGCCAAGTCTGTCTCTTTCTGTTGCTCAACTATATATGTTGCATATCATCGACTCATGTGACGATGCAGGTGCATAGATCATTGATGACGAAGAAGTGCTACGCTAGGAGTATACGACGGGTGGCCGGAGTGTCAGGCCCAGGTGTACCGGTTTCCAGTTTCCAAGCGATAGCTAGTAGTTAGTTTAGGTTCATGCTAGTGCGAGAGATGGATACGAACCGACGCTTCAAGAAGTACTACATTATGTATGATGAGATATGTCATGTAACTTGTATAGCTATATCGTGATTATGATGTGATGACATGATTTGTGTTGGATGATATGATGAGACTATTATGTGTATGATATGATGAGCATATTGCATGTTTATGATATGATTAGAATACTATATAAAACCTATACAAAAACATCGCAAATACACGGCAAAAAAAAGATATGAGAAAGTATAGTAGTAGCGCTCTTTAGCGCTGTACAGGAAAACGCAACTGCTAAAGCACTTAGCAGTAGCGCTGGTATGGGACGCTCTACTAGTAAGTAGTTATAGCAGTCGCGCGTGTCAACACACGCTACTGCTAAACGTTAGCTGTAGCGCCTTATCAGTAGCGTAGGTACCCACACAACTAATAAGCCAAATACCCGCGCTACTTCTAGGCTTTTCCCTAGTAGTGATACACCTCGGGGGGGGGATATGAGTGGTCATCTGTCTTTGAACCCTCCTCTGAGGAGTTATCCGTAACCAACGTGATATGTGCTTCGCCAGATAGCATAATTATCTCTGAAGACCTTGTTTTCACTCCAGAATTTTCCATCACCATGTCAAATGGCCGATGCACACAAAGAGTAGTTGAATGGACTAACATTATTGACAAATGTAATACGTAATGAAAAAAAGGATGGTATGATATAATTCACATATAAGATGACTGGCTAAGCAGGATGACATTGCAAAATTCACATATATGATGCCTGGCTAAATAAGATGGCGTTGCATAATTCACATATATGATAAAGAAACTAAACAGATGACATTCACACAAAGCATGTCTAAACTAAGCAGATATCATATTTGATGTATAAAGTAAGCAATGAAAGGCACCATATGCATGATATGAACAACATCAGCATACCAAGTTAGAGTGAAGACCTCAAGGGGTAAATATGAGTGATCTGCTCCTTCGAAATCCCCCTCAGAGCAGTTATCTTCCTCTTGATAACAATCTGAAAAGGGTGGAGGGGGGCTGCCTTTGCGCGCACCATGGAGCGACGTCTGCATGAATTTTTTTCCACACAAGGCTCATCTCTTTTGCTCTACATGTTCAGCTCCATTGTGTACAATAATTGACGTACATAGGAATAAAACATAGTGAGATTATGTAAGGAGTGCATGAAGAAATCCTGAATGATGGTTGCAACCTGTGGATAGACCCAAAACCAATGATAGCAGGCAGATAATGGCTTCAGTTAAAAATACAGATAATGGCTTCTTTATTGTTTGTTTCCCACCCAACATGAAATACATAGTAGACACCAGAGATTAACCAGATAGTAGACAAATACTATTGATTCCGGCCCTAATATGTACCTCACAACCATTTAAAAACTCAAGTTTGAGCATTAGTTTGGAGCTGACTTAGAGTCTAATCAGTGAACATGATGATAAAGTAGCATGTAATATTAAGCGATGCATAAAGTAAGCAGACCCAAAAGAGTGCGACCTCTCTTGCGGACCCGTGTAGTCCTCGAGGTCATCTGCTCAGTTGATGATGGTAATGCAGTTGTCGTGGCTGCCTGCGGTGGGGAAGAAGATCTGCGGCGGTGAAAGACAGTCTGGAGGGCGGATCCCTGCTGTGGTGGACCCTTCTTTCGTTGGAGCAACTCAGCTGGGGTGGAAGACGGTGGAGCAAGAGCGGGACAAATCACACAAGGTTTTTTTGACAACTATCTGTAAGAGAAGTAATTCTGTAAGGGATCATTTGAATTGGAGGATTCTAACAACATAGGGATAGGAAATACACAGTAATAGGATAGGAATGCATGTGCAAAGAATTTAAAATCACAGGATTTTTGTCAATTTGGGTGTTTGGTTCACAGGAATTGGAAGGTCACAGGAATGCAAAGAAGCATGGTCAAATTAAGTCAAACCACAAGAAAATGTACATTTATAATGCTATTATGCTACTATCACTTAGTCTTGTTCTTCATGAATAGGAGTTTGAAAAGGAGGGCCAAGTGGATATTAAAATTCCTATGGTTTTTCTTTGAAAGAGACACTAAAGGAACAAATCCTATAGTTTTCCTTTGCTCCATTCCTTTGAACCAAATGCATTAATAGTAGTACCATAGGAAACTTTCCAACTCCTATGTTTTCCTTCACTTTTCCTTTCAACCACTCGCAATTCTAGTAGGCATGGTTGAACAGGCAAAATCCTACACTCCAGAAATGTTTTTATGCTACTTGTACTACTTTGGAACCAGGCCACTACCCTACTAGCTCAACTCCCAGGCCCATCTACACATGCACAACTCAAACGCGCTGAAATATAATGATGGCTTTTGAGAGAGTCCATCACGGATAGCTAAGTTGCCTAATACCTCACTTGTCATATAGTAGGAGAAACTAATCGTATTTCATGTTACTATGTGTGTTCAGTGGACAATATATATAACATGTAGAGTAAAAAAGTGATGCAACAAGTGTACAACCTCTTTGGCGAAGCCATGTCGATCTCAGCATGATTGGGTTGGTCGGTGAGGATGGTCTGGCTGATGTGGCTGTCGGAGGAGGGGAAGAAGATCTTAGGCATCTGGAGATGGAGCTGAGGGTACTGCTCCACTGTGATGAAGGGTTTCGTCGTTGGAGCAGCTCCGGTGAGTTGCACGCCGGCGAGGCTGAAGCGGGACAAGAGAGACAATGTTAACCTGAGTGGAATTCTAATAGCATCTCCAATAGATGATGTAAAATACATAAGCACAAAGTGCTAGATGTAAAATACATCACCCGCTCATCTCTGAACTTAACTGTCGAAACTGAATTTTAGTGTCGAAACAAAATTTTGCTGTTGAAACTAAATTTTACTATCGAAACTGAACGCACTAGTAGTAGAAAAGCAATAGCAGCAGTAGTGCCCAGAGCAGCAGCTTGTGCGAGAGCCGGGGCAGCTGATCATGTAGCAGCATCTCGGGTAGCAGCTATAGGGGGTCGAGCGAGAGCAGGATCTGCTGCTCGTGCAGCATCAGTGCGAGCAAGAGTAAAGCAGCAATGCAAGCAAGATCAAGAGCGGGAGCAGCAGTGTGAGCAAGAGCAAGAGCAGACCAGGCAGGGGACCGAGAGCAAGAGCAGAGCAGCAGTGCGGGTGAGAGCCGAAGCAGCAACATCTCCTACTGATGTGGACGTCGCTGCTCAGGGAGCGACAGCGTGGAGGAAGTAGCCGGCGACGCCGCCGTAGATGGAGCTACACGATGTCGGCTCAGGACTGAGCGTCGGTAGCATCGTGAGATCGAATTAAGAAGAAAATATAGCGATTAATATAGAACCTCTTTGGTGGCTCCGACTCGTCCTCAGCTTCATCTGAGGAATCGGTGATGATGCTGCTCTTCCGGTGGTGCAGGTGAAGATGGCGATGTGGGAATGGAGGTGGCACGAAAGATGAGGGGAACATAGGGGCAGCTCCTTGGAGGTGGAGGACGGCGTGGCAGAACCGGCGGGACAACGAGATCGACGACGGATCCTCATCCGATGCGGTGGATTAGGGACGTCGAGGTGTTGTTGTGGACGACGTCTTCTAGGAAGAGGCTCCGGCTGGGTGGGCGGACGAAGGAGGGTGTGCGGCTTCGCGGGTTTACACGGCCTCGGTGTACAAATGGGGGAGGAGGGGATGGGAGGGGAAACCATGGCTTAGGGACTCGCTTGTCTGAAATGTGGCGTAAGTTATGAAAGTAGCCCCACCGATTTGAACTAGGTAGTTCTTTCGGTTCAGGGGTATCACAGGAATTTCACGTGTCGTGATTTCGCAGGAGGTGGGAGTTTTCACGCGCATCATAATTTTGGGATAGCAAGGCGCGGGTTGATATGGAGGGAATTTTAGGAGCACAATGAGACAAAGATATATCTTAAAATTTTGGGCTAACAAGGCGCGGGTTGAAATTTCTGGACAAGCCTAACGTGTATACTATGGGCGTGTTTGGTTTGTGCCCAAGGTTGCCCCACCAAAGCAATGGCTAGCCAAAAATTTTGTTGAGGTTTTGGTTGCCCATGATTTGGCCAACATTGGCAAGAAAAAAGAACTAGAGTTGGCTAGAGTTCATCGGCATGCCAAAAAATTGGCAACCATCCAAACAAAGACCAATCTTTGGGTCCTGACCAAAATTTTGGTAAGGTGCACTTTGGCCACAATCCAAACACACCCTATATCAAATAAATTCGCAGTTCCCTCGACGAAAAAACCCAAAACAAAATCAATTTGCACCACACAAGAGAGTCTAGTCCCGTGTACTGTACCAAATCAATTCGCACTACAAATGCCATTCAAAACTTTGAATCCATGTTATGTTCAATTAAAATATTTCGCTATGTGTATAATGCATGCAACCTGCTACTCAAATGAACATTTTAGTGCATTCCAAACGTATATACTACTACTTCAATATGAACTAAATTTGAATTTGTTTCTCTATTTGAATAAGATCTACAATCATGATTGTTGTCAAGTTTAACCATTTGAATTCATTTCTCTATTTTAATAATATCTACAATCATCATTATTGTCAAATTAAACCATCATTTGTATATTATCTTCGCAGCACACCACATGATTACTGTCGAGTTAGATATGAACTACGTGTACTATATGAACTCAAACTCGATTATTTGATTCCACTTTATGTTGACTAGCAAAAATGCTCGTGCGTTCCAACAGGAGGTAAAAAAGAGAATACACCTTGAGCGGGTGATAAACATGGCTCAAGACCTCCCACATGTACACGCCCTTTATTTCAAGACATCATTTCACATGTGCCGCCGCTTATCCTCCTTTCCACCAATCGTCAACGGATGGTGGCAATGAGACATCTGGCCGTGGTTAATTCCAAGGCGACAGAATGGGCCATCACACATCTCGGAGCCCATCAAATCGAACCACCTGAACTCTGAAGCACGACAACTCTAGAAGAGTTGTTAGATGAATGCACTGCCGCTGCCATGCTGCAACAGACATAATTGGCACCTACATCAGATCATGGAAAAGCAAGAAAAAATATTCTTGCACGATTGCACTACTATTATACTAAAAGAACATAGTACATATGAACAACCGTGCCACAGTTCTATATTTATTAAATTTTTACTTAGAGAAGAAGTGGTACAAAAGAAATAAAAATATGACTAAATTGCACTTAATTCTTAAATAGCTCTCAGGCTTAGACAAACTGGGTTCTAACAATGCAAGCATGACAAGAAGAGTAGTTATGTGCTAAAGTTCTACACTGCAGCTTTAACACAACACTAGTTAAATCCACTATAAGCTAGCTTTGTTGGCATATGAGAACTTGCCAAACAATGTAATTTATCAAATAAATAAAATATACAACATGCAATGGAACTTGCATTGTTATCACATGCATTGGAAGTGTGCAGACATTCCTATGTGTCTGGTCAAATTGAAAAAAAATATATGAAGACAATCAAATTAAATACATGTGTTACATTCGTAGAAATATACTTACTGGCTGCTAGCTAGCTGCCTCAAGTAAGCCGCCTTGTTTTCGCGTTTGCATAGTAAACGTGCAACTGTTTACTGAACAGGCTCCACGGTATGCAGCCAGTGCCAACCTCTAGTGCTGGTCGAGCGTGCCATCGTGCTTTGAATTCACAGACTGCTATGCTTACTGGCGCCACCCTAGTATTAGTCTTGTGGTCTGATGCTTCCGCCCACTGTGTTACCGATTGCCGCTGGTTTATCGATGCCATGACGACAGATGCACATCGCCCACTTTCACCAGTTGATCTTCGTCATGTGTGCGCTGACGCAAGCTTCACGCCTATCTGCAGGAGTCACTGGACCACTCTGAAGGAAATATGCCCTAGAGGAAATAATAAAGTTGTTATTTATATTTCCTTATATCATGATAAATGTTTATTATTCATGCTAGAATTGTATTAACCAGAAACTTAGTACATGTGTGAATACACAGGCAAAACAGAGTGTCCCTAGTATGCCTCTAATTGACTAGCTCGTTAATCCAAGATGGTTATGTTTCTTGACCATAGACATGTGTTGTCATTTGATGAACGGGATCACATCATTAGAGAATGATGTGATGGACAACACCCATCCTTTAACTTAGCATTATGATCATTAAGTTTTATTGCTATTGCTTTCTTCATGACTTATACATATTCCTCTAACTATGAGATTATGCAATGCTCGACTACCAGAGGAACACCTTGTGTGCTATCAAATGTCACAACGTAACTAGGTGATTATAAAATGCCCTACAGGTGTCTCCAAAGGTGTTTGTTGGGTTGGCATAGATCGAGACTAGGATTTGTCACTCTGAGTATCGGAGAGGTATCTCTGGGCCCTCTTGGTAATGCACATCACTATAAGCCTTGCAAGCCATGTGACTAATGAGTTAGTTATGGGATGATGCATTACGGAACAAGTAAAGAGACTTGCCGGTAACGAGATTGAACTAGGTATGATGATACCGAAGATCGAATCTCGGGCAAGTAATATACCGATGACAAAGGGAATAACGTATGTTGTTATCCGGTTTGATCGATAAAGATCTTCATTGAATATGTAGGAACCAATATGAGCATCCAGGTTCTGCTATTGGTTATTGATCAGAGATGTGTCTCGGTCATGTCTACATAGTTCTCGAACCCGTAGGGTCTGCATGCTTAATGTTCGATGACGATTTGTATTATGAGTTATGTGTTTTGGTGACCGAAGTTTGTTCAGAGTCCCGGGTGAGATCACGGAGAGGACAAGGAGTCTCGAAATGATCGAGAGGTAAAGATTGATATATTGGAAGGTTATATACGGACACCGGAATGGTTTCGAAGAGGTTCGGGGATTTATCGGAGTACCGGGAGGTTATCGGACCCCCACCCCCCCCCCCGAGAAAGTTAATGGGCCTCATGGGCCATAGTGGAGTGAGGGAGGCAGGCCACAAGAGGTGGCGCGCTCTCCCCTGCCCAATCCGAATTTGACAAGGGGTGGGGGTGCGCCCCCTCTTCCTTCTCCCTCTCCCCTCTTTCCCCTTCCCCCCTCTCCATTGGAAGGAAGGGGGGGCGAATCCTACTAGGAGTGGAGTCCTAGTAGGACTCCCCCCTTGGCGCGCCTCCTCCTGGCCGGCCACCTCTGTCGGTGTCAAAACCGGAGGATCTCGGGTAGGAGGTCCCGAACTATGCGTCTAAGGTTGATGGTAACAGGAGACGGGGGGCACGATGTTTACCCAGGTTCGGGCCCTCTCTATGGAGGTAACACCCTACTTCTTGCTTGATTGATCTTGATGAATATGAGTATTACAAGAGTTGATCTACCTCAAGATCATAATGGCTAAAACCCTAAAAGTCTAGACTGTATGACTATGATTATCCCTCTCCTCTCTACGGACTAAGACCTCCGATTTATATAGACACCGGAGGGGACTAGGATTGTACAAAGTCGGTTACAGAGAAAGGAATCTTCATATCAGGACGCCAAGCTTGCCTTCCTTGCCAAGGAGAGTCCTATCCGAAAACGGGAGAGAGTCTTCGGTCTTGTATCTTCACAGCCCATCAGTCCGGCCCACGTACCATAGTCCAGATGCCCGGGGACCCCTTAATCCAGGACTCCCTCAGTAGCCCCTGAACCAAGCTTCAATGACCCTGTGTCTGGCGTGCAGATTGTCTTTGGCATTGCAAGGCGGGTTCCTTCTCCGAATACTCCAACACGGTCTTCGGACACAACGACCGTGTCCGGCTCTGCAAAACGAGCACCACGCACAACCGTAGAGAGTATAATATTTCACGAGTCCAATCCGCTGACAACTTTTTGTAACGTGATACCACGTCATCACCCAGTTATTATTTTGAACCATTTTTTGGCCTGCCGCTTCGAGATGCGGTCTCACTGGCACGTCTTGTCGAAGCAGAGATCGTGTCCCCTTATTGCGGGATTCTCATCAATACGGGCGTGGGTAATCCGACCGTGCCATCTGCACGGCCCTTGGGAACAGGCGGGTTTTAAGGCGAGTGGGGAGGCGCTTGATATTCACTGCCTTTATAAGGAGATAGGGATTCCCTTCTTTCACCCACGCCTTCTCTCTCTCTCTCTCTCTCTCTCATTCTCGAGCTCCAGCGCCCAAGTCCTAATCTTTTCCGCCTCGAGAAAGCACTCGACCATGTCCGGATCTGGAGCGCAAGGCAAGTGGATGGCCTCCTCCATCAAGGAGAAGGACATCACCAAGCTTCGGGAGGCCGGGTACCTGGCGAAAGAAATCGCCCATCGGCTTCCGGCCAAGGGGCAAATCGTCCCCATACCGAAACCCAATGAAAGGGTGGTGTTCATCCCCCACTTCACTCGCTGGTTCGGGTTCCCTCTCCACACTTTCGTCCGCGGACTCATGTTTTATTATGGGCTAGATTTCCATGATCTAGCCCCAAACTCCTTCCTCGACATCTCGGCGTTCATTGTCGTGTGCGAGGCCTTCCTCCGCATTCCACCCCACTTCGGACTGTGGCGCAAGATCTTCAACGTGAAGCCGAAGGTGGTGGATGGCCAACACGTAGAGTGCGGAGGTGCCATGGTGAGCAAGATGCCCAATGTCACATGGCCGAAAGGTACTTTTGTGGAGACCATTAAAGAGTGGCAGAAACTGTGGTTCTATATCACAGAGCCCCGCGACGCCACTGGGCCGCGGCTCACGAATTCAAATCTGGAGCGCCAATGCGGCTCACCTCCTGGCTAGAGAAGGGCCTAAATTGGACTTCGTCGGATGAGCTGACAGCGCTGCAAATGCGCATCCAAAGCATGGTGGACAAGAACATCAAGCTCGTCAATGTGATCCAGGTGATGCTAGTTCGCCGGATCCTTCCATGCCAGAGCCGGACTTGCCATTTATGGGAGTTCAATCCGGCTGAGCACCAGACCTTGCAACAGTTCTTCGTAACTACGCACGAAGATATCTGGAAGGTGCTCTTCAAGGGAAACAAGACGCCGCCGGAGACAACCGAGGACCGCGGGCACGCCCTGGCCCATCCCGCCAGTGCGGTAAGTATTTCACGTTTCAAGGTGCATACTTTACTTACTTAGTCAGGGAAGATATCTAAACCTCACTATTTATTTTTCCAAGGCTGGACAAAGAAGGCAGAGCGGATTCGGTGTCCGGCTCCGCTGCCCGAGGAACCAACAATTCCGCTTCAGACGAAGGCCAAGGGGGTCCGGAGTGGCTCCCGCCGCAAGTTAGCTACATACATGACGTCCGAAGACAACGAGACTCACTCCTCCGCCGCCAAAGACGACGACGAGGAGGAGGAAGAAAGCAACTCTCCCCCTGATGGGGGGAAGGAAGAAGAGGGAGGCCTCCACAAATCTAGAGGCAGAGGCGTCCAAGAGGGGGAAGGGCTCCCTTGCGGACAACTCCGCGTGGGACGTTGACAGCAGCCCAGAGCCGCGCCCCCGAAACAAGCCCCTGGCCGCATCGTGAGTACTAAAAAACCGTGATGCGTCCATATAACTGGCCTCTCTACTTCATAGTTTTAGCATGTTAAATTATGCAATTGCAGTTCGGCCCGCGACAGCTCCCTGCGATCCTCATCAAGTGATTCTCTGGATTCAAAGGCGATGGCCAGCGAGTCACTGCTGGTGGCTTACTCTCCCAAGGCAAAGGGCAATGCCAAGGTGCTGCCCTAAAGGACCTTCCCAGGCCAGGGAGAGGCTCAGGAGGCCGTCAGGGTGACGCAAGAGGGTGACCCCTCGGCCGCCGGACACCTGGGGGAGAAAACCCCCATGGAGACTGGCCATGGGGGCCATATTCAATTCGGCCCCCAGCCGGATACCATCCCGGAGACCTACACGGCTCCGGAATCAAAGCGAGCAGCCTCCTCCGAAGGGAGGAGATGCACTATTCCACCGGTGACCTCTGTCCATCCAGAGGCACCGGATAATCTGCTGGAAGCGCTACGAGGTGCTTCCATTGTGGAGTAACACCGTATCCTTATGGGTATGGTGGTTGAGAAGGTTCAGTCCGTTAAGAGCGGACTGACCGAAGCCTGCACCAGCCTGCTGAAAGGCTTTAAGGTAAGTGACGCAAAAAAGAAAGTCATAGTATAGACAGTAGCCCCTGAGACACTGTCCGGTGTTCGAAAATAAAAGCCGGACAGAGGATCAAGTAATTTTTGCAGGAAACTAACTAAATATGCCTTATGTGAATAAGCAGGCATCGTTGCTGGACACAACCCTCATGCTGCCGAGGTCTCCGGACTAAAGCAGAGTCTGGAACAGGCCAAAGAAGAGCTCGGCCGTGTAAAAAATCAACTGGAGAACAAGCAAGGTATGTGATGACCTTGTGTATATTCATAAAAGGATGAATGACTTGTGCTGACCATGGTGCCATGATATTTGTAGGAGCGGATAATGAGGTGGAGAGCCTCAAGAAAGCACTATCTGAGGCCAAAAAGAAAGCGACAAAGGAGCGAGCCGCCCATGAAAAACATGAGGCCAGGGTTTGTGAGGTCTAGCAGGAGCTCCAAGACGCCGTCAAGAAGTGCGAGTCCTTGGAGCGCGATATTGCTGATCAAGAGACCGCACTTGCCAAGGCTCGCTAGAGCGCACAAGAGGCTCGGGTTGAAGCCCAGGGCGCCCTCCAGGAAATCCAGGATGCCAAGAAAATCGCGACGAGTAAGGCCTTTATTACGCAAAGCAAGTATGTGAAGAAGAGGTAGCTCTTACTAACCCGGATTTGGAGTTCTCCAGGGGCGTTTGTGGATTTGCCGCACAGCGTTTCTGATGCTGCTGAATTCTTTCGAGCCGAAGAGGGGAGCTCAACGGAGAAGCTGCTCTGGTTGCAATACCTTGTGCCAGAACATCCGGTGCCCTTTAGCGATCTGCTAAAACAGCTGTTCGCGACTGCATAGGTGTCCGAACTGGCCATGAAGGACTTCATAACCCGACTGTGGCCTACCGAAACCATACCCAGCAGCTATTTCGGTCTCGTGAAGCGGCTGTTCAGTGCCTGCCCTCGGCTTGATGCCATCAAGCGGTCGGGCTGTACCGAAGGTGCGCGGATGGCCTTCACCTGTGTCAAAGTGCAGTGGGAGAAGATGAATGCCGTCTAGCTCATGACCGAGGGACCGCCCGAGGGCAAGGAGCACCGCACGCCCGAGTGATATTTTAGCGATGTCCTGGAGGGATCCGCCATTGTAGTGGAGCAATGTGCGAAAGATTTAATCTTTGAATGAATACATTTATGTTGGCTCGCCCTATATTATGAAACGAGTTCGTCTATGTAATATAATGCTTGTGACTATTTTACCTCCTGTGCGGCCGTGTTTATGAAATTTTGAGAGTTGGCCAGTCATCGGCTTCAGCCCCCACGTAGGTAGTACGGGGGTGTTTGGGATGGAATCTAAACACTCTTGATCCAATTGTTTGGTCCTTGAAGGAGGTGTTTAGCGCAATGAACCAGGCAATCGAACTATGTGGCTTTATCACCCTCACTTAGCCATAGGAGTTTGACAATGAAAATTTAGGTGCATCCCCTAGTATACGAATTAGGGTGCTGTAAACACCTGATCGGGTAAGAGCCGATTCATCGCGTAATGCAGAAAAAATTGCTAACGATTTGAGACCTCCGGAGAGCTAACCGGCTCATGCCGCATCATGATAGTCATTTTCGGCTTTCTTTGCTGAGGTGCTCAGTCGGATAAACCAGGACACAATCGCAGTAGTTCTCCCTTTACTACCCTAGCTGATATAGCGGAACGTAAGGTAGTAAGCACAGGAGCCGGGAAACCCAACTATTGACCAAAGACATGATTCGGATTCAATGCATATTATGCTAAATTCGGGGTGCCGAACTATATTGTAAAAAGTGTTCAGACTTTGTTGCAGTATTATGGGTCACAATGAAGCCCCTAGCAGATTAAAGTGTACCAAAATGCATGGGTGCAATTTGATAAGAATATATGAAAAAAGAAAAGGTGGTAGTAAGCTGGTGCCGCAGAAGTTGGGCCGCAAACTGTTTCCATTATAGTTTGATTAATACATCAAAGCATATTTGTATAAGTAGTGCAATAAGCAACAGGGCTATTTAACATGCCACAACCAAGGGAGAGCTGCCTGTGGGTCCTGAAAACAGGTAGAGTGATCGTTAAAGAGACCACCTAGAAATTCCCTTATACGTCAGTGCTTCTTGCCATCTTGGTGTATCTATCCCGTCGAGAGGACCGATGATCAGGTTGTCAGAAAAAGCCTGTGGAAAAGAAACCTGAAAAGGATAAAAAAGGAAAAGTGAAAGTATGTGTGTCGAGGGAGGGGTCGAGCCGTATTGTGGATCACAATCTGGTTAAGCCTCCGTCTATGTCCATGGTATTTTGAGTGTGTAGTTATGTACGCGCGGTGCGAACACTGCTGCTTGTTAAGGACGGGGACGGAGGCCGAATTGCTAGTCGAGCTCTTGACGAGCTGGGCTATCCTTCTGCAGAGTAGTCCGGACTCGTTTGACAGTGTCTTGGAGTTCGGCCGCCGAATTAAGGTTCTGCTTGAGAAGGCCGCTCTGTACTTCTGCTGCTAAAGCAGCGGTGTGCTCCTCGATAGGAGGGAGCATTCCGTGTTTCCATTGACTGTTATGACGCCGCGTGGTCCGGGAATCTTGAGCTTGAGATAAGCGTAGTGTGGCACCGCGTTGAATTGAGCAAGTGCGGTTCGTCCAAGGAGTGCGTGATAGCCACTGCAAAATGGGACGATATCGAAGATCAGCTCTTCACTTCAGAAGTTGTCCAGGGAGGGGTCGAGCCGTATTATGGATCATAATCTGGTTAAGCCTCCGTCTATGTCCATGGTATTTTGAGTGCGTAGTTATGTATGCGCAGTGCGAACACCGCCACTTGTTTGGGACGGGGACGGAGGCCGAATTGCTAGTTGAGCTCTTGACGAGCTGGGCTGTCCTTCTACAGAGTAGTCCGGACTCATTTGACAGTGTCCGGGAGTTCGGCCGCCGAATTAAGGTTCTGCTTGAGAAGGCCGCTCTGTACTTCTGCTGCTAAAGCAGCAGTGTGCTCCTCGGCACGAAGGGAGCTCCGTGTTTCCATTGACTATTACGATGTTGCGTGGTCCAGTCATCTTGAGCTTGAGATAAGCGTAGTGTGGAACCGCGTTGAATCGAGCAAATGCGGTTCGTCCAAGCAGTGCGTGATAGCCATTGCGAAAGGGGACGATATCGAAGATCATCTCTTCGCTTCGGAAGTTGTCCGGGGATCCGAAGACAACCTCTAGTGTGATTGAGCACATACAGCGGGCCTCTACACCTGGTATGACTCCTTTAAAGGTAGTCTTTGTGGGCTTAATTCTTGAGGGATTAATGCCCATTTTGCGCGTTGTATCCTGATAGAGCAGGTCAGGCTGTTACCACCGTCCATGAGGACTCGCATGAGGTGGAACCCATCAATGATTGGGTCAAGGACCAGTGCGGCTGAACCGCCATGACGGATACAGGTCGGATGGTCCCTGCGATCGAAATTGATCGGATAGGAAGACCATGGGTTGAACTTTGGGGCTACTGGCTCCATCGCATAGACGTCCCTGAGCGCGCTTGCGCTCCCTCTTGGGGATGTGGGTAGCGTATATCATGTTCACCGATTTGACCTAAGGGGGATACTTCTTCTGTACCTCTGTGTTCGGTGGACGGGGCTCCTCGTCATCGTCCTCGCTTTGCGACCCCTTATCCTTGTTCTTGGCATTTAGCTTGTCGGCCTGTTTAAAAACCCAACAGTCTTTGTTGGTATGACTGACTGGTTTGTCGGGGGTGCCATGTATCTAGCATGGGTGATCGAGTATGCGATCCAAGCTGGATGAGCCCGAGTTGTTCTTTTTGAACGGCTTCTTCCACTAGTCGAACTTGGAGCCACTGAATCCGGCATTGACCGTCGTGTCGTCGGTATTATCAGCGTTGTTTCGACGCTTGTGTCTGTTGCGTTGGGGCTTGCCATTTCTATTTCCGGCTTCCGCAGTGCCAGGTTCGCTTGCATTGTTATTGCTACGGGCTAGCCAACTATCTTCGCCCGCGCAAAAGCGGGTCATAAGTGTCGTAAGGGCTCACCTCATCCTCAGAGAGCGGAAGATAATTACTGTCGAGTCTTCGTGTATGGCCTGTTCATCAGGGCTAACTTGCCCATCTTCCCGTCCATCCTGTTCGGAAGTTGCCTCAGCGGGGTCTTCATTGTCTTCGGCATCGTCCGAAGTATTGTTTCTCTTGTGCCGGTATCACTGTCTTTTCCATGGCGTGACTTAGAGCAGCGCCGCTGACGTTGTAGTTTTGGCTGTATCTCCGCAGGTTTATCCTCAACAGGACCCTTCTCGTTGTCTCCATTGTTCTCTTTAGTTGTGTCCACCATGTATACGTCATACGAGGAAGTAACCATCCAACGTCCGGTAAACGGCGGGTTTTGGGCCTCCTCTTCTTTGGCATCGTCATCCATACCGTCAGTGTCTTCGGAGCCATAATCGAGCATGTCGGATAGGTCCTCGATAGTGGCTATGAAGTGGGCGGGGGGTGGGAAGCGAAGTTCTCCGTCATTATCCTCCAGTTCGAACTGGATATAATTTGGCTATGAGTCCCCCGCTATGGAGAGTCTTTTTAAGGAGTTTAGCACGTCGCCTAAAGGCGAGTGCCGGAAGATGTCCGCGGAGCTGAATTCGATGATCGATGCCTGATCAACCTCGACGTGCGCGGATGCACATGCTTCGGAACTTGTAGCCGGAAATGAGTCTGAGGTTCCGGTGACACAGATCCCACTCGAGGTTGGGTGTGTGTGCAGCTCCAACGCTGCTGAGGCTGCGGCTTCCGTGCCGGGGTTGAGCCTCCCGTCCTCGGATGACTCGATCTGCTCCAGATCTAGGGCCAGAGCAGTTACAGGCGCTACCGCCTGGGTATGGTCCGATGACAGATTTAAGTCATGTTCATCACGGTGACAGGGAGCGGCTGTCGTGGTCTCGAACCCATGGAAGATCAATTCTCCGCGGATATCCGCGACATAGTTTAGGCTTCCAAATCTGACATGATGGCCAGGGGCGTAGCTATCGATCTGCTCTAGATGGCCAAGCGAGTTGGCCCGCAGTGCTAACCGCTGAATACGAAGATCTGTCTGGGGAGGAAGACTTCTCCCTGAACAACATTGTTGTAGATGATTGACGGGGCAATCAAACCTCTTGACGACAACGTAGCGGAACTCTCAATGAAAGCACCAACGTCGGTGTAAAAACCGGTGGATCTCGGGTAGGGGGTCCCGAGCTGTGCGTCTAAGGTTGATGGTAACAAGAGACGGGGGACACGATGTTTACCCAGGTTCGGTCCCTCTCTATGGAGGTAATACCCTACTTCCTGCTTGATTGATCTTGATGAATATGAGTATTACAAGAGTTGATCTACCTCGGGATCATAATGGCTAAAACCCTAAAAGTCTAGCCTGTATGACTATGATTATCCCTCTCCTCTCTACGGACTAAGCCCTCCGGTTTATATAGACACCGGAGGGGACGAGGGTTGTACAAAGTCGGTTACAGAGAAGGAATTTTCATATCAGGACGCCAAGCTTTCCTTCCACGCCAAGGAGAGTCCTATCCGGACACGGGGGATAGTCTTCAGTCTTGTGACTTCACAACCCATCAGTCCGGCCCACGTACCATAGTCTGGATGCCCGAGGACCCCTTAATCCAGGACTCCCTCAACCTCCTCCCCCTCTCCTTTATATACGAGGGAGGGGGGAACCCCAAAGGCACATCAATTGTTCTCTTAGCCGTGTGCAGTGCCCCCCTCCATAGTTTACTCCTCCGGTCATAGCGTCATAGTGCTTAGGCGAAGCCCTGCGCGGATCACATCACCGTCACCATCACCATGCCGTCGTGCTGATGGAACTCCCCCTCGACCCTCTACTGGATCAAGATTTCAAGGGACATCATCAAGCCGAACGTGTGCTGAACACAGAGGTGCCGTACGTTCGGTAGTTAGATCGGTTGCATCGTGAAGAAGTTCGACTACATCAACCGCGTTAAACTAATGCTTCCGCTTTCGGTCTACAAGGGTACGTGGACACACTCTCCCCCTCTCGTTGCTATGCATCTCCTAGATAGATCTTGCGTGATCGTAGGAATTTTATTGAAATTGGATGCTATGTTCCACAACAGTGGCATCCAAGCCAGGTCTATGCGTAGATGGTATGCATGAGTAGAACACAAAGAGTTGTGGGCGATAATAGTCATACTGCTTAGCACGAACGTCTTATTTTGATTCGGCGGTATTGTTGGATGAAGCGGCCTGGACCAATATTACATGACCACGTTCATGAGACCGCTTCTACCGACGTGCTTTGCATACATGTGGCTGGCGGGTGTCTGTTTGTCCAACTTTAGTTGAATCGAATTTGACTATGACATGTACTTATTGAAGGTTAAAATAGCACACTTGACAAAAAATCATTGTGGTTTTGATGCGTAGGTAAGAACAGTTCTTGCTAGAAGCCCGTAGCTGCCACGTAAAACTTGCAACAATAAAGTAGAGGACGTCTAACTTGTTTTTGGAGGGCATGTTGTGATGTGATATGGTCAAGACGTGATGAGATATAAATTGTTGTATGAGATGATCATGTTTTGTAAAAGTTATCGGCAACCGGAAGGAGCCTTATGGTTGTCGCTTTATTGTATGAAATGCAATCATCATGTAATTGCTTTACTTTATCACTAAGCAGTAGCGATAGTCGTGGAAGCAATAGTTGGCGAGACGACAACGACGCTACATCAAGGTGTCAAGCCGGTGACAATTGAGATCATGAGGGTGCTTTGGAGATGGAGATCAAAGGCACAAGATGATGATGGCCATATCATGTCACATATTTTGATTGCATGTGATGTTTATGCTTTATGCATCTTATTTTGCTTAGTACAGGGGTAGCATTATAAGATGATCCCTCACTAAATTTGAAGTGCAAGTGTTCTCCCTGAGTATGCACCATTACTACAGTTCGTTGTGCCGAGACACCACATGATGATCGGGTGTGATAAGCTCTACGTTCACATACAACGGGTGCAAGCCAGTTTTGCACATGCATAATACTCGGGTTAAACTTGACGAGCCTAGCATATGCAGATATGGCTTCGGAACACTGAGACCGAAAGGTCGAATGTGAATCATACAGTAGATATGATCAACATAGTGATGTTCACCATTGAAAAACTACTCCATCTCACGTGATGATCGGACATGGTTTAGTTGATATGGATCACGTGATCACTTAGATGACTAGAGGGATGTCTATCTAAGTGGGAGTTCTGAAGTAATATGATTAATTGAACTTTAATTTATCATGAACTTAGTCCTGATAGTTTTTGCATATCTATGTTGTTGTAGATCAATGGCCTGTGCTACCGTTCCCTTGAATTTTAATGCCTTCCTAGAGAAAGCTAAGTTGAAAGATGATGGTAGCAACTACATGGACTAGGTCCGTAACTTGAGGATTATCCTCATTGCTGCACAGAAGAATTACTTCCTCGAAGCACCGCTAGGTGCAAGACCCGCTGCAGGAGCAACTTCGGATGTTATGAACGTCTGGCAAAGCAAAGCTGATGACTACTCGACAGTTCAGTGTGCCATGCTTTACGCCTTAGAATCGGGACTTCAAAGACGCTTTCAACGTCATGGAGCATATGAGATGTTCCAGGAGTTGAAGTTAATATTTCAAGCAAATGCCCGAGTTGAAATATATGAAGTCTCCAACAATTCTATAGCTGCAAGATGGAGGAGAATAGTTCTGTCAGTGAACACATACTCACACTGTCTGGGTACCATAACCACTTGATTCAGCTGGGAGTTAATATTCCTGATGATATTGTCTTTGACAGAGTTCTTTAATCACTGCCACCAAGCTATAAAGGCTTCGTGATGAACTATAATATGCAAGGGATGGAAAAGACAATTCCCGAGCTCTTCGCGATGCTAAAGGCTGCCAAGGTAGAAATCAAGAAGGAGCATCAAGTGTTGATGGTTAACAAGACCACTATTTTCAAGAAAAAGGGCAAAGGGAAGAAGGGGAACTTCAAGAAGAACATCAAGCAAGTTGCTGCTCAAGGGGAGAAGCCCAAGTCTGGACCTAAGCCTGAAACTGAGTGCTTCTACTGCAAAGGGACTGGTCACTGGAAGTGGAAATGCCCCAAGTATTTGGCGATAAGAAGGATGGCAAAGTGAAAGGTATATTTGATATACATGTTATAATGTGTACCTTACTAATGCTCGTAGTAGCACCTGGGTATTTGATACTGGTTCTGTTGCTCATATTTGGAACTCGAAACAGGCGATACTGATTAAACGAAGATTGGCTAAGGATGAGGTGACGATGCGCGTCGGAAATGGTTCCTAGGTTGATGTGATCACCGTCGGTATGCTACCTCTACATTACCGTCGGGATTAGTTTTAGACCCGAATAATTGTTATTTGGTGCCAGCGTTGAGCATGAACATTATATCTAGATCTTGTTTAATGCGAGATGCTTATTCATTTAAATCAGAGAATAATCGTTGTTCTATTTACACGAGTAATATCTTTTATGGTCATGCACCCTTGATGAGTGGTCTATTTTTGTTGAATCTTGATCGTAGTGATAAACATATTCATAATATTGAAGCCAAAAGATGCAAAATTAATTATGATAGTGCAATTTATTTGTGGCATTGCCGTTTAGGTCATATTGGTGTAAAGGACATGAAGAAACTCCATGCTGATGGGCTTTTTGAATCACTTGATTGTGAATCACTTGTTGCTTGCGAACCATGCCTCATGGGCAAGATGTCTAAGACTCCGTTCTCCGGAACAATGGAGCGAGCCACTGACTTATTAGAAATAATACATACTGATGTATGCGGTCCGATGAGTGTTGAGGCTCACGGCGGGTACCGTTATTTTCTGACCTTCACAGATGATTTGAGCAGATATGGGTATATGTACTTAATGAAACATAAATCTGAAACCTTCAAAAAGTTCAACAAATTTTAGAGTGAAGTGGAAAATCATCGTAATAAGAAAATAAAGTTTCTACGATCTGATCATGGAGGTGAATATTTGAGTTATCAATTTGGTCTTCATTTGAAACAATGTGGAATAGTTTCACAACTCATGCCACCTGGAACACCACACCGTAATGGTGTGTCCGAACGTCGTAACCGTACTTTACTAGATATGGTGCAATCTATGATGTCTCTTACCAATTTATCTCTATCATTTTGGGGTTATGATTTAGAGACGACTGCATTCACATTAAATAGGGCACCATCTAAATTCATTGAGACGACACCATATGAACTGTGGTTTAGCAAGAAACCTAAGCTGTCGTTTCTTAAAGTTTAGGGCTGGGATGCTTATGTGAAAAAGCTTCAACCTGATATGCTCGAACCCAAATTGGAGAAATGTGTCTTCATAGGACACCCGAAGGAAACTGTTGGGTACACCTTCTATCACAGATCCGAAGGCAAGATATTCGTTTCTAAGAATGGATCCTTTCTAGAGAAGGAGTTTCTCTCGAAAGAAGTGAGTGGGAGGAAAGTAGAACTTGATGAGGTAATTGTACCTTCTCCCGAATTGGAAAGTAGTTCATAACAAAAATCAGTTCTAGTGATTCCTACACCAATTAGTGAGGAAGTTAATGATGATGATCATGAAACTTCAGATCAAGTTACTACCGAACCTCGTAGGTCAACCAGAGTATGTTCCGCATGAGAGTGGCACGGAAATCCTATACTGGAAGTCATGTTACTAGACCATGACGAACCTACAAACTATGAGGAAGCGATGATGAGCCCAGATTCTGTGAAATGGCTTGAGGGCATGAAATGTGAGATGGTATCCATGTATGAGAACAAAGTGTGGACTTTGGTTGACGTGCCCGATCATCGGCAAGCCAAAGAAAATAAATGGATCTTAAAGAAGAAGACTGACGCTGACGGTAATGTTACTGTCTACAAATCTCGACTTGTTGCGAAAGGTTTTCGACAAGTTCAAGGAGTTGACTATGATGAGACCTTCTCACCCTAGCAATGCTTAAGTCTGTCCGAATCATGTTAGCAATTGCCGCATTTTATGATTATGAAATTTGGCATATCGATGTCAAAACTGCATTCCTTAATGGATTTCTTAAAGAAGAGTTGTATATAATGCAACCAGAAGGTTTTGTCGATCCTAAAGGTGCTAACAAAGTGTGCAAGTTCTAGCAATCCATTTATGGCCTGGTGCAAGCATCTCAGAGTTGGAATATACGCTTTGATAGTGTGATCAAAGCATATGGTTTTATACATACTTTTGGAGAAGCCTGTATTTACAAGAAAGTGAGTGGGAGCTCTGTAGCATTTCTAATATTATATGTGGATGACATATTGTTGATTGGAAATAATACATAATTTCTCAATAGCATAAAAGGATACTTGAATAAGAATTTTTCAATGAAAGACGTCGGTGAAGCTACTTATATACTGGGCATCAAGATCTATAGAGATAGATCAAGACGCTTAATTGGACTTTCACAAAGCACATACCTTGATAAAGTTTTGAAGAAGTTCAAAATGGACCAGTAAAAGAAAGGGTTCTTGCCTGTGTTACAAGGTGTGAAGTTGAGTCCGACTCAATGCCCGACCACTTCAGAAGATAGAGAGAAAATGAAAGTCATTCCCTATACCTCAGCCATAGGTTCTATCATGTATGCAATGTTGTGTACCAGACCTGATGTGTGCCTTGCTATAAGTATAGCAGGGAGGTACCAAAGTAATCCAGGAGTGGATCATTGGACATTGGTCAAGAACATCCTGAAATACCTGAAAAGGACTAAGGTTATGTTTCTCGTTTATGGAGGTGACAAAGAGCTTGTCGTAAATGGTTACGTCGATGCAAGCTTTGACACAGATCCGGATGACTCAGAGTCGCAAACCAAATACGTATTTATATTGAAGGGTGGAGCTGTAAGTTGGTGCAGTTCCAAGTAGAGTGTCGTTGCGGATCTACGTGTGAAGCGGAGTACATAGCTGCTTCAGAAGCAGCAAATGAAGGAGTCTGGATGAAGGAGTTCATATCCAATCTAGGTGTAATACCTAGTGCATCGGGTCCAATGAAAATCTTTTGTGACAATACTGGAGATATTGCCTTGGCGAAAGAATCCAGATTTCACAAGAGAACTAAACACATCAAGAGACGCTTCAACTCCATCCGCGATCAAGTCAAGGAGGGAGACATAGAGATTTGCAAAATACATATGGATCTAAATGTTGCAGACCCGTTGACTAAGCCTCTTCCACGAGCAAAACATGATCAGCTCCAAGACTCCATGGGTGTTAGAATCATTACTATGTAATCTAGATTATTGACTCTAATGCAAGTGGGAGACTAAAGGCAATATGCCCTGAGGCAATAATAAAGTTATTATTTATATTTCCTTATATCATGATAAATATTTATTATTCATGCTAGAATTGTATTAACCGGAAACTTAGTACATGTGTGAATACATAGACAAAACAGAGTGTCCCTAGTATGCCTCTACTTGACTAGCTCGTTTAATCAAAGATGGTTATGTTTCCTAACCATAGACATGTGTTGTCATTTGATGAACGTGATCACATCATTAGAGAATGATGTGACGGACAAGACCCATCCGTTAGCTTAGCATAATGATCGTTAAGTTTTATTGCTATTGCTTTATTCATGACTTATACATATTCCTCTGACTATGAGATTATGCAACTCCCGAATACCGGAGGAACACCTTGTGTGCTATCAAACGTCACAACATAACTGGGTGATTATAAAGATGCTCTACAGGTGTCTCCTAAGGTGTTTGTTTGGTTGGCGTAGATCGAGGTTAGGATTTGTCACTTCGAGTATCGGAGAGGTATCTCTGGGCCCTCTCGATAATGCACATCACTATAAGCCTTGCAAGCAATGTGACTAATGAGTTAGTTGCAGGATGATGCATTACGAAACGAGTAAAGAGACTTGCCTGTAATGAGATTGAACTAGGTATGATGATACCGACGATCGAATCTCGGGCAACTAACATACTGATGACAAAAGGAATGACATATGTTGTTATGCTGTTTGACCGATAAAGATATTCATAGAATATGTAGGAACCAATATGAGCATCCAAGTTCCGCTATTGGTTATTGACCGGACATGTGTCTCGGTCATGTCTACATAGTTCTCGAACCCGTTGGGTCCACACGCTTAACATTCAATGACAATTTGTATTATGAGTTATGTGTTTTGGTGACCGAAGTTTGTTTGGAGACCTGGATGAGATCACGGACATGACGAGGAGTATCGAAACGGTCGAGAGGTAAAGATTGATATATTGGAAGGTTATATACGGACACTGGAATGGTTCCGAAGAGGTACGAGGATTTATCGGAGTACCGGGAGTTTATCGGAACCCCCCAAGAAAGTTAATGGGCCTCATGGGCCATACTGGAGAGAGGGAGGAAGGCCACAAGAGGTGGCGCGCGCCTCCCCCCTGCCTCGTCCGAATTGGACAAGGGGTGGGGGCGCGGCTACCCCTTTCCTTCTCGCTCTCCCCTCTTTCCCCTTTTGCCCTCTCCGTTGGAAGGAGGGGGGGTGAATCCTACTAGGAGTGGAGTCCTAGTTGGACTCCCCCCTTGGCACGCCTCCTCCTGGTCGGCCACCTCCTCCCCCTCTCCTTTATATACGGGGTTGGGGGGGGGGGGCTCCCCAAAGGCACATCAATTGTTCTCTTTGCTGTGTGCGGTGCCCCCCTCCACAGTTTCCTCCTCCGGTCATAGCGTCGTAGTGCTTAGGCGAAGCCCTGCACGGATCACATCACCATCACGGTCACCATGCTGTCGTGCTAACGGAACTCTCCCTCGACCCTCTACTGGATCAAGAGTTCGAGGGACGTCATCAAGCTGAATGTGTGCTGAACACAGAGGTGTCGTACGTTCGGTACTAAGATCAGTTGGATCATGAAGACGTTGGACTACATCAACCGCATTAAACTAACGGTTCCGCTTTCGATCTACGAGGGTACGTGGACACACTCTCCCCCTCTTGTTGCTATGCATCTCCTAGATAGATCTTGCATGATCGTAGGATTTTTTTGAAATTGCATGCTACGTTCCCCAACACCACGTTCATGAGACCGGTTCTACCGACGTGCTTTGCACACAACTTTAGTTGAATCGAATTTGACTACGACCAGTCCTTGTTGAAGGTTAAAACAACACACTTGATCAAAAATCGTTGTGGTTTTGATGCGTAGGTACGAACGGTTCTTTCTAGAAGCCCATAGTAGCCACGTAAAACTTGGAACAACAAAGTAGAGGACGTCTAACTTATTTTTGCAGGGCATGTTGTGATATGATACGGTCAAGACGTGATGAGATATAAATTGTTGTTAGAGATTTTCATGTTTTTGAAAAGTTATCGGCAACTGGCAGGAGACTTATGGTTGCCACTTTATTGTATGAAATGCAATCGCCATGTAATTGCTTTAGTTTATCACTAAGCGGTAGCGATAGTCGTAGAAGCAATAGTTGGCGAGACGACAATGATGCTACCATGGTGATCAAGGTGTGAACCCGGTGACGATGGAGATCATGGCAGTGCTTTGGAGATGGAGATCAAAAGCACAAGATGATGATGGCCATATCATGTCACATATTTTGATTGCATGTGATGTTTATCCTTTATGCATCTTATTTTGCTTAGTACAGTGGTAGCATTATAAGATGATCCCTCACTAAATTTGAAGGTACAAGTGTTCTCCCTGAGTATGCACCGTTGCTATAGTTCGTCGTGCCGAGACACCACGTGATGATCGGGTGTGATAAGCTCTACATTCACATATAACGGGTGCAAGCCAGTTTTGCACGTGCAGAATACTCGGGTTAAACTTGATGAGCATAGCATATGCAGATATGGCCTCGGAACACTGAGACCGAAAGGTCGAACGTAAATCATATAGTAGCTATGATCAACATAGTGATGTTCACCATTGTAAACTACTCCATCTCACGTGATGATCGAACATGGTTTACTTGATATGGATCACGTGATCATTTAGATGACTAGAGGGATGTCAATCTAAGTGGGAGTTCATAAGTAATATGATTAACTGAACTTTAATTTATCATGAACTTAGTACTTGATAGTATTTTGCATGTCTATGTTGTTGTAGATCAATGACCCGTGCTACCGTTCCGTTGGATTTTAATACGTTCCTAGAGAAAGCTAAGTTGAAAGATGATGGTAGCACCTACATGGACTGGGTCCGTAACTTGAGGATTATCCTCATTGCTGCACAGAAGAATTACATCCTCGAAGCACCGCTAGGTGCAAGACCCGGTGCAGGAGCAACTCCGGACGTTATGAACATCTGGCAGACTAAAGCTGATGACTACTCGATAGTTCAGTGTGCCATGCTTTACGGCTTAGAATTGGGACTTCAAAGA